>JAHHFK020000633.1:0-396918 GCA_024533555.2 Aedes koreicus | reverse complement strand
TTTTACTCATATCGGCACATCAGTGAGAAACTCAAAAGTAAGTGAGGGTTATGCCAAAAGTCGAAGTGACGTTTGTCACTTGTTGACGTGTCTCTCCATTTGATTTACCCAGAAGAGTCACGTTACTGCAGGTGACTTTTCTTTTGACTTCTCCAAGTGACAAACGTCACTGACTCTCGGAATACCCTCAGTAAATTAGGAGATGGTGATTTGAATTTCCTAGTGTACACTTCGAAAGGGATTTTCCACTCCTATTCTACGCAAAAAGCAACTTGGATGTACACAACAATACGCGATCATGATTGTACCAAACGTTGGCTTTCTACCCTTTGATACCCTTGTTGGATGGTTTTGCTTCTCCGTCTTTGGCATCATTAGAAGGAGAAAAGTGATAAACAAATCAAAAGTAAGTAATGTTGAACCAACCGTTGGGTATTCAAGTCTTACTGTGTATGCCTTTTCCCTAATTTCACAAAGTATCTGATAAAGTGAATGCCAGTTTCATCAATGGTCACATATTCGGAATATTATCGGAAATGAAAATTGTTCTCGAAGATGTATTAAAAATTTATTAATATTCAAGAAGAAACAATCTATTTTCCAAGAAAAAAATATTTTTATAATATAAGTTCTCAAGTAATTTCTCATTTATTTTACTAAATATTTGAATGTTAACAATGCAAAGAAAACTGGTGCAACTTGAAGGATCACTTGGCAGCCTTGATGTTATTGAGCTTATAAAATTGAGAACAATTTATTCATAATATTTTACTCAAATTCATTTTCTTTCAATAAACGTGACTAGGTTTGTTACGTTTGTGGAAGTTTGTTGTGGCAACTTCTTTATGTAGTTGTAAACACAATTCTGCCACAATAAGTTGCCTAACCAACATATTGTGACAGAGTCAGCAATACAAATAAAAAGCTCAGAACCCAAGGGGGTGATTTAAAATAATTTTCAATTTTATGTAAAATATGCCAAAAGTGTTCAAACTTTATAACTAAAGAATGGCTTCTCAGTCTTGACAAAATCAAAATACGTATATTTCATCTTGTCCAACGTTGCGGTCTATTTGAAGCCGTCTTTAGGGACTCATTTTTTAGTTAGGCCTTTGGTGTACTTGAATGATAGGTACGCCGCGTACGATATGTGGTGGATTGCAGATGGAAGACGGAACGTGGAGGCGAATGAACCACGAAATGCATCAATTGCTGGGAGAGCATCGCTAAAATCGGACGATTACGGTGGGCTGGACCTGTCGTGAGAATGTCGGACGACAGTCCAGTTAAAATGATTCTCGATAAAGAACCGACGGGCACAAGTGGCGTGCAATGAGTAGAGTCGATCGTTCAAGTAGAAGGCGACCTGAGAGGCTGGGGAAGTAAAGCCATGGACCGAATAGAGTGGTGACAACTTCTGGGCACGGCAGAGACTACCCCAGCCTTAGTCTGATCAGGTAAGGTAAGTATGCCAAACACGCCGAATGTAAACGGCGCACAATGGTTCCATTTGTTCTGGGAAGCGGTCATAAATAATTGACTCTCAATACCACCAGAACCAACAGAAATACATATTTTTTAACTAATACAAGGACTTTACGCTTGATTCGTGTTATTTTTGTGTTAAAAATTTCAATTTGGGTTATTTATATATGAAACTGCTTTGTTTTACTCTCAAAATTTCACATCAAAGTAGTGATTATGTTATCCATTTTCACTGAAACAAAAAGAGAACATGATGTTCCTTTCATGTTTCTAATTCGTTGCATTTATTTATCAATGGAAAATAAAATTGTATATTTTTATTTGCTAAAACAATATTTTTACATTTATTTCAGAATTTGGAGTAAAATGTGTTTGAGGAAGTAAAGTCAACTAATAATATCTGTAATATTTCATGAAAAGGTTTGACGATTGACGATTGTTTTAAGTTTGTGATAACGGGACCAAAATTAGGTAATAATATTTCAAAATATTGAAGCTGTTCTAAAAAAGCTCATAAAAGGTTAAGAAATGAAAAATAAACCGTCAAGTGCGGTAGTTTTATTTGCAAATATTTGCAGCTAAAATCTTCATAAACTCCTTTTTGAGACAAGAAACGATGATCTGATGGCTGTTTCATGATTAAGAACGATTAAGAACATATGTTAAAGTTAACGTGAATTTGAGTGACGTTGGTTTTCTTCAGATACAAAAACAACTGTACTCCCACGTAAACGTGCAATAAATATATGTTTTCTGATGTTCTTGCGGTAAAATCCCTTAAGGACTACGGGACCAAGTCCCTACCCAACAAACATCAGTGTCGAATAATCGCTTGTTCAAACAAATTTGGAGAAGTTATTCAGCTGTCTAGAAGAAAAAGCTGAACAACTTCTCCAAATTTGTTTTAACAAACAGTTATTCAGCATTGATGTTTGTTGGGTACCACTTCGAAATTTTCTGAGCACAAACCTCAAATACTATCAGGACTTCAGGCGTTCAATTTTCAAGAAACGTTTGCTCCACGGTAGCATCCATTGGTTATCAATTTTAGCGTTGTTTGTTTTGTTTGTTTGTGATTTTTAGTCTCAAAAATTGTGAAGTGATAATTAACCTAACCTATAAATCATATAGAAAAAGGACTCCCTCCAGTTTCACCTTAACTTTCCTGTACGAGGGAAAAGTTAATAACGAAAAAAACACGCGCTAATATTTTCTTATCATTGAACACGCTCAAAGCAGCAATTGTCTAGCATTCTTGGGAGCATTATTGATTCGATCAATATTCAAATACCGAAAAATAAAGAAACGCTTTTCTTGTTCATGTTTAGCCAATGCTGGTACCACTGAGCGGCGTTACACCACCACTCTGCTGCCGCCGATGAAATATCATAATAATTGACGTTGCCGACAATAATTTATTGACAGGAAAGCTAAATATCGATTGTAAAACTGAACAAAACAAGCAATTTATTTCACGCGAGTCGATCATCACGAAATGACAACATGATCGCGATAAAGGAAAAACAATAATACCTACTGTAGAATTAACACTTAGTAAAAACTCAGAGTGTACAGATTCCAGAAATAAATAAAGCATGATATGTGAACCCAGCGCAGTTACATCAACCGTGTGTCTAAAACAGAGATCATCTGCCTTGGTCAAAGTTTGACTGAGATTCGTACTTTCATGAACGCAAGTATCGTAGAAAATTGCTTCAGCCGAGGTGGACGTTATTTTTGCCACGATGCCAGCAACCGGTAGGCACTCTTGTTCGGTAAGCGTTATGCCTGAGCATCTCCCAACCCACTGAATCGCGCCCGGTGGGTATGCAACTTACCTTTTGCTTCTACATTTTCTACACATTTGTACTATCATTTTATCGCTTTCGATCTGTTTCGGTGCGAATGGCGTTATGCATTTGGTTGGGTTGAGCATTTTCACGGCGTTCATATTTTTGCAGAAAACATGCTTTTCGATCTCTTTCAGCCCGGCTGAGGTTGCATCTTCGCCGGTGCTGCTGGGTCCCGAACCGGGTGGCTCCACCGTCTTTGTTTGCTTTTGCCTATCGGAGGCAGCTTTGGCTTCTTCTTTGGCAATCTTTTCCTTAAAATTTTCATTCTGACGCTGACTGAAGTAACCCAAGTGACGTGATTTATGCTCCTGCACGGCAATTACCGCCAGGCGGGTTACGTGACGTTGTACAATTTTTTCCTCCAACAGCTGGAGATGTGGGTTTGATTTCAAATCGTCGGGGCTGAATCTTTGGCGGACAAACTTCGTAGTTCTTTTGACGCATCTCGATTGAAAGCATAATTCTTATGCGTTTAACTCGTTTGGAATATTTAAGATTATCTTTAAGATGTTTTTTGACCTGTTTGGTTTCGATCTTGTGCAGACGGTCGAGAATTTTCTTATCTTTTCTCGCAGTCCATCGTTTGGTGGCATGGAAAGTGGCGTGATTTAGTATGTTCTGATTCGGATTGGATCTACGCCACGGAACAAGATCGAAATTCGGACTGGAATCACCACTCCATGGATAGTCTTTTGTTTCCGAATCGGAATATCGAAGGATCCAATCACCGTTTAAAACGTCTTTCGATTTTGGAATTATATCCAATGTGTTCACCCTAGGAAACCTAACACGGTCATTGCGAACGCTAATTGCATCATAGTTAGACTCGATCTCTTTCACCAGTCTGCTGCAGTCATAAATGTTTTGAATTTCATTAATTCGCAGCGAGGACAGAATGGAACCGTCACGCACGAACGACCCAACCGGTGGCTGCTGGTTGAAGCAATTCTGGAACAAAGTTTTCACAAATTGAATATAGTTTTGCATTTTCGTCCTACGACCATTCCGAGCTGTTTAAGATCTTCAACATTTTGATCGGCAGTACCAAGGCTTCGTTTTGATTCTTTTTCACTCGCACAGGAAACATTGTTCCAACAACAAAAATACACATAAACGCAATCGAATAAGGAGTTATCGAATTTCTCCCACCACCTCACTGGCACTGGTGAAAAGTGAATCCGGAAAATTTTCTTCATGCAACTTTTTTTTTCTCTTTCTCGTCGACCAATTATTGAAACCAACCACTCATAACCGATTACCATGCCCTAACACACAAAAAATCAGAGCCCTATTCGTGGCTGATACGATTTCCGCTAAACATGGAACGACTGGCTATTAGGTTGAATCACGAAAGTCCGTGCCGAAACTACCGAATTTGAAAAATCGCGCGCACACGCTGTCCAATTGGACAATAGTTCCATTCGTAGACCGGCCCGGGTATGTTGTCTATGGCGAGAAAGTAAACAACGTACTAACTGCGAACAGAAATTTGTTGAGCGGCAAACCCGAACATCAAGCAAGGCACTGACTGCGGTAGACTTGTAACAACACATGCGCACGTTGTGCTCGTCCACGGACGCAAAAATGCACAAAACATCGACGACCGCGACGGCGGCGAACGCGAGCCTGCAAGTCAGTCGTCAATCGGTGGCAATAATGGGTCCACAAAACGCACTCAGCAGCAGCAATGCAGAACAACTGGAGCCATGTGGCTCGCGAGCATGGTGCGGGTGCGTCTTTGTCTGTGTGCTGCAATGACTGTTTGGAAGTTGGAAAAACCGAGAGGAAAAATGCCGAAGCACAAAAGTCAGCCAACAGCAGCGAAGTGCGAGGGTGGATCATTGTGTTGGTTTTCCGAGGAGTAGTCCGCAATGATGGTCCAATAGTTGAGTTATTCACGTAAAAGGGTGACTTTGTTGTGGTGCATCCCTATTTTCACTTACTTGAAGATATTGTTCAATGCTGCCCAAGGGCATCGAAAACATAAACATGAGAGTTATATCTTTCGAGTTATATTATAATTTTCAATACTTCTATTCAATTTTCACAACCTGCCGTACACTGACGGAACTATCAACACTTTCTCTTCATATCTTTCATTCTAGCCCCAAAAATTACTGTCCACACTTGGGGCCTCATGGTGATGAGTATATAAAAAGTTGATATGACTTCAATCATGTCTGTTGTGTAAAAGATTGCAAACAATGTTGTATTTTGCATGAAAAATTACCATCAATTTTGTTGATTACGTTTGCATTGGCTAGTGATTAAATGAGGGGAAATTTTACGCGTCTGTTCAAATTCGTTGCATTTTTTTTTTGCATTACATTTAATAGCAGTATTATGAACTTAAGTTGGTGTATGATTTAGTATTATAATATTACATTCCGCATTCAAATAGTCTAATATCGTTTTTAAATATTATCAGTGTTGCCATCTCGTGAGTTTCGTTGGTTTGAAACGTCAAGTCAAATACACTCGAAATCAAATTATTAAAATACCATATTATTACAATACCATATTATGTAAATATTAGGAGATGTCTTTCCCTTAGGGCAGAGCTTGGCGGTTGCGTTAATAAATTTAATAATAAACAACAACTCTAAGTGGAGCATGTGAAGATTTAACGCTCGTAAAACATCGGAAACCGTTGTTCTTCTTATACCAGCAACCTGTTCGAACGGGGTTTGATTTCTTTTAAGTAAATTTTCCGGTAAATTAAAATATACCAATTATATTAATTGAAAAGTGTAGGTTAACTGTCTTTCTTTCCATTTATACGATCACTCATATCGAGTAAATCTTAACAAGGCAACCAAAAGCCCTAGGTATACAATTAACCCTATGTTATCCAACGTCCACAGTGTACTGTGATCAGAAAAGCCTATTTTCAAGGCGAAATTCATAACTCCTAAGGGTTACGTTCCGAATCATGGTGTATCTTCTACAAAGTTGCTAACTTTTGAACAAAGCACAATAGAAGGATGATGTCAAACACAAGTTTGTAGGAAATACAATTTCAAGCAACTTTGCTGAAGACACTACTTTTCTAGCCCTTTATTTGACCATGATAGAGCTATTTTTCAGCTTTAAACCAGAGTGTCTCTAAAAAAATGAGTGTTTTTATTCTAACTTTTTTGTTTTTTATTTTGAGAAAAAGTGATCTTGAGACAAAATATAATGAATGTTATAGCGCACATTTTTGCTGAGCAAAATGTTTATACACAACTTTTTATTCAAAAGGGGTAATTTTAACTAAAAATATGCGTTTTTTCTTTCCGACCTTATGATTCTTTAGGCAAGAATTGGTCAAAAACCCTTAAATTCTTGTTTTAATGCAGATCAAGGAACATAATGCTATATAAATGAGCCCAACTACTCCTGGGCCACACGAGCGGTGACTGCTTATAATCGGACATGTTTTTTTGTTAAAATCACCCCTTACTTTTTAATTTATTTTTAAGGGACACCCTAATCTAAACCAGCAAAATAGCTCCAAACTAAAGCAGTGCGCATGCACCGGACGCTTTAGTCGTGAATGAGCAGCCTACACCGTGTTGAAACTCTGACGCACGAAGCAGACTTTAGTGATGCTAGTGTGTTGTGAAGCTGTTTGCCGAAGGTAGAACATTGACAGCTATTAGGTGCGCAACTAAGTTCTCGCTGTTTTTTTTGGTGAAAAAGGAAAACAAAGGTTACAAACGAATTATTCAAAGTATTGCCCATCACTAGCTACGACTTTTTCCCATCTTTCTGGTAGAACGTGAATACCATTTCGATAGAACTGTTCGTCTTTTGATGCTTGATCCAAGAATCAAGCCATTTTGAGATGTCATCATATGACTGGAATTGCTGACCAGTGAGACCATGTGCCATCGAACGTAACAAGTAATAATCGGACGGTGCAATATCAGGAGAACATGGCGGGTGGGGTAGGACTTCCCATTTGAGCGTTTCCAAGTAGGTTTTCACGGGTTTCACAAAATTGCCGCTGGAGCAGTTGTTCACAGACGAAAAACGACGCTCAACATCTCTTGGCTTTAAATCCTAAGGAACCCAAGTTTCTTGCTTTTGAATCATTCCCAACGCACGCAATCGCTTAGAAACGGCTTGGCGGGAAACTCCTAATCCTGAACCAAGCTCTTCTTGCGTTTGACACGGATCCTCATCTAGCAATGCCTCCAATTCAGAGTCTTCGAAGTTTTTTGGCCTTCCTTCACGCGGACGATCATCAACACTGAAATCACCGTTTTTGAAGCGACGAAACCAATCACGACACGTTGTTTCGCTCAGAGCAGCATCACCGTAAACTTTTTGGAGCTCTCGATGTGCTTCAGTCGCCGTTTTCTTCGAATGAAAGAAGAAAATCAACACTTCCCGCAAATGACGATTATTTGGCACGAAATCAGACATCTTCAAACAACCAAAATATATAACACTAAACCAAAATCACTGATTTGGCAAAGCGGTTTGTTTACCATATGTCTGAGCTTGGTTTATGACGCTTGAGATGTACAACATTCGACCAGCACTTACTACTGGCGCCATCTAGTGCTAAACAGCGGGAACTTAGTTGCGCACCTAATAGTAGTTTCTTCGTCGCAGGGATGTTGCCGATTGAGGCTGATATTTTGAAGTTCTATATCTGAGTATGTTTTGGTATAGGAGCAGTAAAAATTATTACATTTCAGGAATAGACAATTGTTTACGTTTCGAATACAAAGCAAGGATACTGCAGCATTCTTAAGTTTCTCGTCTTAGGGCCGGTTCATAAACCACGTAGACTCATTTTTGAAAATGTCCCCTCCGCCCTCGTAGACTTCACTCCATAAATTTTTTAGAAATTTTGTATGGAGCGTAGACTTTGGTCAAATCCCTCCTCCCCCCAGAAAAGTCTACGTGGTTTATGAATAGCCCCTTATATTAAACAGAAGGTTATTTGCCTTGAGGCAACTGGTTGTCCGTATAGTTGCATTTTCCCTTTTTTCGGACGGGCTTTGACAGCAGCGATTAATGTTACCGATTAAGTAAACTACCCAACCAGAACCCGGGTTCGTACTACCAGGTGCTGACGAAACTTGATGGAAGGGTCTTGATCGACGATGAAACCTATGCAAAAGCAGATTTCAAACAAATCCTGGAGCTAAAATTTTTATTTCTTTACTTATTTATTAATTTTATTAATTATTTATTTATTTATTTAAGTATTTCTAGAGCTCAATCCACCAAAGAGTCCCAGTTCCATCCAATAGAGACATATTGGGTAAAAATGATGCGGAAATTGAAGATCAATGCAGCAATCATCAGCAACATTGGTCGGATGAAGAATTGGTGGAATCACCTAGCCAAGACCCCAATTGAAGAAGGGGATGAGCGCGAGTAATAGAAAAGTGCGACAAATAACGATGTATTATTTGTTGTGAAATAAAATGTTATTACCTTCGTTTCATCCTTAGAAAGTTGGAAGCCAAACTGAAAGAAAATACAGGCATTTGAAACTGTCCCATTTATAAATGATTTTGTCTATATAAGTTGCAAATTAAGTCACTGGTTCATACTCGGGAAGGGAACCTCAATAAACATCTACAGTAATCAAACATTTGTTTAGTTAACCCGTCTTATTGTGCATACAACCTCAAGTGAATATCAATACCTATCACTTCATAATCGAAACGTAAGTCCCTCTGTCACCTGCGATAGCTCGAAAAACAACGATCAAAAGCCAACCTAGACTGTGTGCATAATTACCGGAGAGTGTGCTCCCTCAATCGTTACAATCGGTGGACGTGTTGAATTAGTCATGATCATATATGAGCTTCACGCCATCTTTCGTTTGCATTCATTCATTCTCATTCATTCATTCGTCCGTTGTTCGTCCGGCCAATGTTGCTTTATTTTTTTCCCTTCAATTCTTGACAAAAAAAAAAAATGTGGCAGGTGGCTTGACAAGGGAACACAGCGCTTGCTCGTAACGTTTAATATGGAATTGGCAAGAATCTTGTTTATTTTATAGGGTTAATATTGAATTTAATTGTATCTCTTCTTCTAAGTTTTCACACCTTCACTGCATGGTTAAGGTTCTTCTTCATTCCAACTAACACCAAAGAATCGTGCACCTGTTTTGCATAGAAAACAATAGTCGTTGCCTCGAACCAATTGAATAGTACCGAGCAAGCGCCCTATTAACGCAATATTTTGCAGAGTGCGCCTGTTCTGTGTTTGGATCTCTCGCTAGTAAATAAATTGTTATGAGGATATTGACCTTCGATTGACTGCCACTTGCTGGTGGCTCACACGCTTCCGGTGCGATTCCCACCCGCATTGCATTGGAATAAAAAAGTCACGCCATTGCCCGTGGGAAGAGTTCTTGTTTTTGCTGTTGAACAAGCATGCTTAACTTCCATGTGAAATTATGCCGGCTGATGGTGCTAATCAAAGCGTATGATGATTCAACCTGATCTCATAGTGATTCGACATGTTCTAACGGGTCATAATTACTCTGACCTATATATCAGGTGAGAGATTTACTGGATATCATACGAGACCTGAATGCATAAATTTAAGCTGAATGAGCAATCTTCAAAAAGTATAATAAAGTAACAAGACATAGTATTGACGAGGACCCCGAAAGAATTCAAGCGGTTAATTCTTTCGCTTAATGAAGAACTTCCTCTCCCACTTAATGAAGTGATCTACGCGCGCGCACCCGCCCCATTGCAGACGCGTTAATTGCCGAATGGAATGGGAGCTCGACAAAAAAAAGGCAAAATACAACAAAGTAATTAAAAGAACAAATGTGACGGCCTAACGACGTCACACATCGAAGGGTGTGAAACAAAACACAAAAGAATAAGGTTAAACATTTCACCTTATGTTTAATTTCTTCAATCTTCAATAGTGGAGCTGAAAAGTGGGCGAAAATAAACGAACAATTATATGAAGGTCTGACTCTTTTCCGGTTTTGTAGGACAGGTTGATTAAAAAAAAGAGAGCAATCATGCGGATCATTCAAACGTCTGGCTGAGTTAGAAAAAGTTCTCTTCAAAGTTATTTTAGGGCCAAAGTATCTCTTGTAGTTGTTTCTAGGCCTCAGTCAGGGGTATTCTGAACCTGTCAACTTGATAGATGGCATATGCCATCAACATGTCCATTGTTTTTCGATTTTTCATTCCTTGAAATTTAATTTTAACTTCGGTTGAATTTTCTTGAAATTTAATGTTGTTTAGCCGGATTAACATAAAATAGGTAAGTAAAGCAGAGTTCATTATTTAACTATTATTTAATTATTTAACTATTATTAGGTACGCAACTAAGTTCTCGCTGTTTTTTTGGTGAAAAAGGAACTTTGTTTTGAAAACAAAGGTTACAAACGAATTATTCAAAGTATTGCCCATCACTAGCTACGACTTTTTCCCATCTTTCTGGTAGAACGTGAATACCATTTCGATAGAACTGTTCGTCTTTTGATGCTATCCAAGAATCAAGCCATTTTGAGATGTCATCATATGAGTGGAATTGCTGACCAGTGAGACCATGTGCCATCGAACGGAACAAGTAATAATCGGACGGTGCAATATCAGGAGAATATGGCGGGTGGGGTAGGACTTCCCATTTGAGCGTTTCCAAGTAGGTTTTCACGGGTTTCGCAACGTGAGGTCGAGCGTTGTCATGCTGAAGAATCACTTTTTCGTGTCTGTGCTCGTATTGTGGCCGTTTTTCGTGCAGTGCTCGGCTCAATCGCATCAATTGAGTTCGATACCGTTCCCCGGTAATGGTTTCGTTTGGTTTCAACAGCTCATAATAAATAACACCAACTTGGTCCCACCAAATACACAGCATAACCTTCGCAGCGTGAATATTCGGCCTAGGCGACGATGTTGAAGCATGCCCGGGCAGTCCCCATGAATGTTTCCGTTTTGGGTTACTGTAATGAATCCATTTTTCGTCACCCGTCACAATGCGATGTAGAAAACTCTTCCTTTTTTGCCGCTGGAGCAGTTGTTCACAGACGAAAAAACGACGCTCAACATCTCTTGGCTTCAAATCGTAAGGAACCCAAGTTCCTTGCTTTTGAATCATTCCCAACGCATGCAATCGCTTAGAAACGGCTTGGCGGGAAACTCCTAATCCTGAACCAAGCTCTTCTTGCGTTTGACACGGATCCTCATCGAGCAATGCCTCCAATTCAGAGTCTTCGAAGTTTTTGGCCTTCCTTCACGCGGACGATCATCAACACTGAAATCACCGTTTTTGAAGCGACGAAACCAATCACGACACGTTGTTTCACTCAGAGCAGCATCACCGTAAACTTTTTGGAGCTCTCGATGTGCTTCAGCCGCCGTTTTCTTCGAATGAAAGAAGAAAATCAACACTTCCCGCAAATGACGATTATTTGGCACGAAATCAGACATCTTCAAACAACCAAAATATATAACACTAAACCAAAATCACTGATTTGGCAAAGCGGTTTGTTTACCATACGTCTGAGTTTGGTTTATGACGCTTGAGATGTACAACATTCGACCAGCACTTACTACTGGCGCCATCTATTGCTAAACAGCGGGAACTTAGTTGCGCACCTAATAGTATTTTATAGGCAGCCCTAAGTTTGCACCTTTAAACTGAAGAAATGATCCATGAAAAATTGAAATTCATTCCATAAAAAAACGTATTTATGACCCATAAAACTCTGATGAAAATCCATAAAAAAATGAAAATGATCCATAAGTTACAGCAATGTGATCCATACTTTATATAAATTTTAGCAATAAAATGTCGAAAATGTACCGTTATATATCTAGGGTATGATCGATAAAATTGTACGGATTACCCATAAACATATTGCAAATGTTCCATAAAAGGTTCAATATCATTCCTTAAACTTGTAAAATTGATCCATAGAATGTAACGTTTGTGAACTAAAATATATGAACATGATCACTAAATTATTGTAAATATTCCATAAATAAATCGCCAATGATCCATAATAGGTTTGAAAAATGAACCATAAACTTCTAAATATGGTCCATAGCAAATCAATTTTGTGCACCTAAAATAATATGTATGATCCATAAATTATGCCGGAATTATTCCAATTTTGGGTTAAATTTTTTTTTAAATTTTAACCACAAAGAAATCGATCGTTGACTGCACTACTACTCAGATTTATTAACATGTCCGTTCCTTTAGCTATGCAGCTTAAATATTGCTGTAAAAGAAGGATCACTTTGGAGTAGATTTTCAATTTTCAGAAAGCTGACTTACTTTTGCGATCTCACGTTCTTTTACGACCGCAACTGCGTAACATGCTTCCCAATAAATTTGGTCAAGAGCACTCGTGCACGTAAAGAACTACGGCAGCCCTAAGTTTGCACCTTTAAAACTGAAGAAATGATCCATGAAAAAATGAAAATCGTTCTATAAAAACGCATTCTTGACCCATAAGACTCTGGTGAAAATCCACAAAAAAATGATTCTGGTGAAAATCCACAAAAAAATAGAAATGATCCCTAAAATTCATCAATTTGAGCCATACTTTTAGCAAAATTTAGCAATAAAATGTGAAAAATTAACCGTTATATATCAAGGGAATGATATATTTATCTTTCTTCTTGGTTTTTCATCACAAACCTTATTATAAACTTAAAGTGGATCCTTGGCCATATTGTCCACTCCCAGAACCACCTGAACGTCCGTAAAATCGTAATTGTTCCTTACTACAGGTTCCCCCAAAAATGTTCCGTGAGTGGCCAATGTAGCCAATGGCTTTCTCAAGTCCATCAAAATCATCATTATGAAAAATCATGAAGATAGAGCTGCCGCACGGCATGTTTTGGAGTAAATGGCCTCTACTACATGTTCCCCGGGGACGTTCAGGTGGTTCCGGGAGTAGCCAATATGGTCAAGGACCCACTTTGAGTTTATAGTAAGGTTTGTGATGAAAAACCAAGAAAAAGGGGCGGTCACATGGCATGTTTTGAGTAAAGAATAATAAAGAGTTAACCGCATCCAGGACCCTTCATCAGAACCTGTTTCACGGAAATGGCCATATCTCAGTCAATTTAAGGGCGATTCCTGTAATCAACATTTCATTCGCTTGAAAAATATTTTGTCTTTACGTGTGTTTACTGAAAAAAAAATTTTGACAACGGTATCTTGTACAAAATCTCATCACAAATTCAACATGTAATTATTGAGATAGCCTCTCCGGAAACCCGAAACAACTCCGGTGTCCAGGGGCCGTGGCCAATTATGTTACCGAGATATAAAATTACATTAATTTTACAGTCAAATGCTTCTTGGCGAAATTATATCGGATAATATTTCATGAAGTTCATGAAGAGCACTACAAAGTTGATCAAAAATTTGCCTGTCTCGATCATTTTGTCTATCCCCTGTACGGTACGGTACGCGTATAAACGGTATAATTGTTTGGATTTCCCATTAACATATTGCAAATGATACTTAAAAGGTTCAATAACATTCTTTAAACTTGCAAAATTGATCCACAGAATGTAACATTTTTGCACTAACATATGTGCATATCATCCATAAAATATTGAAAATGTTCCATACATAAATTGCCAATGATCTCTAATAGTTTGTATAACAAATCGTAATCTTCAAAAAATGATTCATAACAAACCAAATTTGTGCACTCAACATTATTTGATCTCCCCGCAACTGCGACACATGTTTGTCAAGAAATTTGGTAAAGAGCTCTCCTGCACATAAAGAACTACAGGTCAAATTTATGACTTGATTAAACTGTTGTTTCAGAAAATTTGATTTAAATTATGCCGGGCAGACGCTTGCTGTCCAACTCGCTATCGCTCGTCGGACCTAACTACAAAAAACATCCTCCGTTTGCATCGCACCGGGAAAATGCTTAAATCAGTCGTTTGCCTGGAATCTAATCTACGCACTTAACACTTCGGATGTCGGAAACATCGACCGCTTTCTGGAGCCTTAGTTCTTCAATCTTCAATACGGTTCGGCAAAAACGCCGCAATCCTTCATTTGCAGCAATATTTTATCCGGATACCTGAAAGAATGGACATGTAACTAAACCTGAGTAGTAACGCAGTTACGGATCAATTTTACTATCTTTATGCATCAAAATTAACAAAAAATAGTGCCCCAACCTGCAAAAATGCAGGCATAATTTATGGATCATACCAACTATGCATCATTTTTATAAGCTTATGGTTCATTATTCATCATATTATGGATAATTGGCAATTTATTTATGGAAAATATCAAATAGTTTACGGGACATGCGAATATATTTTATTGCACAAAGGTTACATTCTATGGATCAATTTTACAAATTTAAGGAAAGTTATTGAACCTTTTATGGATCATTTGCAATATGTTTATGGGTAATCCGTACACTCTTATCGATCATGCCCTAGATATAAAACGGTACATTTTTGACATTTTGTTGCTAAATTTTATATAAAGTATGGATCAGAGTGATGAATTTTATGGATCATTTCAATTTTTTTAAGGATATTCACCAGAGTCTTATGGGTCAAAAATACGTTTTTCATGACACTATTTTCATTTTTTTATGGATCGTTTATTACTTTTTATATGCAAAAGTACGTTTGCCGTCATGGGCAATGTCTGAGCCTGCATTTTGTCCCAGGTAGGTTCGAATAAAGTCTATTAGCTTACTGGGACTTAACTGCCAGACTTCATAGGGTTGTAGAAGCCCTTTTCCTAAAATTCGAGACCGAGTTCTAAATAAAACACTACAATCACAGAGCAAATGTTCCAAAGTTTTGATCTAGTTGTAAAAACCGGCATCGCGGGTTTTCAAGTTAACCCATTTTTCCAAGTGATATCTACTAAGGCAGTGGCCAGTGAATAGACCGGTCACCCTCAGATTATTTTTGTTTAATTAAAGATTCTCAGAATACTTAAGAGATCAGATAACTTCTAATGGAATGAGCAGGAAGAGCAAGTATTCAATTATCTGAAGAACGAAACATTTAATTTGATTACCGGATTGAGCTATTTGGATCATAACGGGGTATAACAGAAAAAATGAGAATTTTCTTTAAGGGCCATAACAAAAAGACTTGTTTATAGAAAGGAAAATTGATTGATTTATTTTGACATCTGTTGGAATACGGTTTTTTGGTATATATGGGATGTTTTGGCTTTCCAAGAAGGCTTGTGTTTTTCTCGCATAATGCGACGACGCTTTATCCGACAAAAACACGTAATTTCCATCTGCATATGTTTGAAGAAGTGGAATCAATATTTCCTTCAAACATTGATTTTGGTACACTTCTTGTTTAATAGCCAAACCACTGGGCTTGAATCATGGTTTCTTCCCAAATTCCTCTCTCAGATATGGCAATATAAAGCATCACCTACTGCTCAAACTAAGATATGTTATCAAAGTAATATCGATCGTTTCCTGGGATGTAGGGTTTTGAGAGAGGGAAGTAGCTTTCATCATCCAAAACGAACCATTTTCCTGCGTAATTTCGGGCCATCCGTGGCGGCATTAGGATTTTTCGGTTGATAACTGTTGCTCTGTGTATTCTGGTGCTCTTGATTTCTTGTGGCAGACTATTCCTATCTTCTCCAACGTCTTGCAGATGTAAGGTTGCGTAGTCTTGAACTTTTTTGCTGCATCAGATTGACTAATTGAACCCTGGTTTTCAAAGTACTATGGAGCAATCTAAGTCCTTTCTTGGCCATTATTGTAGCCGGTCTCCCACTACCACTCCTACGAGCTGTTCCTGAAGATGCCAGGATACGATAGATGGTTGAAACTGGAACATTCTCGGTTCAAAAATGGTACACTGTGAACTTTTTCCCGTGATTTATGTTCGTTTGATAGAACTGTTCAATCCGCTCGCGTAGTGCTTCTTGCTTCGACGGCATTTCGAACACAACTGAACAAGTCCGAACAAAACGATTATGTTGGGGAGACAGAGAGCATTGATTCACATAACCTCTCTTTTCTCTGTGCACGTTTGTGGTTTGGTATGAGAGAGTTAAAATTATTCTCATTTTTTAGTTATACCCCTTAACAGAGTTGTATATAGATGCATCTTCAATTAGTCTCGGCGCGGTTGTCATATAATTTGACGAACCTGGTTATCCTCGTAAATTCTAACGATCGCTGAACAAAGGTACCCTCAGACCCAAAAAGAGGCGCTCGCAATCGTTTGGAGTGTTGAGAGGTTCTCTTACTACTTGATTAGTAAACAATTTACTATCAGTACAGAGTAAAAGAGTTCCGGGACATCTGAATATTTCCGGTGCTTTTTCCAGACTGATAAATTGATCGCAAGTAAACGAACCCATCGACGAAGACAAGGATAAGCATTTAATGTTTTCGGTGGGCGTAGGGAATATGACTTTTCATGGATGGTCAGGAGGTCTCCTACGATATGAGGCTGAAGCAGAAAGTTTTAGAGAACAGGGACCACTTGTCTTCAAAAATGACTTGATTGTTCAGCTTAGAAATCTTCGCTGAAGAGGAGCGTTCGAAACCGCCCTCCAAGTACATATTGCAATAAAACGTATTCTACGTGAATTTTCTGGTGTCGAAACCAATATGTCGAAACAAGCTACTGAATTTGTGAAACATGCGTTGTGAAGGAATCCGCCAATGCCACTCTCCGTTAACTTTCAGGTGGCCCATAGGCCCAAATACTGCAGATTTATTTTCTGTCTTTGCAGGAATGTGGCTCCGGAGAGTTTCTTCTGAGCGTTGATACATATTTCACCGCTATTCACACGTTTCAGAAATGAGACATACGAATGCTCGAACTACAAATGCTGCATTATGCAAAGTTTTCGCAATTTGGAGTCTTCCTCTAATAATACAGAGCGATAACGGGGCCCCATTTCAGAGTTCGGAATTGAATGAATACTGGGAGACAAAAGGTGTAAAAGTTCGCAAGTCTATTCCTCTGAGTGCTCAGTCAAACGGAGCCTTCGAGCGTCAGAACTAAGCTGATATCAAGGCCATGGCTACCGCAAAGAAAGAAGCTAGGAATTGGAAGACGGCTTAGGAGGAATAAACCCACACCCACAACACGCGCAAACATTAATCTTGGCTCCGGGTCACACCATTTGAACTCCTTGTCGGGTGACGTTATCGTGGGACCTTTCCATGTTTGTGAACTTCTAAGGAAACGGACGGCGCAGTGGCAAAGTCGATAAGTAAGAAGTTTGCATACAAACTACGTGGCGCAACATAACAATTGGTTGTCATCGCCCGAGGAACCAAGACCGATCCTACCTTTTCCAGTGAAAAGTTCACGACCCAGAGATGGAGCGAAAATGGTCATCTGCGGGGAGAGTGGTTTAAGATTAAGTCGAAACATCTGTGATGTGAAGCGCGTCCTTGATGATTATTTTTCAGGCGCCAACGGGGACATGGCCATCGCGGGGGACAGCTCTACAAGACAAGGACTTACGATTGTTTTATATTTCACTATTTTTCAGGTCAATTCATTTGCCAGATCTAATACGTTTATAATTCTAGATTTATTCCGGGAGGACACGGCCAATCACAGCCATCTGGACAGTTCGGATGGACGTTGACCATTTTGCTTTCAATTTCTACTACAGACATCGAAAGGAGTCAAAGATGAGAAATGCATAAGCCTGGAAAGTTCAAGGATATGATAATGTATCAAGTAACAGAATATAAAGTAGAGGCAGTGAAGGATGTAGGGATTGAGTGTGGGCAAATGAACAGATTGATAGCAATCAAAAAACAAATAAACAGATTAATAAAAGCAAGAAATAATCGGGATCAAATGGGTTCGAAAGTAAGGTTGATTTGGAAGAAAGGATAAGAGAATTGAGATTATTAGGAAAGAGCTTAGGTAGTTAGTGGGTGAACAAAAAAACATTTAGTCTTGTTATTGACCGTGACAAGCAAAGACGTCTTTTAATAATTGTTCGAAAAATAACACGGACAAATAAAATGGAGCCCGTACCTTTCGCAATACACGACTATGCCAATAGAGCTTATGTCATTACTACAAAAAAGATCATTTCCAATCACCTTAATACTCTCTTTTACTTGAATCTCTGTTCCTCTGGGAATATATACCAAAACCATAAACTACCAACATATATCTGGTTACGCTTGTAGATTTAATATACATCTTAAGACATCAATAGTAAGAAATTCTAAAAGACAAAAAACATCAATTTAATCCGATTTATATTTTACGCAGACCTTTGATGCTCTTAGAATATAAACCAAATCCATCAACTATCAACATATTTATGGTTACGCATGTGGATCTTAAGACTTTACTACAAAGAGTTCTTGGATGTCAAAGAACGCCCACTCTACCCAATATATAATTTTACTTCAATCTCTGGACATCTGGAAAAAATAATCGAATCCATAAACTATTAACATAGGTACCTCTGATAACGCTTGTAGGTCTTATGACCTTACCTTACCTACTTGGATTACAAAGAACATCCATTCAACCTAATATATATATTTTTTAGATCTTTGTAGCTCTAGAAATAAACTGAATCCATGAACTACCACCATATTTCTGGTTACGCTTGTAGATCTCAAGACATCAACTCCAGGGAGTTCTTGAATGACAAGAAAATTCATTCAATTCAAAAACCATTTAACTTTTCAAACCACCAACTCTGGTACCTCTGGTTACGCTTGTAGGTCTTAGGACACTACTAAAAAGATTCCTTGGATAGCTGAGAAGGTCAATTAAACCCAACATATTACATTTCTTAGATCTCTGCCCTACATATTTCTTGTTACGTTTGTTGATCTTAAGACCTCAACTCTAGGGAGTTCTTGTATGACGAACAAAAATAATTCAACCCAATATACATTTTACAACGACGAGAAAAACATTGCTGGTAAAAATAAGAAGTTGTGTTTTTCAAAACCTTTAATTTGGAAATTCATTCCCATCACATGTGGTCTTTAGGGAGTGTAAAAAACAGAGATTTCACATCGTTAGAACCATTCTGTGCCATTGGCGGTGTTTGAGCGCGATCCAATGCATACATTTTTGCCAGTCAAGGTGGCGGATCCGTCGCTGCCTTGACCTACCCCGCAGTGGGATGTTTGCAAAAGTGTCCGCGTTTGCTTCAAAATACTGCGCTCAATTTAAAACTACTTCTATTCAATTTCATAACCTGCCGAGATCTATCGGAACTATCGATACTTTCTCTTCACATCTTTGGTTCTTGCAGAAATCGCTGTTCACTACTGGGATCCCATGATGTCGAGAAGATATTTCCAATTTCAAAACATTATAATTAAAATTTGGCGCACTAAGCGCTATAGAAACATAATTAATTAGTAATGTACTAACTTATCGCTGTTTACGCTTGTAGATCTTTAGACCTCAACTTGAGAAAGCATTGGATCACCTCGAATATTCACTTAACTCATTTTTTTCCCTACACACCCTACTACCAAAATGTCATGTAAATTTCTGTCCCCTGAGACCGACAAATGCGAGCGTCCTTTAGCACATAAGAATGAGTTGAAAGAGAGGAGAAAATAAATTCAAGCAAACACATCTTTTGTCGAATTGCGTATGTGGCAGTTTCAGGGGACATAATTTTACACGAAATCATTCTTTACGTTTACGTTTTTTACAGACATGAATTACGTCTTGTGTAAAATTCATAATTTCTAAGTGTGTAGTGTTAAATAAATCTAAATATTTTTTTAAATTGTAGGCTAAGGAGTTTGGGTGTCCTTAGCAAATTTGTTTTGTGCTTGTAAAACAAACAAATTTGCTAAATAGTCTTTTTAGAGAAATTGGCGGATGTGCCATTAATATGATTATCAAAAACATTTATCAGTTGTCCTTACAGTTATTAGGGAATTTGAGCTTTGAGCGGTCCATCTACAACGTGTGGCCTTCTTTAGGCTTTATGATGCTGAATTAAAGGTCACTAGTGCGAGGGACTCTTATTGAGATGTGACGCCCGCTGTTTGCTCTATTTTTCTTTCAACTTTAGACTGCGCTTTGACCAAACATTTACTCCATCGGGGAGAATTTCAAAATTGCGGATCAATGTAGATTTCTAGTTCCATACCTCGTGCAGTATGCATGAGGAGAAGACGCACCGTTTCACGAAGGTGTATAAGTTTATCGCGGAAACTTATCTTGAGCTAATAAGAACATGTGTTCTATAATAGGACGAATGATGTACATCGTAACTGATGATGCAAAATGATAATAAAATAGCTAACGTACCTATTTACAATGACTGGTTTGTTCATATACGCACTTTCTCTGGTTTAATTTTAACAAATCTAATTGTGACAAGACCGGACCTGATCCTTCTAACGTCACATGTTTTGACCATCCAATTTATTTCTTGCTCTGCCAGCGAAGCTCCAATTTTTGCATGCAAATATGAAATAAATAATCAACTTTCCGAAGCCACCTTAATGTATATAAATATAACGATCATCTTTGCATTTCCCTGCAATCATATACCATAACAAGCTTTCCACAATAGACTCCAATCATCGAATCAAACTCATTGGATTAATTACAGTCCTCTCCTTTGCCAACCATCCATCCATCCATCCATAGATCCACAATTCACCCAACCCAGTCAAGGCCATATGTGACTGCCGTCACCAATATTTTGCGATTTGATTTTCGTTTTCTGTTTTGTCATGGTAATCTGACAAACATGCATGGAAACGTAGCCATTATGCACGAAAAATAAAAAAAATGCTAAAACAAAACAGCTCGGTCCGAAAAACGAGTCAGTTTCCTTCCTCTCCGGTTTGGTGGCAGCTTTCCAAACTGAAGGTCGATCCGGCAGTTGCGCTTTGATTTTCCATTCGAGGGAACTCGCGCAAATTACACAGCTTGGAGACAAGTTCAACGCTATTGCGCCGCGATGAAGGGTTGTAAAACAGAATGGTGTCAATGTTCCTGATGTATGGCAGTTGTTGGATTGTGTCATGGTGGAGCCTCTTCATGGGGGTACTTATGCTCGTTTCGGTTCATCGGTCAATTCGGCAACGTCCGCTTCGTAATTCATGTAATACCGAAAGGGATAGTGAAGATGACTGACATAGGTACGTGACCGTCGGTCGCTTCGACGTTTGGCTGGATGAATCTACTCATTATCACGGTGACTTTTCATCTGATTGGAGTTTGAAACTATCGGAGCGAATCAAATTACAGGCTGATCAAGTACGCGATGACAATAATGGTTGATGTGCCAACGGAAGCTAGTCATTGAAGTGATTTTATATTTTGTCGTTTTAGTAGATGGTACGGTACATGTTACGGCTTGTGACTAATATGTTATTTGTTTTGACCCATGACTTTGTGCTAATGCTGGACAACAACATGTAGCTAGCTGAAATTGCATAAGCAGTTTTTATATTAAAAAAAAATTACAATACAACTATCGTCAGTTTATGGAGATTGACAAAAAGTTTCAGAAGTTTGACAAAAATTTCACAATTCTGTACTCCAACGATTCAATATTTCTGAAAAGTTTTGTTCCAATATGTAACTTACCTAACAAAGTCAAAGACATTTTCTGTGATATGCTTTGCAAAAGGTTTTTAAGATATGTATACATTAATCGAAGATAAACAGGGTGCCAGCATTGCTTCGACATGATGCAAAAAACATGCATCATTATACCTATTTCTACCAATGCACTCATACATGCAACAAGTAGCAACAGTGCATCATAATTATTTATGCAACATGATGCAAAAGAAGTTTTTCTGCACGAGTCATAAATTTATCCAACGAAGCTTGTCGTTTTAGTTTGAAACAAGTATCTTTTCGATGTTTCTACGTAAACATATAACCGAAAATCAATTAAAATTATGGTTGTTCCAAACCAACATTTTTGTGTTCCCAACCAAAAATTGTGCATTTTAACTAAAACTGTTTATTGACGCATTTCGTGCCAAATAGGATTCGTTGTTGTCACCATCCTCTCAAATTGAACTAAATGAACCTTTCTGAACATGTATAATTTGTCACAAAAATACAATTTACATACTTAGACCTGGAAGTTCATGACTTTATTTGTAAAGAACAGTCAACCTTTCTGAAGAATTAAAATTATTCATTAAAGGAAGACGAAATTCTCACGATTTGTGATTTTTCTGAAAATAATATATGTAGCATTATGAATGGCTGTCTAGGAGATCATTGAAATAATTCTCAAGCAACAATACACCCATATGAAATTTGCGAAGACAATAAACTTGCATATCTAAGCTTCAGTGTCAAATCAGAAGTAACGGATCACGATACAGTTGCAGTTCAGTTGTTCATCCCAAAAATAATAGATTTTATGAAACAATCGACAAACTTTTCTTAAATTTATTTCATGTTTCATGGGGCAGCAGCACAATACAAAACATAAGAAAAACTTTGGTAGTCTAGTATAATGCTCCATTCAAAGCATGTATTAAGAGCAGAATGGCATTGTTTTTTGCAACGTCCCATGGAAATGGTCCCTGTGATGCTATTGGTGGCATTCTCAACGCGAGTTGGCGCGAAATGCATCTCTTTCGACTCAAGAGTACCAACTAAAATATAATATTGGTTCAGCCAAAGCAACTCACTGTTGTTCGAATGTTGTAGGACCATTAGGCCAAATTCTATTAGGCTGAACAACATAAGGCCAAATGAGTCAATAGGTCGACTGTAGGAAAGTGTAATATTTGCAAATGAACTTTCATGGGAGATTTTAAAACCATGTGCTGTTTTTTTTTTTCTGATTTACAACAATTTCCATTATTTTTCAATTCCAATTTCCATTCCTACTTTTTTGAACTTTCATTGCTTCTATAAATCAAGCAGCGTCCAACAGATCTTTTTTACGTCAAAACTTTCAATCTGCCAGCTTTGTAGAACGTTAAATTTAGCATTTTTTAAATATTTTTTGACATGAAACCAATGAATTTTCATCTTCTTGAAATTTTTATATGTTCTTTATATTTGAAAATTTTAAGTTTACATCATCGCTCACAGTTCCTACTTAAATTTTTTGAAATTTTTTTTGGATCGAAATATTTTGAGAGATTTTCCTTCATTCGAATATCTTTTAAATTTAAAATGTCGCAATATTAAAATTTAACTTGATTTCTTTGGGATTTCGAGCAATCGTTCTCATCGATCATGGGGGATTTTTCCTCTTTTGAACCATGAACAGTTCATTTGAATTTCCAAATTTTCATTTTGCTTGCATACTCTTTTTAAGATTAAACATACGTTTTCCCGTAATCTTTGAAACAAATCATCAATGAATTGTTATAGAAGACTATTTTGTCTTTCAAGGCTAAGCAGTTTTATTTAAATTCAGAAACTCAACTTTCAATTTTCCGCTACATGCTTCGTCGAAAAATTGTCCATTGAAAGTGAAAGTGTTCTTCAGCAAACTTGTAGAGTGAATTACGATGCACTTTTTTGTTGTAGATTATCACATGTTTATATACTCTAACGTTGAATTGGAATGTTCATGTAGAGGGTGTGGTTTCTATAGTTGTAGGCCATGAATTTGAAAGAGAATGAAATTTTAATATACAGGGGAGAGGCAAAATTATCGGAACAGGCCAATTTTTGATCAACTTTGTAGTGCTCTAGCTTCGTGAAATATTATCCGATTTAATTTCGCTAAAAAGCATTCGACTGGAAAATTAATGTTGTTTTATATCTCGGTAAAATAATTGTCCATGGACCCAGACACCGGAGTTGTTGCGGGTTTCCGGAGAGGCTATCTCACATGTTGAATTTGTGATGAGATTTTGTACAAGATGCCGTTGTCAAACAATTTTTTAGCAAACATTTGTTAAGACAAAATATTTCCTAAGCGAATGAAATATTAGTTACAAGAATCGGCCTTAAATTGACCGAGATATGGCAATTTCCGTGAAATAGGATCTGATAAAGGGTCCTGGATGCGGTTAACTCTTTATTTTACTCAAAACATGCCATGTGACATCTCTTTCTTCTTGATTTTTCATCACAAATCCTATTAAATTAAAGTGGATCGTTGGCCAAATTGGCCACTCCCGGAACCACCGGAATGAACCCGAGAGAACCTGTAGTAGAGACCAGTTAGGCATTTAGCCCAGACATGCCATGCGGAAGCTCTATCTTCATGATAATTCATAATTATGATTTTGATAGACTTAAAAAGCCATTGGCAACAGTGGCCACTCCCGGAACATATTTGGAGGAACCTTGAGTAAGGATCAATAACGATTTTACTACAAAATATGGACTATTTCTAATGGAACGTTGGATTGGCACAAGTGAGTAAGTATGTTAGTACGTCTTATGAAAATTAGGAAATTCTCTTCAGAAAGGTTTAAATGATGATACGGCCTTGAGTTGAAAGCTTTTCTCCAGCCCTTCTCAACCAGTAGTTGGCAACGAATTACCTCTGGCAGCTTTAAGTTTCGCCCGATAATCACGAGTTCACTCGGCATCAATACATGGTCGGAGGATTCCTATGTTCGATCTTAACGCGCTTCCGAAATTTGCTCATACGTTTGGCATCAAAACGATTAGAAATTCACTTATTCTCACTATCACAGTTTCTCAAAACTTATTTCTTCCTAATAGTAAAACTCTATCCAACGCGATTCGTCAACACAACAAAATAACTATTCATATTAGTACTAATTGGAATGTGCAGAGAATGTTACTTCGGAAAATCATGTTCGAGACTCAAAACGTTGTTGGTGATAGGGGGTTTCTTGATGCTTGCCGGAACGCAACATTCTTTAACATTTTTCAACACCGAGGATGAATATATACACAAAATATATTCATCTTTTATTTATAAAATTCTAAATACTTGAGTAAATAAAATGTCGTAAAATCCTCTAGTTGAAAAGCGCAAAAATCTCAAATATAAATCAATCGAGAAAAGATCGAGTTATTAACTCCGGTGTTTCAATTTTTTGAGACGGTAATCATTTGTAAATTGTACACAATACGCAAGGTATTGAACTAGAATTGTTTTTGCCACCAGCGGCTGCCCATAAGCAAGAACTTGGAAAGTAATGTTAAATAAATTCCAATCAAACATACTCTCTCGAAATTAAATTAGTCGTCCTGAAAAGGGCGGATTTGAATTCATCCGCATTTGAATCAAAACCTTCTCGGTCTATTGAAGAAGCAGGCTATTGCAGCCGTTGCACGTTGCGCCTTACCAAAAGATGGCTACCAACAAGAACACACACACAAGCACCTTATTTCGCTTCCTCTAGGTTGCACCCACCGGCTTGCAACCGACTGCCTAGTACACTACTGCAATTAATAACTACCTAGCAACGGTTGCCACCGCCAGCTGCCAAATCCAACGTTGACGCCTTGCCGCTCCGTACTGCTGAATGAAACTAGTGCACCTTCCAGAGTACATGCCATCGCCAGGTGTCAATCAATACTGGATAGTTACTCCGCACAGCTCCACCACTCCAACACGAATGAGTGTACCCCTTTTAAGTCGTTCACCGCTGTATATGAGACCTCCCATGCTCATATTTGGAATCTGTGATAGGAAAGTACTGTGCACTTAGTAAATTCAGCCTGCAATGCAAAATTATAAGACTTCACCATTTATTTTCGTTATTTTCGAAAGTTTAACACTGTTAACGGATATTTTTTTTATAATTTAATTGATACGCGGGAAAATTTTCAACCGATTGATGTAAACATCTTGTAAATTTATAGAGCATTTATGAAGTTATAAGCGTTTAATTTGAAACAATATTTCGTGACGGTTGCTTAATTTTAGATTTGCTATTGGCACCCTATCATTGCCGTAAGACGCAGTCTACGTCAAAAGAAACATAAAAAATATGTGAACCTCATGAAATTCTAAACCTAATAACATAGTGCCTTAAACTAAATTGCAGGTTTTAACTTTATCTACAAATCTTCCATACTCAAGTCGTTCGAAAATTTAGATTTGAATAAAATAAAATAATACCAAATGATAAACAAATCTGTTAGTTATTTTTTTTTTCGAATTTATCGAGCAACTTCCTTAAAGAAAAATTGTGGGTCTCGTTGAAACCTATAACAAAGTTGAAAGCACTATGTTCTATGTTCTATGAGTTTTGTATCGTTTCATTTAAATGTCATTTTATGATTTATTTTTTGGGGTTTTTCGAAGTTGAATTTTATAATTTTATGTCGTTCTGGCAGGTTTCTGTTAAATATTGTCTTGTGTTTGTCCTTTCAAATTCCATCGAAACTTTGTTGGTCCTAAAACACCATTAGAAATATTTGAAGCTTTCAGGTTTAAAAAAAATCAAATTTTGCATGTTTGCTCAAGCCCACTGTGTGAAATAAATAAAACAAAATACTTAGAACGAAAATAACTTATCTTTTCTGAGGCACCCTCAGTAAAACCTTAATAACGCTCTAGAAAAATGGTTCGTTGTTTGAAATTATGTTCTCAACCATTTTTTACCACAATGCAACACCCATAGCCTAAAATAACACAAAAAAGTTAGACTTGTGATCTAAATTTTAATAAGAACCATGATACCATAGAATAAACCATTATTCTGCCACAAAAAATCTTGTCTTAAGTCACCAGCCGTCTTTCATGTACGACAACAAAGTAAACAAATATTTCCTTCTAATTCCTTGATTCGGACCATAGTGCAAAAATAGAATCAAGCTTAAGTTTAGTTTAGAGAAAAACCATTAGTTTGACAAAATCTAAATGTTTGGGTTGTCTTATTTTTCGAAAACTCGTACGTCGCCTACTCTGATGCTTCCTCGTATTAATAACCGCAAACTCTGAGAATGTACTTTGGAAAAGGAATGTAGACTCTTTTTGTCGGAAAACAAATTTCTTAATATAAAAGTGTTCTATTGTTATTGTTTCTTGATGATTCGTATATGCCATTTAATAACGGCAAAAAATGTAAGTGATTTGAACCCAACACATTCGTTGATTCAAACCTGTTTTTTAAAACAGCGAATCGGTACAAATAGAATTGGTTAAAATAAAACAATGCATGTTAATAGAATCAATTAATAAAAATATTTGTTTTTGTGACAGTCAATATAAAACCACCATTATAATAGACAATCAATACGAATGTTGGTTGAATTCAACTTCTTAATCCAAAAACAACAACACAAAATTTTTGTTTCATTCAATCATATGGGCTCCCGGATAAAAATAACCATACAATTACAATAAAATAAAATAAAATAACACTACAATCTAATTACTACCTTGAATATTAATGTTCATGTATCAGATAAATGAAAAATGCGTATTGTCATTACAATAGATCTACTATAATATATCTGCGTATATTAACATATACGAAAGCCAAAATTTCTGATTTTGGATTTGACGCCACTCATGAGGTTTGAGGCAGTAGTTTTACCGGATTTTCTGAAAGCCGCAAACCAATAATTTTTTAACTCTTCCATGATCTTGCACTCCTTACTACTCTTCTTGAAGTTGCGCTTGACGATAGCCCAGTAGCGTTCAATTAGACAAAGCTGTGGAGAATTGGTAGGATTAATGTCTTTCTTAATGAAATCTACTCAATTTTCTTGCATCCATTGTACGGAAGCATCCTTTTCTGCAAACACCCAGTATGGTAAACTTTGGCATTGCGGGCCTCATTGCGCATTTCGAATCGAGCTTCTCGAAACGATTGTTTTGAAAGTCGACTCGAAAATGTTTCGGCATTATGTATGCATTTCGACCGGTCGATAAATTATCTTTCTTTGTAGTAGTAGATTTCGACTAACCGTTGTAGATTTTCGAGCACCTGCTGTCAAACAAGACATAAACAAATTAATTTAGCGCCGGCAATCCAAATCGTTTTTTTTTATCAGTGAAAAATAAAGTTATTCTTTTAAGTAAGTATCAAATGAATGTTTTGCTTTATACGGGAAATAATGGTGTGATTCTTTTAGCGCACAGCAGATTATGCTTTTCGATACAGATAGTGATGATGATGAGGAGGAGGAAGCAAGCAACCTTAGAATTTCAAGGCGCCAGCTTCGAGATCATAATAACCCATTAAGCTTGAATGAATTGGAGTAAGTAAACATTTAGTAAACATTAATTTTTTTATTGTTGTTGCAGTAACATACTCTTGAGGATGTATTCGAATAGTTTATGGTATCTTTGAATCGGCATATTGAAGTGAAAAACCAATCGGCAATTTGGAAGACGAAAAGTTTAATTGGATTTTCATTCGATTTCTGTATTTCTATTCACCTGGTAACGAATACACCGAGTATAGAACGCACCAAGGTTTGTTGTCCCGATAGTTATTGAGCAGATAGTTTGCTGTTATGCTGTTACCAGTTATACATTTTCTTAGATAAGCTCAATAAGACGACAAATGTTTTGAACCACGAAAAGTTAAAACACTTATAGCGGATTCGTTTTTGATCCACTTGCAAACTGGATCGGGTATCAAAATTGGGTCGGCTTGTGAAAAATGTCAGTGTGTTTGGTTTCATCTGTAACTCGTATCGGATTGGGGTTTGCACTGACAATAAGTTCGGGTATCGCTAGGTTCAATAACGAATTCGATATTACTTCTTGAAGACGAGAACATCCGACGGATATGGATGGAATGTCGGGCTATAAGAACCGTATTGGGTCTATTTGTGGATGCAACCTTGTCTCATCATTGAAGTTTCTTGTTAAACAAATCATCCATATGTGTGTTATTATTATTTTTCCAGACATTTTATTTAAAGCAATGTTCGCTTTACTAAAATCTTCAGAACATTTTAAAACTAAACTTCTTTAAAACACTTCAACAGTTTGACATATCCACATTGAAAACACTATAACTCTTACTGTATAGATTTTGTTGCTTCACACTTGGCAGTATGGACCAACTTAGGTCCCGCCACCAATAGGAGAAGAAGAAGAAGAAGAAAAGAAGATTTGGTTGCTTAAGTTTGGTTTGGTTGTGCCAGATCAAAAATGTACAACTAAATTTCCATACATTTACATTGAAAATAATATCAATGTCAAATTGTTACTGTGTAATAAATACATTAGACCATGGTTGGGAACATAGAAAATCATAATCATTTCATAATCATAATCATTTAAATGTTAAAAATTTGACTAATTATGTATGCACATTTTAAGTTTATGCATCACAATTACATATTATTATGTTCCCTTGCGCTGAACGGGCCGGCTTGTCGTGCCGCAAGGGCTCAGTAGGGATTCTTGGTCAAGACCCGAAGCTAAGAGTCAGTTCCATTGTGGAAATATCACATCAAGTAGTTTTTCCACCTGCTACAGAGCATTGTGTGCCTGGAGCTCACATTGAGAATTTTACTATTGACATTAGGTTCGTAGTTGCAGCGCGCTTAGGGATCATCCCTGCCTTAGAACATGGAAAGACATTACGGGAAATAGAGGCAAAATACATTTTTTATCTTTTTTTGTTGTTATGATATGATAGTATATTATTACATATAAATTGGTTTCAGGTTATCGAAATTTGGGATGTACCGTGAAGGTACCATATTCTGCGCACGGTGTGCTGCTCCATAAAACTACATAACGCCTCTACTTGCGGTGGATTGATGCCTAATGAGTTTTTGGAATTCATAGAGGTCCTACGAATAAAAAACACATGTTTTTGTAATTACGACCAAGAAATATGTTACAAAAAATAAAATACTTACATGACAATAGTTAATTACCGCCAATTTATTAAAAACAATATAACACTAATAATAAAACTTAAATCACTCGATTCAAAGACGTCACGATACGAATGGCGGTCGATAGGATAATAGTATTCGTCTGTTTTGTTTCGTTTCGACCGCCTATTTTGTTTCGAGTGTATGGTTACATAATGCCAATAAAGCTCGAAAATCTAGTACCTCGTCGAATTTAAATCGTTCTCGAGCTCGATTCGAAATCCATAATGCCAAACAAGCTCGAGTCGACAGAACTTTATTCGTTTCGACTTGCGAAATGTGGCTCCTGTTTTTTTTTTTTTTCGTCGTTTTTTTTTTTTTTTTTTTCTTCTTCTTCTTCTTCTTTTCCCCCCCCCCAAAAAAAATTTTTCCCCCAACAAAAAAAATTTTACGCTGTCTTGATGAATTCCGAAACAAAATAGCTAATTTGTTCATCGATACATCTCACGAAGGCACGTGTCCACCACTTGAATTTTGACAGTCTTTTCGATTCGTGGCATCTCGAAAAAGATCACTAGTTACCAAAAGTTCAGGAGCTGATCAATTTGTTTACAGATGATCCTGTCGATAGTATATTAGGTGCCCCACATCATCATATTTGGCCGATTCAGCTTACGATCGAGACCAGCTATGGCAGGTCATGCACGAATATGGCTTTCGAGAAATACTGACGCGGTTGGTCAAAGCAACGATGAATCGAGTGATGTGTGTCGTCCAAGTCCCAGGGACACTCTCGAGTCCCTTTGAATCTCGAAGAGGGTAAAATTTTTTGATCGCAACCTTTAGATTTAACTCCCGAGAACTCCTGGATAACTGAGATCAACAAGCCACTACAACACTTGGGTCAATTTAGATCTCCATGAATTTGTGCCGTAGGTACTATACTATAAATAATGTTAACAGTTGATATTAATGTCAGAAACTATAAAAAAACATAACGATAAGTATCCTGTCTGCTGTCATTCATTCTCTCTTCTTTCTTAGTATTTCATGCTTATTGCCTTCACAATCAGCTTATTGCTTGCACTTAACTTAGTGTTCTATTTGCCCTTCTACTGTTAATCATTGAGCTGCTCTTGCCAACACCAATGCATGAAATCGTATATTGTGTGTGGCAATGATTCTCTATGCTCAGCATAGTTTCGAGTAAATTTCCAACCCGAAAAATTCCCTTGGTTGGACCAGGAATTTGAACCCACCGCCTCCAGCTTGGTAATACAGTGCCTTAACAGACAAGGCTATCTGAGACCCTTCTACTATGTTCCTCTTCTCTGCCAGATAATAAAAGTAGAATAAAAGCCAAAAAGGATTATTCCATCAATTCTTTAAATGGAGAAGGGGGTGCAACTACTGTTTTTGTAGCCGATTTAGTGTGGGATGAGTTAAATCTCTATAATAAAGAACATAATTGGCCCTAAATATGTGTGATCTGCGGTGTGAGACCCATTTGAAATCCCAATATAATCTGCAGTGGCTGATAATCTTCTTCTAAAGCATGGCAAAGCTGATGAGGAATATTTTCTGAGGTGACATCATCATGTTAGCCTAGCACAAACCGTGAAATATAGTTGGAAGATGATAAATGAAAAATGAGGGTTATTCCGAGAGTCGAAGTGACGTTTGTCACTTGGTGAAGTGAGAAAAGTCACCTGCAGTGACGTGACTTTCCATTTGATTTATCCAGAAGATTCACGTCACTGCAGTTGACTTTTCTCACTTCACCAAGTGACAAACGTCACTTCGACTCTCGGAATAACCCTCAATAATCAGCAATATGAGTGAAGATTCAATAGTCACGATTCGATGTGGACACGTTAACACGTTAATAAGTCATATGATCGTTAACCTGTTTTGAATTCTTGTTTTACTTAACTCGTCTTCCCAACAAATAAAGGGTGTACCATTTAAAATCCACACACACAAAATTCATTCTCAAAATTCGAGTTTTTATCCGATTATCCACAAATTTCCAGGAAGTCAAAAGAAACAATTCACATTAGTTTTGGCATCATTCGTTTGATTTATTTCGCCTTGATATCCGAATGAAAGAGCCTTGGCCTTAACCCCAGCCATAAGGTTCTGCCACGACCTCAGAATTGACAGTTTTTTTTTTGCATATTAACCCATGCTTTCTTCATTTCTTCTACATGCTTCACCACTTTAGGTCGTTTTAGAAGGTGCTCCTTCATAATGGCCCAGTTTTTTTTTTCTATTGGGCGCAGTTCCGAAGTGTTTGGGGGGTTCAGATCTTTCGGCACGAAATCGACATCACTCGCCTTATATTACTCGAGCACGTCCTTCGTGTAGTGGAATGATGCCAAATCCGGCCAGAAGATTGTCGGACCGTCGTGAGCCTTGCAGTGCCTTCCAGATACTCTTCCAAATACACCTGTCCTCTCATGGTGCTTGCGGTAACGAAAGGTGTACTCCGCTTTCCGCAAGTACAAATCGCTTGCCGAAATCTTGGTAAACTTCGACATCTTCTGTGTCCGGAGGTTCTCGACCACACTTATTCTTGGCAGTCACATATAGGTTTCCTGGAATCGAGTTAAAATCCGTTTTCACATATGTCTCGTCATCCATTACGCAGCAGTGTGGTTTCGTTAACTTGTGGTCGTACAACTTCTGGGCTCGGCTTTTTGCAACCATATTCTGTTTCTCGTCACGATTTGGGGACTTCTGAACCTTAAACGTACGTAGTCCAGCTTGAGTTTTGGTATTCTGCACGAAAGTCTTGCTCACATGCAACTTTTTAGCCACATCTCTAACTGAGACGTTCGGTTTCCGTTTAAAGGCCCCAACCACGCGTTTGTGATCGTTCTCGTTGACCTGACGGCTTTTTTTTTTCAGATATTCGTTTCCGATCAACAGTCAGACATTCTTTGAACCGTTTTATGATGACAAACAGCGTGGAATTCACGATTCTCAGTTTTTTTTGCTATGGCACGATGCGACACTTTCTTATTCTCAAAGTACTCGTGCAAAACTTCTTCGCGCTCGCACTGTTCTTTTTTTTTTTGTTTCTGTATTATTGAGATTTTCAGCCTCGGGCTGGTTCATCTCCCGTCGTAGTCACTTAAACACCTCGTATCTTCGTATCTTGTCGGGGGGTGAGATTTGAACTCGTGACTTTGGCGTAAGAGGTATGGATGTTAACCAGTACGCCGGAGTCGCCCCCGCGCACTGTTCTTCCGTCGCCATTTTGAAAACTTTTGCGCACCTGATAAAATCAAATCATAGAGTACACATGAAACTATGTCAATTAATTTAACCCAACGGATCAAAAGTAAGAGCAGTTTGAATGTGTACGGATATTAAACGGTGCACCCTTTAGTAAACATAAGCACTGCGCACTATTCACTATAGCCGACTAACTTTCGTTGAAGTCTTCTTTAATAACCAGACAAATGTGTTGGCTCCATGAAGTTAATGCCAATGAGTGATGACACAGACTCAATCGTACCAAAGAAACTCCATCCCGAATTAGACATGTGCAATTATAATTTACTATCTACCCATCTACTAATTCTATCATACCTATAAGCTATAATAAAGTCCCGTTTTGTGCTTTTTATGTCATAAGTTTTTTTAGCCAACACCAATGAATATCACTTACTGACTGCAACGTTACACTGCTTGCATTTAATTACCCTACGGTCACTGAGACGTAAAACGTGTCCAAAACTTCAAACGCATCCGAGGTTCCACGAGGTGTAGAAAGGAATACGAGCATAGTGCTTTCCACGCTGTGGGCTTCCTTCTGATATTACAAGGGTGCACTCGTTTTAATTTTTTTTATATAAAGTGATTATGAAACACAAATCACACTCGTATGGTTTTCCCTTTCAGTTCGAGCCTGCGAATTATGGCCATTAGCGCCACTACTTTAAAATGATACGCAAGTCACACCACCCGATCCATAGACATATCACAACCATCCATGGCGTGGATCATTATGATCACCTACAAACAGGCCGTCAGTGGCGGTGTTGGCGCGACTAATTATGATCAGACTATGGAGGAGCCCTACAGCTAAATTGGCAATGATGATGCGGATGGAGGCTCGCGAAATACTGCGGCGTGGCCATACGAGTCGTAGATTACATTGGATGCGGTTGGGTTGAAGAGCCTTCATGACTTTGGAAAAGCCCTTCTCTTTCCGATTGGGGTACGGTGAGTTTTGCCTAGCTGCGGACGGAAGTGACGTGTTTCACTAGGATGAGAAAGATATAATCTTTTCTGAAGAAATCTGAAATATAGTGCAAGCTCAAATGTCTTTCAATAATGTTCTAAATGTTATGCATACTACCGGAAGCAGTGTATATAAAACGTTTAGATTGAATATTAAGTCGATTTGTTCAGACAACAGGATACACACACGACAACGACTCAGCAGAAAAAAAACGACAGCGAAATCAGTTGAATCGAAATAATCAACTGAGGTCATTATTTATCACATTATATGGTACATTTTTATTACACTCATGAAGGTCTTGATAGAAAATGGAACCAACAAAGCATGAGAAGAGGCAAGTCAAGTATAGACGCTTCATTGATGCTGACAAAATACACTGCAATTTGATTTGACCTCTTTGGTGTCATTTATGTAGAGTTTAACCGATTTTTATCCATCAGCGCCATTTTCCAATGCTTGGTTAAGAATATCTCCCAAAAAATTATTCTCGTATTGAAATTTACGAAACATTTAAGACTCAATCAAAGTAAACATGCTGTAAAATGTTTAAAACTAAACTCAGATCTCGAAATTCTATTCGCTAGAAATATAGACACTCCACACTAAGCTGCACCAATGTATTACAGCAAAACGTAAAGGCATACAGCAAAGTGTCTCCTGATGGCATGTCGGCGACTCGTGACAAGCGACGGCGATTGCAAAATAGCTCTAAGGGTACGTAATTATACACGCACGGAAATGGCTTAACACTTTCAAGCTTCGTTTGGTTGCATAAAACGCGTGAGGTGCTTGAACTGTGGACTTGTTGTTCAATTTGTGGAGCTGTGCTGGAATCTTATTTGAATCAACAAATCATAAGAGAAATCATTTTATTTCGTTAATCTGTTCAATTCAGTAAAGTAAAATTTGAGTTGGACTCAAGATTAACTTTGAATATTGAACATTGCTGCGTGAAATTATGGAAGCATTTGTTGAATAGGTAATTTAAGGTAAATGATTCCACTAACTTTCTGTTGACAAATACAAAATTATAAAAATGCAATAGGATTTGAAAAGCAATAAAATGTCTGAATGCTTTAGCAAACTTCTCTCACTAAATTAGGGTATCTAACATGAATAGTGACAAACAATTGATCGATGCTCGATTTACATACAGAATCGTCATGTTTGAGGAGATCGGGTCCTCACTTAGTTCAGAACTCTAACTTAGGGGCAGCTTCAGAACAACACCGTGATGGAGGTGGGTTTGATTTTTCCATAGAGGAAAACTTCTCAACTTTTTTGTTTGTACATGCTACACAATCATACCAGAGCAAAAAGAGTATCTAAAGCACTCAATTAGTAACTGCGGCAGCGCATTTGGAACATGTTTCAACCAGTATGTTTGAAGTTCTATGAAGAAAGCAAAATTATATATGAGGACTTGAATTTACTTTTATTTAATTACATACACAGCTAACGATAAATCAATAAGGCATAAACAACGGTAGACGATAAACAATAAAAATCTTTTAATTAACAAAACCAATCGCTATTTGTTATAATACATTTTGTATTTTGTACCATTTCAATATCCGTCTACTATACAGCAACATTCAGTCACTGTAGATACAATACTCAGTTTGATATTGAATGCAAAACCGCTAAAGCATGATTAGTCGAATTGATTGGTACCTAACATGGATCGAACAGTCCTAGCCTATCTTCGAATGTATAGATCAGTGATCAAGCGGTAACACAAGTCAGGAACGGTTATTGCAGTTACTTTTGTTTTTGATGTTACTCTACACAGGTTATGAAGCTGAAACATATCTAAATTAATACGCCTTGTAGGTAGGCAATGGGTAGTGCACTGTCTATTAGATCTAATGTGGAGCTCATACTCAGTTTAAAAGAAACACGCTCTTATGCATACGACGGGAACAATTCAGAGCCCTCACATGACTGTATTTTGTGTATGAAACTGAGAACGAAATGAAAATGCGTAGACATAAAATGGCAAAGAAATTCAATTTTATGTGTGCAGAAAAGTCTCCATACAACTGTGTTGAAGCTTTCCTCTTTCTGAGTCAATCTCGTCGGTCGTGACAAATTGATTTCACGGTGGTACGTCATGTTAGGATGGTTGATGCAGCTGGAGGGGTGGTGTTATGCGCGTTACGGTTATGTTTTGAGAGTTGGAGTACCACGCGTCTCCATGTTCAAAGATAAACACATAAAGGAGTAGATTAGGCTATAACTCCGCGTCAGTACGCATTCTATATGCTTTGCTCTAGTAAACAACTTGGACATATTTGAGATAACATTATAAATTTCTCTTATTATTATTTAGACGTCATTTAGCTATATTTTATATTTGCTACGATATTTGACATTTAACTTGATAGATTGCACTAGCACTCTCATTTTACATTCTACAGGGATATTCATAACGAACATGATATTAAGTGGAAATACTATAATACGTTTAGCTATTACAATTTTCAATTTTCAAAAAAATAAAATAATAATGTATGTTTTTTTTTTCGATTTTTCAACCGTTAAATGTTTAGTGCCACCGTAAACTTCGTGTCATACGACACAATCACATGCCATCTTTCTCCTTTCCTTTCCTTTTCCTTGTTTTATTATGTAATATCGGAAAATTTCATGTCAAAAGATTCGTGAGTATTTGAAAAATCTGATGGTGAACTTCAAATTATAATTTTTCGACTTTTTCCAATTCCAAACCATGTATGCCAGTTTTTCGCTGTATCGACGGTTCGAATAGGAGATGGAGATAAAATGAAAAATGTACTGACTCAACCCCGAGTGATTTTTTTGGCCCCACATTTTTTCCCCTTGTTCCTCAGAGTGTTTACAAAAAAAAAAAATAGGGATGTTGCTTCCTTTTTGATAGGGGGCTTTAGACTGATTCCACGCCAAATCGGTCGGTCACCAAACTCAACTATCTTCGATTTTGATGAAACTTGGTACACGTCTTCGGTATGTTGAAAAAAAAATCCACTGGTGTTAAGATTATTTGGATTCAAGAGTAACTTTTGAGATGGGTGTATGTTTTTTTTTCCAACATTTTACTTGAAAAATCGTAGTTCAAAAACCATTACATTTAGAGAAAAACTTTATATGGGGGAGTTGTAGAGAACTAAAAAGGCTTTGTAAAAAAAATGTACACTGATAAAAAAAAAATTTTTTCATAAAGAAAAATCGAAAATAAATACTAAAAATCAAATATAAAAAAAACATATTTTTAATATTTTTCAAATTTGTTTTGTGGAAATTTGAGAAAAAAAGACACGTTTTGAAAGAAACTCTAGGATGGACGCTCTTATAATAAAAAAGTTTTCCGAAGAGCGAACTTTGGTGCATATTTCAAATTTTGGTTATTCATTATTATAAATGAAAATTAATTATACAATATGATTTTGGAGATCATTAAAAACAATAATGATGATAATGATAAATCACCTGAACGCAACCGTTTTCGAGATTTTTCGGATTTTATTTCAATAGAATGAAAAAACATAAGAAAATTCGCTCTTTTCTTAAGTTAATCGAGATTTCCACCAGAAATGATAAATTTTCCAAGATCTTCATATTATAACGTTCACATTACTCTAATGTCCTCTTTTCTTTTGATATCAGGATGATAAGAAGACTCATTTGAAAAGAACAAGATAAATAGCACTATTGTTTTAATATTGCAATCAATATATTTATAATTGTTTTATGGCTGTATCGGTCGGGCCGCTCAGAGAATGAAGGGAGCGAATTTGCTAAAGCGATGAAAGTAACAGCGAGATAGATGTCGCTGGGGCGACAAGTGTGAAATGGACAGATGATGAAATTATGCGGAGGGTCATATAGAAGAAGCATATTAATCGAACTGCTGACTATTTTGCCAAGCTCCAACGATGTTAGAGGTCGGGTGTAGTGTGTGAAAACTACACTACGAACAGTTCGGTGATGTAGCGATGAAAGTAACACATATTGTTTAAGGTAGGTAGACAAATAGCAGCTATAACGTATGTCAGGTATATCTTCTCATAAAAAAAACAGCTAATGTACGCTGCCTGTAAACTACCAGAGATGTTTTATACCTGCATTTCCAAAGGTACCACAGCCAATATATATGCTCATACATAGTCGCATTCATCAGTAAAATCTATCTGAGTGAACTGAAAATGGAGTTTAACATGAAGAAGTGTTGTATGCCGTTTCCCACTAAACGGTGCTCAAAAAACCTTCGTAAATTAACCGAACAAAATGTCAAAAAACTCAAGTTTATGGGCAAAACACATTTGGACACTTCTTTGATGATTTGTGATAATTGTCGTTTGCATTTAAATAGAACGGAACAATCCCATGCTGCAATTTCGGAGCCTAGTGAGAAACCATCAATTACTAACATCATCCATCAACCATCTACATCACGGCAAGTAGACTTGTATGGTCTCGAGGAAACGCCATCGGCAATATCATTAATGTCAGTGCCATCTGATAGCAGTGTGCAAGATTATTCAAGGCGCCATAATATTGAGCTATTTAACAAGGGCGTAGCTGGAATCAACGTTTCGCCAATATCGGCTAAAAAGTTCCTGAACGTAAATTATGCCCGCAAAAAGTTCAAAGATGTTTCAAACGGCATTCGGACACACATATTTGGGGATCAAGCGGAGGAGGATGACCTGGAACAATTGAAAGTGAAAGCAGCCGAATATGACGAAATAATCGCGCAGCTAAAGGACCGGTATGCTGATCCAGAAACTTCGAGGGACGATCAAGTAAGGATACTTTCGGTTTTACCACAATCTTGGACAAATCAAAGAGTAATGGCAGAATTTGGAATAACAAACAAGTACATCGTATCACAAGCTAAATTCCTTGCAAAGCACGAAGGTGTTTTAGCTGCCCCTAACGAAAAGCTGGGACACGGTCTGAACCCGGAAATAAAAAACCAAATTTTGCAATTTTACGACAGTGATGAGATTACACGAGCAACCCCTGGTATGAACGACTACGTTTCAGTGAGGAGTGAAGGTAAGAGGGTTCATATTCAAAAGCGCCTTTTAGTTTGTTCATTAAGAGAAGCTTTCATTAAATTTCAAGAGATGCATCAAAATGCTGTTGGGTTTAGCTCTTTTGCAGCACTAAGACCAAAGCATTGCAAATTACTTGGCAGCACAGGTTCTCATAACATTTGTGTTTGCACCATTCATGAGAACATTAACTTGATGCTTCATGGTCTTAGAAAATATTCATTCGAGAATGATTATAAATTGTGTTTTGAAGAAATATTATGTAGCTCATCAACTAGAACTAAAAAATGTTACCTCCGTGAATGCGAACGATGTCCAGGCTTTTCAGATTTTGAGAGTAGTTTAACAGACAAATTAGAAAAACGTGGTTTAGTTGAAATATCTTTTGAGCAATGGATTTCAACTGATAGATGTAGTTTAGAGACACTTGTTAAACCAATTGATGAATTTATTGCTTATTTTTGTGAAAAGTTGGAACAATTAGTATCCCACGATTTTGTCAAATCTCAGCAGTCTAGTTTCTTGAGAGATTATAAAAGTTGTCTTAAAGACGGCGCAGTAATAATAATTTGTGATTTTTCTGAAAATTATTCATTTGTTTTTCAAGATGCTGTTCAAAGTAGTTATTGGAGTAATGAGCAAGCCACTATTCACCCTTTTGTCATTTATTACACGGAATCTGGAATACTTAAAAATATCAGTTTCATTGTTATCTCAGAAGTGTTGAAACATGATACGATTGCGGTGCAGGTGTTTATTTCAAAACTAATAAGCTTTTTGCAAACAAAAATTAAAGTAAAGAAAGCTACGTTTATGTCTGACGGGGCAGCATCCCAATATAAAAATAGGAAGAACTTTGCAAGCCTTTGTAAGTTTAAAAAGAAATACAATATTGATGCTGAATGGCATTTTTTCGCAACATCCCACGGTAAGGGACCTTGCGATGCAATTGGTGGTACATTAAAACGAATGGCAAGATATGCAAGCCTTGCTGTACAACATGAACACCCTATAAAAAGTGCATTAGAGTTATTCGAATGGGCGAACCAAAAAAGTGATGATTGTTTAACAAAAATGTCGTTTTGTTATGTATCACATGAAGAGTATGAACAGGGGGTAGCAGAATGGAATGAAATTTACCGACAGACTAAAACGATTGCAGGTACACAAAAGTACCACTCATTCGTTCCAATTTCAGAAAACGAAGTTTTTGTAAAACTGTTTTCGAATGACGAAGAAGGCAGGATTCATAATATATATAAAAGCAATCAATAGTTTATATAATGTTTATGTAATATTATCAATGACCGAGACTAATAAATGGTATATATAAATATAAATCCAACCATAATTCATTATTTTTGTCTTATAACTTTAAGTGAAGCTTTTTCAATCGACGAGCTGTTAAGAGTAAGTAAGAGGCACATACATGTGTTTTAAAAAGGCTAAAAACACAAGAGAAACAATCGTTAGCTATTGTTGTTTTAATATCACGAGTAATTTATGAAAAGGGCGTATTTTTTGAGGTTTTGAAATTTTATTGAAAGAAAATCAGAAATATCTTGAAAACGGTTGCGTTTACGTGGTTTATCATTATTATCATTATTGTTTGTAATGATCTCCAAAACCATATTGTAACATCAAAATTTATTTATAAGAATGAATAACCAAAATTTGAAATATACACCAAAGTTCGCTATTTGAAAAACTTTTTTATTATAAGAGCGTCCATCCTAGAGTTTTTTTTAAAACGTGTCTTTTTCCTCAAATTTCCATACAACAAATTAAAAAAATATTAAAAATATGTTTTTTTAGATATTTTATTTTTAGTAATTATTTTTGATTTTTCTTGATGAAAAAAAAAATTTTTTTCTGTGTATATTTTTTTAAGAAAGGTTTTTTAGTTCCCTACAATTCCCTTATATAAAGTTTTTCTCTAAATGTAATGGTTTTTGAACTACGATTTTTCAAGTAAAATGTTGGAAAAAACACATACGCCCATCTCAAAAGTTACTCTTGAACCCAAATTATCTTAACACCAGTGGAATTTTTTTTTCCAACGTACCGAACTCATGTGCCAAGTTTCATCCAAATCAATGATGATCGGGTATGATTTTTGGGATTTCCGGCACATTCTGGATGGAATCCCTCCACTCGAGTCCAGGCAATCATTATGCCAAAAGGGAAGCCGCAGTGGTCTGTTTCCACAACGATTCTCACCTCTACAACATCATTTAAACACCGGAATCCTGAACCCACCAAACTGATGAAGAGGGGCAGAGGGTCTGCCGGTGGAGGACACACAACGATGCCTGCCACCAACGCATACATCACCGACCCAGCGCTCTGACTACGGACCACCCCCACAACCCCCCCCCCCCCCCCCCCTTTATGGATCGATCATACGCTTGCACGAAAAAAAAAAAATACGGCAAGGACATACGAAACCGATTACCACGACTAACATTAGACAGCACCAAGCCCGTACATCTATCTTGTACAGACCATTTTGAACAGGACCTATAATCCCCACCTCTTAAGAAGCTTCACCCCCCCCCCCCCCCCTCCTTTCCCCAGCGTTTTGTCTTACCAGAGACGAACCAGCCGAACAGGCTGAAAACTTCTCACGTAAAAACGCCTAACTTAACCCTGAAACTTCACGTTTACACTTTGTGACTGGTCCCAACATTTTTTTCAAATTGAAACCACTATACTTAGTGAGTTACTTGTGCGTTACGTTACCAGTCAAGCGTTACCTTGTTTTTTTTTCAATATGAAACCATCATCACACTATGGACCCAGTAGTATCCCTATTGTTGGTATAAAGCGGTACTTATATTTAAATATCTGTATTGTACATCTCAACAAAATCTTATTAATGGAAAGCAATACAGAAGTACCGATAAATACTTTCACTCATTATCAACTAAGATGGAACCTACAAAAAAATCATCCACTAAAAATGTCGTGTCCTAAGATACTCGATACAAAAAAAACCTTCCCATCACTAATTGATCCATTAAGGAGAACACCAGGAGATGCATATTGAGAAGCACTCACTACTTACATGTAAAATTCTGTTGGTTCTCAGTGCAATTTTAGCTGACTTCCATCAATCACGGAGAAGCAAATCACGGGTGGTCAATATGTATGCTCATGCTCATGCTGAAAGCATCCTTACTGTTTATTTAAATCAGCACAAAGTGGCTCTCAAGCGTTTTACAAAGAATACCTTGTTTCTTCAATGATAAAACACCATAAAAGAATTACGGTGTTTTCTCCGAGAAAACACCGCATCTTTTTGGCTTTCAAGCATTATTTGAAATTTAACTAGGTTTTTTCAATGAAAAATCATACTATGCAAGTGGCCCAAAGAACATCCTTACAGTTAGTTTAAATTGGTTCAAAGTGACTATTTTTACTATTGGTACAAACCGGTCCCAATAGGAAATTGGATCAAGGTATAAATGATTCGCCAGATGCCGTTCGAATTTGGCATATCATTTACCAAAATGAATCATTCTGCTAAACCAACCCTTTTAAAGGTTGTACGGAATCAAATTGCACCACTTTTAAATGGCTGTTATTTTTTACCGGATGGATATTTTCTATTGAAATTTTGGGTGGAATTAGTTCAATGTGTATTTGTTTACGCTGTGTAAGTTTCACTAGCAGATGAGCAATCGTTGCGAAGATGGAGTCAGCGGCGGTGCAAAGAAATTTTGCGCACGTACCTCGAACATCCGGATCTATCTCATCGTGCAGGAAGCTGAGAATGGTACATTCTACGGTGTCTCGTGTTTTAAATCGGTACCACGAACGTTTGACCATCGATCGGAAAGAAAAAAGTGGCAAAAATGGATCTCCGTATAGTGTTAAGGATCACAAGCGGGTAGTTCATGCTTTCAAGAGGAATCCCAATAGTTCAGTTCGAGAAGTGGCCCAGAAACTGAATCTTACCAAAACTTTCGTGCAAGATGCGAAAAAACTTGAAGGACTACACACGTACAAAGTCCAAAAGGTGCTTAATCGCGATGAACGGCAGAATACGGTAGGTAAAACACGTGCACGGAAGCTCTACACCCAGATGTTGACGAAACCACATTGCCTCGTTATGGATGATGAGACGTATGTAAAAGCAGACTTCCGGCAGCTTCCGGGGCTCCAGTTTTTCACTGCTCATCATAAATTCGATGTCCCTGAGGACGTTAGAAAGCAGAAGATGTCAAAGTTTGCCAAAAAAATATATGATTTGGCAAGCAATTTGCTCGTGTGGAAAGCGGAGCACCCCATTCGTGACAACTGGAACGGTCAATGGGCAGGTGTACCTAAAGGAATGCCTCCAAAAGCGTCTACTTCCTCTTCTGAGGTCACACGATGGTCCTACGATTTTCTGGCCGGATTTAGCCTCGTGCCATTACTCGAAAAAGGTTTTGGAGTGGTACAAGGCTAAGGAGGTCAATTTCGTGCCGAAGCATCTCAACCCCCCCGAACGCACCGGAACTGCAGCCAATTGCAAAGTGCTGGGCCATTATGAAGCAGGCACTTCGGAAGCATCCAAAGGAAGTGAAATCGGAGGAAAATATGAAGAAAAAATGGATTGTCACGCCAAAAAAAGTTGGTACAAATGTTGTACAGCACCTTATGAGTAGTGTTAAGAAGAAGGTTTGTGCATTTGAATATGGAATTGAAATTGAATAAAACAAACATGGGAAAATATTCATAACATGTTTTATTTTACTACCTGAAAGTTTGAAGATGGTTAGTGGAACGGGTGAATTTTACCGAATATATGTGTGTGTCGCAATTTGATCCCGTACACCCTTTAATCGATATCCCAGTGATTTTTCGTGCAAGTGCAGATGTGTTCTCCCTTAGCTCAGTCGGTAAAGGCGCAGCTACAAAGCAACACCATGCTGGAGGTGGCTGGGTTCGATTCCCGGTCTGGTCTAGGAATTTTTCGTAAAGGAAAATTTCTCGACTCCCTGGGCATAGGGTATGATTGTACTTGCCACATAATCATACTAATGCAAAAATGGTACTTGGCATCGAAAGCTCTCAATTAATAACTGTGGAAGTGCATTTAGAACACTAAGTTGAGAGCAAGCAATAAGCTAATTGTGAAAACAATAAGCTTGAAATGCTAAAGAAGAAGAAGAAGATGTGTTCTCAGCTTTCAATAAAACGAGTTTCACGTCAACATATTCCCACCCTTTCCTTATTTGACCTGAATTTGGGCGTGACCAGCGCCGGTATTGCCTTGCTCTTGGATCAACAGTTTTTACATAGAGGATATATGTTGAAGCCTGTCCACGTTAAAGTTCGAACACTTTTCTTCCAGTGTAGATTTTGAATTATTTCACGGATCACTGAAACGTTTCACTTATATGACAGCTGAAACTCTCCACTTTATTTTGTGGTACAAAATGTTTACATTCTTGTTACATCCAGTAAAATGGTGTCGAATCAAGTGGATATTCCCGAAGAAGTATTTGATTTGGCAGCAATTTGAAAGATTCGTCTCTACCGGCACTACTGGATGTGTACGAGAAAAAATGTCTGCAAAAGCGGTTGCTACCGTTTATCAGAAGCCACGACTCTCCAGCTCTGTTTTGGCCTGATTTGGCCTCTTGTCAACATGCGAAATCCGTCCTGGAATGGTATAAGATACAAGTGGTCATATACGTGTCAAAATCAGCCAATCCATCAAACTCTCCAGAGCTTCGCTCAATTGAGAAGTACTGAGCTCTAGTGAAGCGGAAACTCTTCGAAACTAAAAAGAAAGCAAATGGTACCCAGGATTTCAAAAGATGTAGAATCGTGACGGCGGGCGTATCTGAGGATATCGTACGGAATCTGAGGGCTAGTGTACCACCGAAAGTTCGATAATTGTACAGAAAGAAGGATTAACTAGATAGATATAACTCTATTATTGTAAAAAAAACAATCAGTTTTGTTGAATTATGTGTAAATTTTCTTTGCTGCTATTATTTTGGTGTCCAAAATTTAACGGAGACAGGCTTTAGTCCCAATCATTATCTGTTGTTTTGCTGATCTGGCAATAACGGAGTAGCAGCCTCGGGTAGTTCTCATGCTTCATATCTTTGATTTGAGGCCAAGATGACAAAAATCGATTCAAATATGAGTCTTTGGTATCAAGTCGTTTGTAACCCCTATGCAGAATGCGTCATTTTTTTCCTTATTATCCGGAGGACAATCGGAGGGTAATACAAAGTCAAAACAATAACTAAATTCTTACAGTACAAATACAAATGGTTTCGAAAATATCAAGATGCATTTGGATGGGTTTTCTGAACTATTCCATCTTTAAAAAAAATATTTACGATCTGTGAAAGAACTATTAATAGTAATACATTTATCTCAAGATTGCTTTTCTTCCCTCTATAACAGTACGAAAGGTTCTGAAAAAAAAATCATGATGCTTGAGGCTGAATTTCAACGTAATATAATAATTTCTCGGATGTTCCGGATCTTCCGAGGGACCGTTTTCGGTCTTGGCAGATTCGGAATTGGCCCCCCAAAGTTAATTGAGAAATCAAGATTCAAATCAATTTTCAGACTTTTACCCACGTTTTGCATGGAATGGAATCACTGTGTGACAGGAGTCGAATCTTATGCTGAAAAAAAAGTCAAGCGAGAGGGGTGTCGGAATTATACTTGGTTTTGATTATGCATGCAGTCAGCTTTACTCTCCTAATGGCACTTATGATGGGGGTCAGCTAGAAATGGTTAACCTGCTGTCTCCGAGGAATTTCGTTGAAATCGAAAGGTTGAGGTTAGGTTGAATTTTGAATCTTTTTAAAATCTGTGGAGTTGTGTATAATACACAACCACGTGATTGATATAGACTAGGTTAAAATGTTTGTTGCATTCAAGGGCTCTTTCATAGCTAAGGATCAGCAGCCAAGCTAGTTGAATTTGCATGCAACTTACTGGCATACAGATAATTTACCGCTCTCGACGAAATACTTCAAATAATCCAGAATCCGATTCTTGATTCAATCATTTTCGGTCAAACATACTCTTACGTTGACAAATCAAATTGACCTTGCTGAAAAAGACGGTGGCCATCGTCCGAGTTAGGATTTTATATCTCTTTCCGGTTTTCTTGGGCTAGCGGACACCACCTATGTTCACTCCGGTTATTAGTTTGTTCTACACACTCAATTTACCTTGGCAAAATCTCCAACAGCCTATCAACTCGGCAGTTACGTTTGCTGATATTTCTGACAAATTTTTGTCGATTAGCTGATTTTCGGCAAAATTTTCATTTGTTAGCTAATTCTCGGTAATTAATTTGCTGACTCTCAGTAAACAGAAATGATAAATATTCGGCTGTTGGATTCTCGGCGAGAAAAACTAAGTATGTTCTTCTCGTTGCAGCAAATGACACACTACAGTAGACAGACTCAGTTAGTCTAGTCGTCACGAGCGACGTTTACTTTCCTGGAGATTGTGGGCAAATTATGGAGAGTGTGAGCTGTTTAGTGGAATACCTGTAACTAGAAAATAAGAAGAATGATTAGTAATTTCCCTTTAATTCCAACTACCTTTATTGCTTATCTTGACAGATACGCGTATTTCGTCTACAATGTGCAGACTTCTTCAGTGTCGTGTACTAATACTCGACTAATTGTGGGCAGTTATTTCTTCACTGCAGTCAACGCGCTCGTCCTATTTGACCTTCTTGAGAAGACGGCGAATGCGGCCACCACGAAAATATGATTATTAGAAGGGACTTTGCTTTTCCTCATGCAACACAGCCGGCCTACTTGATATGGAGAAAAAACTAGATAATCTGACCATTAAGAAAAAAAAACCACTCCATGCATTTTTTTTTTTCTAAAAGTGGTGGCAAAATATCCATCTCAAATATATTGGTTTCGGCTGGCAGTCTTTTGTGATGATATGACTCGTGGAGGCGTGAGGTAGGAACTTGTGAGGACGAGAGGTCGGTCGCACCCTCCTTCGAAGTTGTCAACTTACCATTTTAAGCCCTGTTTCTATATTCATGTATGTGTGCATAAATCTGTGGATGTACGTGTGTGCGTTTCTATATACGAGTGTTAAAAATCTAATCTTTTCAATACCATTTATGCCTCCAATTTCCATAATTTTACAAAAATACTCATAACTTCGATAATTTTCAACCGATTTCACCCATTAAAGGCTCATTTCCTTCGGTTTTTAAGATCCATTTATAGTATGAATTTTTGAACTGTGTTATCTCATTGAAAATGTTGATTAAAACGAGACTTTTATGGAAAATTTCAATAACTTCAAAATTATTTTTTTAATTAGGACATTAGGACATTATTTCAAAGCACGATTGAAAATTTATTTAGCTTCATTTTCATAAATAAAATATTTTAAATATGTGCACTAGATCCAAAGATATTGACATGTTAGTAAATGTACTTTTGTTCAAAATCCAAAAAAATAATACCTTTGTATATCTCAATAACGGCTCTAATTTGTTTTTTTCTGACCACGGCATTGAATTCAGCGCATGATTTTTCATTGGTAATGATCATTTCCTTATCGAGCTCAAAAATGTTTTAAACTAGTGTTATTGTTGTCGGTGCTACAATTATTTTATCTCATGGTACTGCCTAGTCTTATAAATAATGAATACCTCAGAGATGAATTTAAAGCCTCACATGTATTTCATGAATTTCAATTGTCTTGTTTCATACTAGTTTGACACCGAAGGATGAGAATGAACACCGATGAATGAAAAGCATAGTCGAAAATGTTTGTTTGAAGATTGTTTTGCGGAAGTTGACTAAGAAGTACCTGTCAAAAGAAGATAATGTGTTTCAATTGAAAAGGATGAATATTAAGTTCATCGTCCCACGAAAATTTTCAATTGAAGGTGAAATTGGGTCATACTTCGAAGTCGTTTGGTACAATTGTTTCCAAACAGATAAATGCCACCACTTCCAGTTCTGGTTAAGAACAAACCACAAATAAAAATTATCCAGGATGGGGAATCGTCTTCGAATCAAGCTGGTCACACACGTTTCGCTACACTTTTTAAAACATGACCTTATTGATTCCTCGGACTTCGCTAATGATTTTTCCTACCTTTGCGTGAAGGCCAAAATTAATTCCCGATCATGGCTCGTATGTACAATGTATTTTGCGTTGATCACCATGTTGAAAAATCATCGCAAGATTCACTCTACCAATCATCGTACAGCGAAGACACAACTGACAACAATTTTGGCGGAAAGGGACAGTGAGATACTGGAACAGAACGATGAGTACACTGATCGACAAAATCCGAAAAAAAGTCTTGAGACCCAGAGCTCCATGCCAGTTTCCGTTAGCTTGGGTCCCAAAACCACCGAATATCGTATTTTGACCGCTTGCGATTTGCATTTTTCTTCACAATTTGGCATCAAACATTCAAATTTTGATATATTTTGAGAACCACTCAAATAACTGCCTCAGCTTAAATGTACATGCTCCAAAAGCGTTTTTTTGAAATTTCTCAGACTTTAACAAACAACTTTGCAGGGGTAAGTGTGTCGATCCGACTTCATATGAAAAAGTTATGACTGTTGAAAGGCAGCATATTTTCTCAAAAAATCTACATAGTACAGTAAACTCCCCGACATGCGCGGATTACCATGATGGTGGTCTCAAATGATATATGGGCATTGACCTTAGTTGTTTCATCAGAAAATATCTCGTGATCCTTCGTATATAGGAAGTTACTCTCTTCGGCAAATTTGTTCATTAGATCAAAGCCTTCAGGATGATGAACTTAAAAGTGCAGAATTATCTCACTACGCGGCGCTAGTGTGTATGTAAACTTACTTTATAACCTGAATCTCGGGATCCTTGACATATAGCAAGTTGGCGTCTTCGACAAAGATGTTTGGTTGATTAAGGCATTTTGGATGGTGTCAACATTAGTTCAGAACTCCTCCGCTACGTGGAACTAGTTAACATGTGAACTTTGTGTATTACCTGTATTTTGAGATCTAGATTGTGTATAAATTTACTGTTTTCAGTAAAGTTAGTTGAAAAATTATAAGCTTCCAGACGCTCGACTCTACAGTTCAGAATTATCTCACTCCGTGGCGGTAGTAAACATGTAAACTTACTGTATAATCTGGATCTCGAGATTATTGACATATAGCACGATAGCATCTTCAAAAAAGATACTCGAAGGGTCCAAGCTTTATGAATGGTGTACACATTAGATCAGAATTCGTCCGCTACGTGGCGCTAGTGTCCATGTGAACTTTTTGTAATATCTGTATTTTGATATCCGGATCATGAATGAATTCTAGTAATCTTGGTCTTCCAGACATTAGACTCCATAATTCAGAATGATTTCACTACATGGCACTGGTCTGACTGCGAACATTGTAATACATGTTGATCGCTACTGCACCTATGGGGATGATTACCCCAATAAGGGTATTTTTGGTACGTTTTTCTAACAACTTCACCTTAGTCCTTTAGAGAAGTTCTTCACAAAACTTCGGGTAAGTCCTTCAGAGAACTTCATGGAAGTTCTGCAGCGTATTTCATGGAAGTTTTTCAGAGAACCTCATGGAGGTTTTTCAGAGAACTTCATAAAAGATCTTCAGTGAACTTCAGGGAATTTCTGCAGAGAACTTCAGGGAATTTCTTCAGAGAACTTAGAGAACTTCAGAGAAGATCTTCAAAGAACTTCAGGGAAGTTCTGCAGAGAAGTTCTTCAGAGAACTTCAGGAGAGATCTTCAGAGAACTTCAGGGAAGATCATCAGAGAACTTCGGGGAAGTTCTGCAGAGAACTTCAGAGAAATTCTTCAAAAAAACTTCGGGGAAGTTTTGCAGAGAACTTCAGGGAAACCTTTCAGAGAACTTCAGGGAAGATCATCAGAGAACTTCGGGGAAGTTCTGCAGAGAACTTCAGAGAAATTCTTCAGAAAAACTTCGGGGAAGTTTTGCAGAGAACTTCAGGGAAACCTTTCAGAGAACTTCAGGAATGTTTTTCAGAGAACTTCAGGGAAGTTCTGCAGAGAACTTCAGAGAAGTCCCTCAGAGAACATCATGGAAGTTTTTCAGAGAACTTCAGAGAAGTTCTTCAGAGAACTTCAAGGAAGTTCTTCAGAGAACTTCAGGGATGTTTTTAAGGAACTTTAGGGAAGTTCTGCAGAGAACTTCAGGGAAGTTCTGCAGAGAACTTCAGTGAAGTTCTGCATAGAACATCAGATAAATTCTGCAAAAATCTTCAGGGAATTCTTTCAGAGAACTTCAGGGAAGTTTTTCAGAGATCTTCAGGCAAGTTTTTCAGAAAATCAGGGAAGTTCTTTAGAGAACTTCAGAGAAGATCGTTAGAGAACTTCAGGGAATTTTTTCATAGAGCTTCAGGGAAGTTTTCAGAGAAATTCAGGGAAGTTCTTCAAAGAACTTCAGGGAAGTTCTGCAGAGAACTTCAGAGAAATTCTTCAGAGAACTTCAGGGAAGTTTTGCAGAGTACTTCAGGGAAGTTCTGCAGAGAACTTAAGGGATGATTTTCACAAAATTTCAGGGAAGTTCTGCAGGGAACTTCAGAGAAGTCCCTCAGAGAACTTCAGAGAAGTCCCTCAGAGAACTTCAGAGAAGCCCCTCAGAGAACTTCATGGAAGTTTTTCAGAGAACTTCAGAGAAGTTCTTCAGAGAACTTCAAGGAAGTTCTTCAGAGAACTTCAGGGATGTTTTTAAGGAACTTTAGGGAAGTTCTGCAGAGAACTTCAGGGAAGTTCTGCAGAAAACTTCAGTGAAGTTCTGCATAGAACATCAGATAAATTCTGCAAAAATCTTCAGGGAATTCTTTCAGAGAACTTCAGGGAAGTTTTTCAGAGATCTTCAGGCAAGTTTTTCAGAAAATTTCAGGGAAGTTCTTTAGAGAACTTCAGAGAAGATCGTTAGAGAACTTCAGGGAATTTTTTCATAGAGCTTCAGGGAAGTTTTTCAGAGAAATTCAGGGAAGTTCTTCAAAGAACTTCAGTGAAGTTCTGCAGAGAACTTCAGAGAAATTCTTCAGAGAACTTCAGGGAAGTTTTGCAGAATACTTCAGGGAAGTTCTGCAGAGAACTTAAGGGATGATTTTCACAAAATTTCAGGGAAGTTCTGCAGAGAACTTCAGGAATGTTCTTCAGAGAACTTTAGAGAAGTCTTTCAGATAACTTCAGGGAAGTTCTACAGAGAACTTCAGGCAAGTTTTTCAGAGAACTTCAGGAAAGTTCTGCAGAGAAATTCGGGGAAGTTCTTCAGGAAACTTAAGGGAAGTTCTTCAGAGAACTTCAGGGAAGTTCTTCCACGAACTTCTGCAGAGAGCTTCAGGGAAATTCTGCAGATAACTTCAGGGAAGTTTCATATCTCAAAGAATGGGAGCTGCTCGATGTTGACGTTAAAATTTCTACGCAATGGAAATTCATAATTTTTTACATAGGATGGACTTGCTTTTGTCATGATGTCGGTGGCTTCTTTGACGAAATGGGCCTTGAACACTTAAAGAGTGGCGCCTATTCATCGATATCTCACCAGAAAGTTGAAAAGCTGTTCTGCTGTATAATTGAAACGAGTATCCTTCTATTCCAGAAGCACATTCCAAATTGCTTGGGGAAAATTATGACAATACTAAACTATTACTGGATTCCTTGTGTTAATCAAAATGTTGTTGGGAAGTGAATGGGGATTTTATAATTATCGCTTTTCTCATGGGTCTTCAAGGTAAGAGACGTTAATTTTGCATGTATTTCATATAAGGTTGCGGAATATTTGGCAAACGACATTATTTTGTCGAATCTATGAAGAGCAAATAGGTGCTGCAGTGAAACATGACTTACACAAATGTTAACATTAAACTGGTTTAAATGTTTGATTTATTCCTCGTATATTAATATCAAATTACATCCTAACCTGAAGTTTGCTGAAGAACTTCCTGAGGTTCTCTGCCGAACTTCCCTGAAGTTCCCTGCAAAACTTCCCTGAAGTTCTCTGCAGAATTTCCCTGAAGTTCTCTGCAGAACTTTCCTGAAGTTCTCTGAAGAACTTTCCTGAAGTTCTCTGCTAAATTTCCCTGAAGTTCTCGGCAGAACATCCCTTAAGTACTCTGCTGAACTTCCATGAAATTCTTTGCAGTACTCCAATCAAGTTTTTTGCAGAACTTCCCTGAAGTTTTCTGAAGAAACTTTCATGGAGTTCTCTGAAAATCTTCCATGAAGATCTCTGAAGAACTTGCCTGAAGTTCTCTGTGGAACTTTACTCTGCTGAACTTCCCTGAAGTTCTCTGCAGAATTTCTCTGAAGTTCTCTGAAGAATTTCCTCTGAAGTTCTCTCTGCAAATCTTGCCTGAAGTTCACTGAAGAATTTCTCTGAAGTTCTCTGAAGAAATTCCCTGAAGTTCTCTGAAAGATTTCCCTAAAGTTCTCTGCAGAACTACCCTGAAGTTCTCTGCAGTGCTTTTCTGAAGTTCTTTGCAGAACTTCCCTGATTTTTTTGCAGAACTTCCCTGAAGTTCTATGAAGAACTTTCATGAAGTTCTCTGAAGAACTTCCATGAAATTTTCTGAAGAATTTCTCTGAAGTTCTCCTCAAAACTTCCCTGAAGTTCTCCAATCTCCTCAAAACTTCCCTGAAGTTCTCTGAAGAACTTCGCTGAAGTTCTCTGAAAAACATTCCTGAAGTTCTCTGAAGAACTTCCATGAAGTCCTCTGCAGAACTTCCCTGAAGTTTTCTGAAGGACTTACCCGAAGTTTTCTGAAGGACTTACCCGAAGTTTTGTGAAGAACTTCTCTGAAGTTCTCTGAAGAACTTCCCTGAAGTTCTCTGTAAAAATTTCCTTAAGTTCTCTGAAAAAATTCCTGAAGTTCTCTGAAGATGTCAATATATGCTATATGTCAATAATCCCGAGATCCAGATTATACAGTAAGTTTACATGTTTACTAGTGCCACGGAGTGAGATAATTCTGAACTGTTGAGTCGAGCGTCTGGAAGCTCATAATTTTACAACTAACTTTCCTGAAAACAGTAAATTTATACACGATCTGGATCTCAAAATACAGGTAATATGCAAAGTTCACATGTACACTAGTTCCACGTAGCGGACGAGTTCTGAACTAATGTTGACACCATCCGAAAGGCCTCAATCAACCAAACATCTTTGTCGAAGACGCCAACTTGCTATATGTCAAGGATCCCGAGATTCAGGTTATAAAGTAAGTTTACATGCACACTAGCGCCGCGTAGTGAGATAATTCTGCACTTTTAAGTTTATCATCCTAAAGGCTTTGATCTAATAAACAAATTTGCTGAAGAAAGTATCTTCCTGTATACGAAGGATCACGAGATATTTTCTGATGAAACAACAAAGGTCAATGCCCATATATCATTTGAGACCACCATCATGGTAATCCGCGCATGTCGGGGGGTTTACTGTACTATGTAGATTTTTTGAGAAAATATTCTGCTTTTCAACGGTCATAACTTTCTCTGATGAAGTCGAATCGACACACTTACTTCTGCAAAGTTGTTTGTTAAAGTCTGAGAAATTTCAAAAAATGCTTTTGATGCATGTACATTTAAGCTGAGGCAGTTATTTGAGTGGTTCTCAAAATATATCAAAATTTGAATTTTTGATGCCAAATTGTGAAGAAAAATGCAAATCGCATGCGGTCAAAATACGATATTCGGTGGTTTTGGGACCCAAGCTAACGGAAACTGGCATGGAGCTCTGGGTCTAAAAATCTCTGTCGACCAGTGTTATTGAACACACTAGGTAAAAATAGTACTGCTACAGTAGAAGTGCAATTAATTCAATATATTTATAATAATTTAATAAGAATTTGACATTTTTTTGTAGGGAAACTAAATTTCTATGAAAACATTTTTTTAGGAAATAAGTCAGACTGTACAAATACCATGTGTTATGTGTTACATTAGGGGGAGAGGGGGTCAATGATTCAATACTGTCTTGTTCTGTCTTGTCTTCTCTTGGAGGGGTTTTGAAATTACCAAAATTTTCGTTACTTTATAATCGCGTACAACACGATAGCACAGAATATCCACATAATTGTATCATACACTATAGAGCAACAGTACACTCCATTTTCTTAATAGGCATAGAATACCACCAAGCGATCACGCTCGATCGCATGGCAGCTGAATATGAAAACATCACGAACTGCTGGTCACATCAGCTAGCCCGAAATATAGTTTCAATGGTCAAGCGACGTTATTCTCTATTCAGTTCGAACAAAAACACCTCGTTATTTGGAATTAATTTCGTTAATAAAATTATAATTATTGAATCGTTTGTAGAGGCTTCGTGTCCTGAAAAGTTATTCATCAGAAAAAAAAATCCCCCGGATAAGTCACACATTTATTTCTCGCTCCATTAAACAGCACAGATAAATCTCCACCCAACCAGCCCTTCAGAGCCCGTGTTCTTTAGACTCGCAAATCCATACTTTCCAGTAACTACATGAGGGATATCCGTGTACTTGTTGATCAGCAAATAATCCAGCGATTTTCCCGTCTGATAGGCATTGAATTCCGATCTGATTTTGATCGTCTCAGTGCCACTGTTTGCCTCCAAAATCCAGTCTTGGCTAAAGTCAAGCTTCGCATTTTTGCTGTTGGTGTAAGGAGCGCCGACTCGGTTGAACCAAATGGTTCCGGAATCACTATTGATGTTGGTAAGAGCATTCCCTCCCTCACTGACAATCTTCACCGAAGATTTATCGTTCGTGGGCTCCAGTCGAAAACGCGTGCAGCCAGACGAATTAGTAATCACTTGTTTGTAGTGTCCCAATAGAATGTGTTTATGCATCGGATGTTTGACCTCAGCTGAGTTGTGAGTTGCCACAATGCATTGATCAGGTTTTTTGTCCTGGATGTGATAGATGTGTACATTATTCATACACGAGCGAAGCTTCTTCAAACTCTCTGGAAGTAAGTTGTACGTTTCATTGAAGAGATTCGAGCCATGCGGATCACTCGACATTTTGTCGAAGTCAATCGATACCATGTCAAACCAGATCATACCCAACGCATATCCGACATTCTTGTCAATCAACGATTTGTAGGCCGCGATTTTATTACGATTGTTCGACATTGTCAACAATTTCAGGAGGTTCTTTACACTGTCGAAGTCATTACGATTCCCGATCTTTTCTCCAAGGACTTGCATTTGCGTGAGATGTAAATGGTCGATTGAGTTCTTTATAATCACCAAGTTTCTCGATTGGTTCAAATCCACGGTCCATTTGTTTAAGGTTTTGTCAGAAAAAGGTGACAACTTCTGCAACACAGCTTGAAGCTCGTTCTTCCTTTCATCGGTGATTTTCGATCCCATTTCGAAAGATGAATTCATTTTCAGGATCTCCGCTTCCAGCAGAAGGGAATCATCCGTTTCTAATCTGCCATTAGACTGAATAAAATTGAAGATCCTTTTGTACGCCTCACCACGGTCATCGAGATCCGGAATCGCCGAGGAGAAATCAATAACTGGCAGAACACTACCGTTTGTGAATTTCAGGAAATATTGGATGAGTTCCATCAAATACTTGGAACTGACATGTTTCACCTTATCTCTGGCCTTGTTGATCTGATTCGATTCGAGATAAGTTATGCAAAGAGCCTTCTGAACGTCTTCGTACTCTGCCGACACGCCTTTGAGATCCTCATGCAACTTGTTCACATCTTGCTCCAATGTTTTGATATTTTTCTTCAGGGCGTCCATTCGATTGTTTGCACTGCCTTGAGACTCTTTCTTAAACTGATCCAGTTCTTCGTTCAACTCCAAAAGTTGTCGATCGTATTCCACAGCCATCTTTTGAAACTCTTCGATTTTCACGTAACCCTTGTTCATAAGCTTGTATTTTTGTGTCAACCGCCTCAGCTGCATGTGGATACTTTTGAGCAGCTGGGCGCATTCATCACTGTCGCTGACATCATCCTGTTCTTCCTTGTAAATTGGTTTGTCGATGTGGGTCAGGATTTCGCCGATTTTTGAGATTTCTTCGTCGGAAATTGAGCAATTTTCTTCGGCAACTGCTGCCGACAGCAAGACGAGAAGGTAGAAAATGTGTTTTATTCCTTCCATAGCGGTTGTTGATGACACGACATTAGAAGCTCGAATGCTGTTCGACTCAAGAGGATTTTAAAAACAAGCTGTTTGTTGGAATCGCATTCTCGTGTACTCAATGCAGTTGCTTAAAGGGCTTAGGAAGGGTATAAATCAAATTTTGTCTCTCTATTTTGCTCACGTAAATTAGGGTCTATCAATTCTCAGTTAAATTTCTCAACAGGTTGTGCAAATCTTAGTGAAACTTATTTTCAAAAAACAAGTCAAAAAATGTATGGTAAAAATTAACCCAATGAATGGCCGTTATATGATAAGTTTCAATATAACCCCATGTTAGTACAGATGGACGAAGATGTTGTCAACAATGCTGAATAAACCTGAACAATAAATAAGTTGATATAATTTTACTCAGCAGCTCAATCTGTAGAGTCACAGCTGTAATTCTAAAGACAAGCTCTGCTCTATTTCACTACACCTGCAGGTCAAAAGAAAATAGAAAACGTGTGAAAATGAAAAACTCGATCGCAGTTCATCTGGCGTAAAAACTTACCGCGCATCTCAATATCAATATCGGTATCACAAATTATGCTGAGCTGAAGAGAACCAAATGGAAGATCGGAGTAGGCGCAGGCTTCCGGTGGATGTGTTTTTCCATTGTGCTGTCACTTTTCCTTTATGTTTGCTAATTTCTATCAATATTTATTAGCGTTCGTTTTTCCTTGCCAACAAGATTTTCATTGATCCGATGTGAATTGTAAATTGCCGTGCATTCTAAGTAGTGCTGCGATATAAAGATAAAACTGCGTTATGTTGCGAACGTGGTGTGCGCTGCGGTCAAGAAACTTTGTAGGAGCTGAACTACAATGGCAACGATAGCATTCTACATGACAAGAGCAAACAGGGTGCTGGCGACCATCTGGACCATGTAGCTCCGTTGGTAAGTGATTAATTTTCTATTTGGATCGTTTCAATCGGCTGTGGTTGACGATTCTGGTGATTAAATATCACATTTTGCGGTGGCTGTGTCGATTAAATTTATTTTTTTTTAAATCGTTTAGCTTGGCGGCTATCGACTGGAGGTTTTTGATAGGATTTTGACTTTTTCAGAATGTGGCAAGTAGTATTTTCAGTTTTTATCCATGAAAGCTACTTTAAAGTTGTGCTTTAAAATTGAAGGCACCTTGACAACAAGCGGAACTTTTTTATGAAGCATTTGGAATAAACCGTGCTTAATCTGAGTTTGATTTAAGAAAGTTACTTAATTTTGAAGTGCTGGTCAGTTTTGTAGAATGATTTCACACTTTTCAAAGTGGTATTACTGTTTGTAGGTTGGTAGTGACACCCGGCTACAGCATTTTCACCCATCGAGATGGAAGCGCACGGAGCTGATAAAATAATACTGTCCCAGAAAATAACTCTCTTTAAACTCTTCTCTACTCTTTTCTACACTGAAAATTTCTTTTTGTAAATTAGCATTCACTTGTTTCATAAACATGGGGTTTGCACACAGAACAAATCTAGGGTTTTTTTTTTTTTCATTAGGGCGAATCTACAATTGAGAGATTCTCTCCGGGCTCGCTTTCTTTCATTCATATACCAATCACCTTTAGGTTTTTCATTCTACTATTTGTAGAGTATGCTAGCCAGTACTGTTGTGTTTCGATCTGCACTAAAGAATCCCTCGAAAGTTTTATAATGGCGCTGTAATGAATGAAAGAGAGCAAGCCCGGAGAGAATCTCTCAATTGTAGATTCACCCTATAATGAAAAAAAAAACCACTAGAAATGTCTCGTAAATTGTACGAAACACTCATGTTGCTTGTCATCTGGTGAAATGCTATCATTACAACTTTGTGTACAGTTCACGAAATGAATTTCGTGAAGACCTGTTAATCGCTGCTCCTCTTCAATCGTACTGATACATGTTGGTGTTGCTGCTGGGGTTGGTGGGAGTCATTGATTTATCCTAAAATAAAAAAAAAACGAGAGTTATAAATTCATATTAATTAATCAAGTAACTTCTCCCGAGCAGGGATGGCAGATAATTTTTTTAAACATACGGAACTTCGAAAAATTTCTGTATTTATCAGTGTTGAGAATTCTGCCAACAATGTGTGTAAAAAATATGGATGGGGGTGAATATTTTATTTACGATAAGGGTTTTACTACAAAAAAAGTGTTTTTGTTTTAGTTTGTTTTTATTTTTATTTTTTTTGGTTTGGGGGTGTATGTTCTTTCTCAAAATAAAAAATCAAATAAAAAAAAAAAAAAGTAATGTAAAACTTAAAATAAACACCCACTTTTCCACCCTTATTTTTTATTCCTATTAACCCCAAAACGCCGCCAGTTGGCCCCCCCCCCCTTTCAATTTTCGAGACACGCTCCGGCAGGGGGGGCAATTTAAAATCTAAAAATCAGCGACCGCCCCAAAACATCACACAAAAACCACTAATAACTTAAAAATCCCCAAAATTTTCAAGTTTTACCACCAATCGGTTAAATTCCCCCACTACAATATAACTACAAACATCCCCGCAACAATTCCAAGCTATTGAAAATAACCAAAAAGCAACAATTACTTATAATGCCGATTTTTCAGAAAAAAATTTATCCAACCCACTCATATTATCACTAACAAATATTAAAAAAACGAGGGGGTCTCATATGCGCCACCAACAATATAAAACGGGTACACCTTCGCAAATTTTCTCATTCGTGTTGCAGTACTGGAGCTGTGCGGAGCATCGAGCCAGTATGGATTGGCAGCTGGCGCCGGGCGATAGCCAGTGTTGCCACATTTTTTTCATGGTCAATCTGTATTTTTACATCCAAAAATCTTTTTTATCTGTATCCGACTGTTGAAAATCTGTAAAAAAAATCTGTATCGTATATTTAACAACTGTTTGGTTCCCGCTCACTGGTTGAAAAATAACTTTGTGTGCATCGCATTTGAACCAAGTAGGGTACAGGGATGTAATGTTAGCCTTGCTCCTTTATTCGGCCTATGTACCAAATATTTCAATAATTCGGTGATAATCAACAAAATCATGTTTCTATCAAGATGATCGATTTATTTCGAAGCAATTGAGACATTATTAATCAATTTTTAGGTGTTCACTTCCACGTAGTTTTCGATTTCTGTAACTTTTTAGACATCATGACTTCACTGGCTGAGCTGAACATTATCTACACGATCTTTGAATTATCTAAATTTGGCTAAATTGAACCTATAAACCGAGTAATGCAGCCAATATGCACAGAAAATAGTCACAGGTTATAAATTGACTGTTCACATTGGCATAATAACAATGATTTGTCGAGAAAACCGTAGACTCAATGTTAGAAACATATTTTATTCTATGTTCCCAACTATGGCCTGTTGTATGAATAGCGTAGTAAAAATGTTGTTAATGGAAAAAAATTAATAAAAATGTCTGAGTTTCGATTGTATGATTTCATATGGCTTAAAAACAAAATCTGTGTAGAGTGAATTGTAATGTTTTGATTATCAAGTGACCACAAAATCAATCGTGAAAATTACTTAAGTGTTTCGTAGCAGTTTGATTTATGAAATGTTGTGTTGGGTAAGCGAATACAGTTGGCCTTAAATCAGAAAATCAGGAAAAAAAATTGTACGTAGACTACATTTAATCACAAATCTATCAAGTGGGATGAAGTTGAATCCAAGAATAGACCCAATTTGGTGCTTATAGACCGAATTACATCCATATTACTAGAAAGTTTCTGACTTAAAAATATGTGCAGTGTACCTTTTCGTGATACCTGCTATCAAATGACTTATTAAATTTATCGAAGCAAGTGTATAACTAGTTAAATATCGCTTGCTGCTCATACTTTATGAGTTATAATAAAAAATGTAATCGATCGTTGCATATTAGGCTGAGTCAAGGGACACTTCATACCTAGCTATTTAGCTTATTTCCCCATTGGTTTACACATGAGCACACACTGCCCATCCTCGATCGAGGGTTTAATTTACCACAGATAGAAAAGACTTGAAATATACACTCCAATAAATACTTCACGAGCAAACTAAATGCGAATAGCTTACATATTTTATCATAATATTAATGTTTTGATATTGAAAATAGTCTAGCCTGAATAACTTGCACTGCAACAAGGTTTGAAATTAGTTTTGACATCTAAAAAAGTTGCTTTTCCAACATGTTTAAGTTATCAAGCTTACGGTAGTGAGTATCAAAAAGTATTATCCTTGGCTTAAATCTTGATTATGCATGTCTTGCTGCTTTTATGTCGACCTTGATCCTAATTAACTTGACTCCAAGCAAACATTTTGCAGATCAACCGAATAGGGACGGTATTAGTTAAATCGAGTTGGAGCCTACCACCATTGAAACAGATCACAGAATTCGGTGAAAAAATTACGGCATTTGATCTTCAAAAGAAAACTTTACAGATTCTCCTGTGAAATCGATATATTTTACGAAAAGATTGGTGAACACAAACCACATTTGGGATAGTATGGTGAAATGATAATTTTTCATCGAATTACTGTGATTTACTAAGAACTTCTGTAAATATAGTTGACAGTTTCAAGAATCTCATAGAACACGCTGAAAACAACACTCGGTGGTAAATCATCCAAATATTTTCTTACGGTAGATAAAGACATTTCCAATCGATTCAATTCTTAAAAATATTTCGAATAACGCAGTACTCCGCTTGAAGCAAAAGATATCATTATTCAAATCAGTTCGTTGGTTTTTATTGTTCTAATCAAACTGATTATTCCAAGTATGCAGCAGTGTAAGAAAATATTCAACATAAAAGTAAAACACTATTTTGCAAAAACTAGTAATATAATTTGGCTTTCGAGTGGACAGCGTACAAAGATCAGATTGTATTTCATTTGGTGAGTTGAAATAGGTAGAAATAAAAGTTCATGAATAAGAATATAAGCTCAATTTATGCATTGCTCACCAAATCAAGATATTAGTGAAAACGATCAAAATATAAATGTTATGTTTGTTCTTGTTGTTGTTCATATTATACAAGAGCCGGTAGCTTATGCTATCGATGCAATAACATTGTCTGACATCAAACTTTAAAATCAAAGTATACGAATCAGACATGAAAAGAAGTAGCCCATACCAGTTAATTATTGAGATGGATGCTGTCCACCGAGGGTGCTTGGATTTACTACTGAAAATTGTCCATCCCCCTGTCATCATTTAAGACCTACGTTTGCACAATTTCTAGTGGTTTTATCAAGTTATTCAGTAGGGTTGATAATAATAGCAAAAGCGTACTAGACATACAAAAACGCACATTGTAAAGATTGATGCTATCCACCGAAGCTGACTTAACCGATATTTATGAAGTTTGAACACAGAATTGAAATGGATGCTGCCCACGAAGATTAATTTGCTGAATGCCTTCGAAGCGGCCATCCTTCCGATATGTCGATGAATATCTGACATATTCTGTAGGCAGCTCAATGAGATTTCCAAATATGGTTATTTAAACATGATCATGAAATGCAACAAAAAAGAGGATTTTTCAAAAATTTGTAAAATCTGTATTTTTCTAAAAATCTGTAATCTGTATATACAGAATTCTGTATCCAAAAACCTCAAAAAATCTGTATGATTACAGATAAATCTGTATATGTGGCATCCCTGGACCCCCGGGGGGCCCCTTTCCCCGCGGGCAACCCCATTTAATTTTTAAATTTTTCCCGCTGGGCAACCCCCCAAAAAGGGCCCCGCCCCCCCCCATTTGCGCCTTTCCCCCCCATTTTTTTTTCCCCAACCCTTTCCCGCACCCCCTTCTCGCACCCCCACATTATACTCTGGTGTGCCCACCGTTTCTGGCACATAATGTCTTTTTACCCCCCCCTGGGTGCTCCCCTTAAGAGCGAAATAAGGTGCTTGTGTGTGTGATATTTGGTAGACATCTTTTGGTAAGGTGCAGAGAGGGTTTCAATTCAAATGCGGACCATCACAAATCCGTCCTTTTCAGGACGACCAATTTAACTTTGAGAGAGTTTGTTTGATTTGAGTGTTTGGTTCTTACCGATTGGCTGACAGCGGTGGCTAAAACAATATAAGTTCTCTCTTTGTTGCATACCTTGAGCATTTTGTACAATTTACAAATGGCTACCGCCACGAACAATTTAAACACCGGACGCTAAGAATTCGATTGTTTCTTGATTGATTTATTTTTGAGACTGCTCTAATCAAGAAATTTATACGATTGCCATTCTATTTACTCAGTTATATAAAGTTTTACAAATAAAAGATTAATATATTTCGAATACATATTCATCAATCGGTGTATGAAAATTTTAAAGAATGTTGCGTTCTGGCATGTTTCAAGAAATTCCCTATCACGGACAATGTTTTGATTCTCGAACATGCACATTTCAATGAGTACTGTTATGAATAGTTATTCTGTTTTGTTAACGATTCGCGTTGGATAGCGTTTTACTTCTAGGAAGAAATAAGTTTTGAGAAACTGTAAAAGGGTAAATAAGTGCAATGCCTATTCGTTTTGATGCCAACCGTTTGCGCAAATTTCGGAAGCGCGTTAAGATCGAACATTCGAAAAATCCTCCGAATTGACCATGTACCGATGCCGAGCGAACTCGAGGTTATCGGGCGAAACTGGAAGCAACCAGAGGTAATGCGTTACTAACTACTGGTCGGAAAGCTAGAGTAGGGCCTTAAACTCGAGGTGGGAAATAAAATCAAGTGGTCAACCAACTTGACAAAGTGCAAATACTTTTCAAATGCATTCTTAAGAATGTACAATAGATTTTTACTAACATACTTACTATCTAATGATGGTCTAACGATCTCTGAGGACAAACATCAACGCTATTTTGATCAGACTAGGCCTTAAGGCAAGGGTAGAGGTCAAATCAACATTTAAAAATAACTGAAACAGTGTGAACTCTTAAAGCTTTATCATTTATCGATAGATTTTCGAGATTACGCGATATGGATAATGGTCTCCAGCTGGTCGATCATATCAACACAATCACTACAGGCAGCACAGTTGTTGCCCTTTCATCATACTATTATTCAAACCAAACGTCCCTTTCCACGGCTGCCAAATAATTTCTAAGCGAATCATAGCATGTTCTAACATACTTTCTCACGTATTTATGCTAACCCAACGTCCCATTAGAACAGTACACTAAGAAACTAATCAAACGGGTTAACGTAGTCTACGTCAACCGGTCGTGTGTTAAACACAACCCCACTGATTTTTTTTCTTCTCCCTACGCTAAGACTTGACTTTCTGATCTTGACGGTCTGGGTTTGAGAGATCGCTAGTGGCAAAACTCATGGGCCTTTCCCCCGAATATCTCGACAATTCCCGAGATCGTTCTTATTCGTTGTTTCTCGTGTGTATCCGTTTTCTTAATGTCTTAAGATTATCGGTTAAGCCTCTACCACCGACAAACCGACATGAATGACAATAGAAAATGTCTTAATATTTCTGTTCAAATAATATTACTGACATCTATCTTCGTGTTCGCTGAGCACGTTTATTGAAGTCCTAAACCCGCTTGGGAACTTGATAAGAAGGTTCTTGTCTGAGCAATTCTGGACACATTAATTAGATCTAGATAAAATAATTCTATAGTTTTTGACAGATGGGATCGCTGTTCATTTGAATCGGTCGTTATGGATTTTTGATCAATAGTGAAGATTGAGTTTCATGTCGGTTTGTCGGTGCCTCTACTGTGAAATCGCATATTAAAGGGGTCAGAGACCTGGTACGCTGGGTGCTTGCACGGAAGAAATATTTATGAAATTAATTTTGTTATTCTCATTTTTTTTAATATAAAATTTATGTTATTTTTGTAACCTTGTTACAACATGAAGAATACTCATGGACGGTACAAAGAATCGCTGGACAAGAAGAAACGCGATAAAAACGAGGAAGATAAGGAGAAACAAAGGAAGCAAGAAGCAGATCGGATGGTAAATGAACTGGAAGTGAAGAAAGTTAAGCTGCTAGCTGATGCTCAACGACAAGTGGCAATTTTGGAGGAGTAAATGTAAGATTTGGTCCGTTGAGCTTAATGGTTTCGAATTTGAATGGATGATGAAGAGAATAATAAATGTTTAAACTTGTGAAAATAATATATAACCAGTTTTTGAAATTCTCCAACAGACAGAGCGAATTACCCTTCTTTTAGTTTTTCAACCATATCCTAGTTTAATATGTATATCAGCACACTATCGTTAGGGTTCCCATAATTTACGTTCCGGGAAAATGACAGTTTATATACCGGGAAAACCGGGAAAAACCCGGGAATTTAAAAACGGCCAATGAGTGGCCCCCCTGGATTATGTAATAATGCCATATGTGCTAGAGTAGAGGCCCAGTCGTTGAACTTATTTCTATTATTACTATATAGCTTCAACTAGTAGTAACGAATCTAAATTTCCTTAGGTTGATTGAATTGTTTTTCTTGTTTCCTGAAGGAATTTTATAACACTACCGTTAATAAAGTGTTACGGAATTGGGGATTTGGCTTCTTCTTGGGTCTGTCTGTTGCTTCGACAGGGCATGGGTCAATTTTCTTGACATGGGTCACCAGGATCATTGTGATCCGCACGGTTTTGTCTGTAATTTAAGAAATAGGATATGAAACCTTATAGGGATGAGAAGTGCAAACTCTATCAGTATCATCATCACCCTACTACTCTTCTACATCGCATTTTACTCCTTTGCCATCGTATAAAACATAGTTGGTTATTCATTGAACATTTAGAAAACAAATTGTTTCCCAAGCACCAATTATTCCTACGATTAACATCCTTCTAGGCTCTGAAAATTCCAAAGGTCGTGTTTAACTTTAGCAATTGATTGGAATATAAACATTTTCCCACAAATCACCTCCACCTAATTCTGCTAATCGAACCATACCGAACCTCACCATAATCTAAACCGAACTTGCCCACGTCACATCTTGCCTCTTCCATAAAGTCAAATGAAATACGATCGCCACGCAAGCCTGCTCCAACGATTTTTCCCACAAGTTTGGAAATAACGAAACCCATAACTGCAAAGCGATAAGCTCTCCGTGGCGCTGCGATCAACCTGCTTCGGGGAAATACCTTTGCATACCGAATTACAACAAATCCGTTGGCAGGATGTAAGCAAAATTAAGGAACCCATTTTCCTAGAAATTATTGCCTCGCACTACGAAGGCCGTTCTCTGAGATGCTGCGGGGACGTGACTCCGTGCTGAATGTGCTCGTAATTCGAACCCTTGCCCGACGTTGCCAAACGAGGCGGTGCGTTTGCGGATGATGTTTCGAGTGTTTGCTAAACAAACTCACTCTCCACCAGGTGCTGATGGAAGCTGGCTGGATCGTAGCTTGAATTTAATTAAATCTAAAATAATTTTTTTTCCCCTCTCGGTGTCAGGTGGGGGCGGAGATAGAGAAGGTATGTTTACTCTACTTCTTTGGATTTGGAGCTTGCTGGAATCTTGGAGGAGAACATTTTGTTCTGCGTGGAAAGAACAGCTTGAAATGGGCGTAATTTGAGTCGCATTCATTATATTTTAATTATAATGTGAACCGGGTTTGTCGGGATCAAATTTTAGCAATTTTCTATAATTATCAAATGGGTCCATGTGCGTAAGCACGGTTGACATTTATTGCTCATCTTTACATCCCGGGTGAAACACGTGCCTCATTACGGTTCAGCTAAGTGAAGGGGAATTTACGTTGAATTTACGATCTACTTATTAATTGAAATTCCGGCAAGGACTTCTTTGTGAGAGCAAACTTTTCCTACGGAATGGGTCAAGCAAACCGGCGAAATTGACGTCTTATCTAGACGTGGCAAGAGGAAATTGAAAGCCAAGGAAAAATCAGAAGCATTGCTGTCATTCTTGGTGGAAGGAGCAAGTAATATTTTCAGGAGATCTCAATCGCAGTAACAAAAAATATGACATCGACTTTGCGACGTTTTCTATCGTGATCGAAACGGGAAAATTAATACATTTTTCGACGCCCTCTCTCCATTGCAGCACTGAAATATAATGTGTCATTTTGTTGCACGATGAAGCTGACTGCAAAACATCGATGGAAAGAATGTGCAATCCAAGCTACAATAAATCAATTTTGATTACATAATCTTCAGGTTGAAATTCTTCCTCGAAGCTTAGCTCGATTTGATACCTAGAGTTCCCATAAGAAGTCGTTACAGTTTCAATCGTAATCAAAGCGAAGGAAAACTGCACAATAATCAATGCATCTCGGACAGTTGAAAGGGACGTAACTTGCGTAACCATCCGATAGATCGTCAACAGTTATTAACCTCAAAACTCGCTATCTAACAACCACCCTATTGCCCACCTTTCGGCACATTTTTCCTACTGGGGGGAGCGTTCAGAAAAACATTTCGTTTATATTTATTTCACTCCAACTTCCTGCTCTCATATATATGTATGTAGGTATCTCGGAACCCATTTCCAAGTAGTTTTATTTCCGTTCCTACTTCAGGTTCCACTGTGTTACGTGGTGTGCAACTCTATTGTCGGTTTCATTTTTTCTCCCCTCTCCGACAGCAATATGATTGCATAAATCCATTGCTGGTTATTATTTGTATCGTTGCTGATAATATTCTCACCCTCCTAGCCATGTTACGTGAAGCTGCATCCCCCCCCCCCAGCCATGGGACTTTGCTCTATTTCCGATTCAGTTCTGCGCAGTTAGAAGACCGTTAGGAGGGATGTGCTGCTAGTTCAAACACTCGGCCACCTACACGTAACCTCGTGCATCGGAGTGTCGTCATCAACAACAAGTACCGGTTCGCGATGGCCACTTTGAAACAAACAGGGTCGTTTTGTTTTATTTATGAACATACGATTGCCTGCGAGCTTCTGCAGGGATCTGGATAGCGCCAAAGAAAAACGAAAAAAAAAGAGTAGGTATGCTTCAATCAGTGCGCTGGAGGTAGCTTTTCGCAGTATTAGTTTAATATGTTGGGGAAAAAATTACTAACAATGCCAAGAAGTAGGCTGATTTCTGATTTCGAAATGGTTCTGGTTGAAATTCGTTTACTTCAAAGTATAAACTATGGGGTCAATTATAGAAGTCGAATTGAGCAACTCGACTCGACACTTGTCACGGTCGAGACGAGCAAGAGTGCGCATTACAGAAGCCGACTGAATCGGCAACCGAACTCAACTGATAACACTAGTCGGAAGTGTTTCACTTCCTTCAAGTATATATGTTGAATTTTATAGATTTTGCCACGCTGAATTCAAATATGGGCTCAGAAATGCTGTTACACGTCCAGTTTTTGAGAAAAATGTGATTAAAATTCACAAAAACACGTATTTCCGTAGTAATATGATCTACCTCATCAACGACCAGAATATTGGCTCTGCCCTTTGCAAGTTGGAGTTGGATTTTATGGAATGGACCTTCCTGAATCCATTCGTTATCACAGATTTTTCGTAACACGTAAGATTGATGAAATAAACCGGGTTTTCATTCACAAAATTACGAATTTTCATGAAAATCAAGATTTTCTATTTTGAAAAACATGAATTTCAGCTCCGCCCTTTGAATGTTGGGCTTGGATTTTATGAAATGGACCTCCTTGAATTCATTCGTGAACACGGATTTTTCGTAATACGTAAGGTTGATGTAAAAACCGGGTTTACATTCACAAAATTACGAGTTTTCATGAAAATCAAGACCCGTCCATTAATTACGTCGCTCAAAAATACAGTTTTTTACCCCCCCCCTTTTTTTTCACATTTTTTTTTATGAATTTTTGAAAAATTGGGTTCGCCATTTTACTTTCCACCCCCCCCCCCCCTTCCTCTAAAACAATACCTAATTTAACAACCATCCCTTTAACTTTTCCTCTTTGAGTATATTGAGTATATTGATGTTGCTTCTTACAGCAGTTTGGGAACAGCGTCTGCACAAAAGCTAAAGTTGGGGCCCAGATATACGTTCCAACAAAACGGAGATCCGAAGCACACCTCAATGCTGGTTTCGCAGTGATTCAAGGAAAAGCGTAAGGAGTGTATCGAAAATAAGCTATCCACAAACTTTCTTTCGAATTATGTTGAAAACCGATATTTTATTCATATAAAAAATTGATCCTTTATTGTACGAGGTTAAACTTGAACATAATGAAGACCGGATGAAATTTAAGTTATTCCTTCACGAATTTTTGAACTTTGGATCGAATGCTCTTCATCATGTTCCGGACAAGTGTTGCATCGCATTTTTTGGACGCTTGAGCCCAAATTTTTTTGAACTCCTGCATGTTCCCAGCTGCCTTACCAGTCTTCTTGAAGACCCTCTTCACGATTGCCCAGTAACGTTCGATGGGTCGAAGCTGAGGGCAATTTGGTGGATTGATATTTTTCTCAACGCCCGCCTACAAAGTGCTATCCCAGGTCATCTTCCGCCGGCTTCCACCAAAAGTAAATGAGTTCGTGGGAAGTTATCAGGCCAGTTTCATCGACGGGCGCTCGACGACGGACCAGATCTTTACTGTACGGCAAATCCTCCAAAAATGCCGCGAATACCAGGTCCCGACACATCATCTGTTCATCGATTTCAAGGCGGCGTACGACAGTATCGACCGCATAGAGCTATGGAAGATTATGGACGAGAACGGCTTTCCCGGGAAGCTCACTAGACTGATTAAAGCTACGATGGACGGTGTGCGAAACTGCGTGAAGATTTCGGGCGAACATTCCAGCTCGTTTGAATCACGCCGGGGACTACGTCAAGGTGATGGACTTTCGTGCCTGTTGTTCAACATTGCGCTAGAAGGTGTCATGCGAAGAGCCGGGCTCAACAGCCGGGGTACGATTTTCACTCGATCCGGTCAGTTCGTTTGTTTTGCGGATGACACGAACATTGTCGGCAGAAGATTTGAAACGGTGGCAGAAATGTACACTCGCCTAAAACGCGAAGCTGCGAAAGTCGGACTGGAGGTGAATGTGTCGAAAACAAAGTACATGCTAGCAGGAGGTACCGAGCGCAACAGGGACCGCCTAGGCAGCAGTGTTACGATAGACGGGGATACATTCGAGGTGGTGGAAGAATTCATCTACCTTGGATCCTTGCGTACGGCTGACAACAACAACAGCCGTGAAATCCGAAGACGCATCATCAGTGGAAGTCGTGCCTACTACGGGCTCCAGAAGAACTTGCGGTCAAGAAAGATTCACCCCCGCACTAAATGTACCATGTACAAAACGCTGATAAGACCGGTTGTTCTCTACGGGCACTAGACGTGGACGATGCTCGAGGAGGACCTGCAAGCACTTGGTGTTTTCGAACGCTGGGTGCTTAGGACCATCTTTGGCGGTGTACAGGAGGATGGAGTGTGGCGGCGAAGATGGAACCACGAGCTCGCTGAACTCTACGGCGAACCCAGCATTCAGAAGGTCGCGAAGGCTGGAAGGATACGGTGGGCAGGGCATGTTGCGAGAATGCCGGACAACAACCCTGCAAAAATGGTGTTCGCCTCGAATCCGGCCGGTACAAGAAGGCGTGGGGCACAGCGAGCACGATTGGTGGACCAGGTGCAACAGGATCTGGCGAGTGTGGGTCGTCAACGAGGTTGGAGAGAGGCAGCCATAGACCGAGAATATTGGCGAAATGTTGTAGATGAAGTCATATCGTAAAAACGATGTATGGCTATTTAAATAATAATAAATAATAAATAATAAATAATGCTTCTACGATAGTTTGAGACCTCTTCTCCCTCTGGTAGGGGGAGGGGGCTCCCATACAAAAGAAACACACATTTCTGCATAACTCGAGAAATAATCAAGTAAATGGAACCACATTTGGCATGTGGTGGTTTTTGAAGGCAAGAAATGTTTCCAAGAAGACTCGAGACCCCTCCCCTTTCTAAGAGGTGGGCTCTCATACAAATGAAAACACATTTCTGCATAACTCGAGACCTAATCAAGCAGATGGAACCAAACTTGGCAGGTGGAGGTTTTTGATGGAAAGAAATATTTTTTTGGTGGTTTGAGACCCCTCCGCTCTCTGGAAAGGGGGACTCCCATACATATGAAACATTTCTTTTTGCATAACTCGAGAGCCAAGAAGCAAATGAAATCAAATTTGGCACGTTGAGGTTTTTTGAGGCAAGAAATGTTTCAATGGCAGTTTAGGACCCCTCCCCCACTTTAAGAGAAGGGGGGCATAACTCGAGAACTAATCAAGCAAATGAAACCAATGGAGGTTTTTGGAGACAGGATTTCCATAGATAAAACATGAATTTCTGTCTGTCTGTCTGACCTCAATAGACTCGGAGAGTTCTGAACCGATCGTCGTGAAAATGGTTATGCAGGGGTTTTTGGGACTGGGGAAAGTTCATATGGTTGTTTGAGACCCCTTCTCTCCCTGGAAGGGGGGCTCTCATACAAGTGAGACACAAATTTCTGCATAACTCGAGAACTAATCAAGCAAAAGGAACCAAATATGGCATGTGGGGGGTTTTGAAGGCAATGATTGTATAATGGTTTTCGGAGACTTAATTTTACATGAAATCTTTGTTTACGTTCTCCGATTTTCGTCAAAGAAAAATTAAATCTCGTGTAAAATCAATGATAGCTAAGAGTAAATCATTAGCACTTTAGTCAGTCACACGAATTGTCCAATTGGTTCCAGACGTTTGATCCGTTATATTAATGTTAGAAATCGGCCTACTGTTTCTTATGACTACAACATCCCCTCGCTTATCCGACACGCTTCAATCGGACGTGTTGAAACTTTTAGGTTCCAATATTTGTAGCTAGGTAACATTGATTGGATTTGACACTTAGTCAAAGGGCAGGTATTCGTTGCTGGTAAACATCACTGTTCCCTTCGGGATCAATTATACGAATTCTAACAAGTCCCGTCTAAATTCCTTACATTTTTTTTTTTCAAACCCCCCAAAATTTTTCCCCCTCCCCATCTTTTTTTCCCCCTCCCAATTTTATAACACCAAAACGACAAACCCAGAACAACAAGAAAAACAACCCCGCGGTAAATAACAAAATATTTTGCGAAAAAAAAAAACCCCCCATCCGCCAGGTTTTCCCCCCCCCCACCCCCAAACCTTCCCCCCTCTTTTTCCCCACCCTTTCCCCTTTCTTAAAAAATTTCCCATTCACCAGTTGATTTTTTTTGACGTAGACTACGTCTTACGGGAAGGGTAGGGTGTCAATTTAAAATCTAAAAATCAGCGACCGTCACGAAATATCGTTACAAATTAAACACTAATAACTTAATAAATGCTCAATAGATTTTCAAGATGTTTACACCAATCGGTTGGAAATTTTCCCGCGTATCAATTTAACTATCAAACATTATCCGTTAACAATTTCAAGCTATTGAAAATAACCAAAATATGAGGTGATGTCTTATAATGCTGATTTTTCAGAGTAAATTTACTCAATGCACTCAATTTTACTATCACAGATTTCAAATGTAAGCAAGGGAAGTCTCATATGCAGCACTGAACGATATAAAACGGGTACACCTTCGCAAATTTTCTCATTCGTGTTGCAGTACTGGAGCTGTGCGGAGCATCGAGCCAGTATGGATTGGCAGCTGGCGCCGGGCGATAGCCTGTACCCTGGAGGGTGCACTAGCTTCATTCAGCGGAGCGGCAAGACGCCAATTTGAATTTTGCAATTTTGCAGCTGTGGCAAGCACCATAGAAAGTGCACTGGCGACCTACCAATTGGTCAGGTAGCTGATTGCACTGCAGTTTGTTGTTACCAAGCCGTTGGCTAGGCAACCGTTGCTAGGCAGCCATACATTATGCTGTGGTGTGCTAGGCAGTCGGTTGCTTGGGCAAATAATGTCTTTGTAGCCAGCCGGTGGGTGCTACCGTTAGGAGCGAAATAAGGTGCTTGTGTGTGTGATATTTGGTAGACATCTTTTGGTAAGGTGCAGAGAGGGTTTCAATTCAAATGCGGACCATCACAAATCCGTCCTTTTCAGGACGACCAATTTAACTTTGAGAGAGTTTGTTTGATTTGAATGTTTGGTTCTTACCGATTGGCTGACAGCGGTGGCTAAAACAATATAAGTTCTCTCTTTGTTGCATACCTTGAGCATTTTGTACAATTTACAAATGGCTACCGCCACGAACAATTTCAACACCGGACGCTAAGAATTCGATTGTTTCTTGATTGATTTATTTTTGAGACTGCTCTAATCAAGAAATTTATACGATTGCCATTCTATTTACTCAGTTATATGAAATTTTACAAATAAAAGATTAATATATTTCGCATACATATTCATCAATCGGTGTATGAAAATTATAAAGAATGTTGCGTTCTGGCATGTTTCAAGAAATTCCCTATCACGGACAATGTTTTGATTCTCGAACATGCACATTTCAATGAGTACTGTTATGAATAGTTATTCTGTTGTGTTAACGATTCGCGTTGGATAGCGTTTTACTTCTAGGAAGAAATAAGTTTTGAGAAACTGTAAAAGGGTAAATAAGTGCAATGCCTATTCGTTTTGATGCCAACCGTTTGTGCAAATTTCGGAAGCGCGTTAAGATCGAACATTCGAAAAATCCTCCGAATTGACCATGTACCGATGCCGAGCGAACTCGAGGTTATCGGGCGAAACTGGAAGCAACCAGAGGTAATGCGTTACTAACTACTGGTCGGAAAGCTAGAGTAGGGCCTTAAACTCGAGGTGGGAAATAAAATCAAGTGGTCAACCAACTTGACAAAGTGCAAATACTTTTCAAATGCTTTCTAAAGAATGTAAAATAGATTTTTGCTAACATACTTACTATCTAATGCTGGTCTAACGATCTTTAAGGACAAACATCAACGCTATTTTGATCAGACTAGGCCTTACGGCAAGGGTAGAGGTCAAATCAACATATAAAAATAACTGAAACAGTGTGAACTCTTAAAGCTTTATCATTTATCGATAGATTTTCGAGATTACGCGATATGGATAATGGTCTCCAGCTGGTCGATCATATCAACACAATCACTACAGGCAGCACAATTGTTGCCCTTTCATCATACTAACATTTAAACCAAACGTCCCTTTCCACGGCTGCCAAATAATTTCTAAGCGAATCATAGCATGTTCTAACATACTTTCTCACGTATTTATGCTAACCCAACGTCCCATTAGAACAGTACACTAAGAAACTAATCAAACGGGTTAACGTAGTCTACGTCAACCGGTCGTGTGTTAAACACAACCCCACTGATTTTGTTGTTGACCCAAGACGACCGCGATTCATTCGCCACCATCATCAGCCGCTTGCGGGTCGTGAGTTATGGTCGGGGTTAAAAATGCAGTAACCACCGGACGTTATTTTCATCGTTTTTATTAATAAAACAAAAATCATTCAACGCAAGCTCCGCCTTGCGATGCAGCTGCAGCCGGTTCGAGCGGTCGCAGCTTGGTCGGGCTAAAGTGACGGATGAGGTGCGAAGTTGGCGCAGGACGTGGGACATTTTGGCGTGGAACGTTCTGGACGTCATCGAGCGCCGATCTGAGCCGGCCAAAGGGATGATGCGGAATTTAGGACACCGACTTACCGGAAAATGAGTGCGCACAATTTTATGACGTGTCTTCTCGGTACGGGCGAGTGCGTTTTTCCGTGCACTAAATTGCTGTGGCTAAATTTATTCGATTAATATGCTTGGAAAGGTCCTCGATGGTTTCGCTTAACCACCCCTCAATATATACCCTTTTCCGCAAGCCAATTGAGAGTGGTTTTGGCATAGTGAGCCGACGCTAAATCCGGCCAAAACAATGGAGGTGTACTATGCTTCTTATATAAAGGCAACAATCTCTTCTGGAGACACTCAGATCGATAGATTTCCGCATTTATAGTTCCGGTAGTGTAAAAAATGGTTGACTTCAAACCACAGGAACATATTGCTTGCCATACCAGTACCTTTCGACCGAATTTCTCCACTTGAATCGACCTGTCCGCATCGCTCACATCCTCCCCAACGACGGCAGTAAAGTATTGTGGACCTGGAGGGGTTTTTGAGTCCTCCTTTACATAGGTCTCATCGTCCATCAAAACGCGTGCATCCGGACGCTGCAAAAGACGCGAATACAATTTCCGGGCCCTTGTTGCTGCTCGCTTCTTCTGTTCTGCACTTTGTTTCGAGATTTTCTGCTTCTTGTAGGTCTTCAGGTGGTTTCGCCTCTTGATCATTCCGACACTCGTTCCTGCTTTTTTGGCCAAATCACGTATTGACATTGATTTGTTCTTCATGATTAGAGATACCACTTTCTGCTCCAGTTTCGGGTTGGAAGAACCGGGTTTTCTGCCTCTTCCTGGTAGCTCATCCAAAGAATAGTGTTCCCCAAACTTATTAATGATGGTTTTAACACTCGCATGATGAATTCCAAACCGCTTCGAAAATTTTCGCATAGTAATACCCTTCTCACTTAGCCATGTGTCCAGAACCTTAATTTTCACTTCCTTTTCAATACGCGACAATTTGAACCGCACAAACAAGTAAACAAAAGAAAGCTGACAGTCAAACGCACAGCATGCAGTGTTCAGAGCATAAAAAACCATCACAAATACATGCGTACAACGCAAATGTATGTGGATAGCTTATATTCGATACACTCCTTATCAGGGTTAGGGATGGCCGACACAGTCTCCCGATCTTACTCCGATCGAGCATCTCTGGTCAATTTTGAAAATTAAGGTCCAGAAGCAAAAACCAACAAGCATCCAGCAATTGCGGCAGGTAATCTCAACTGAATGGGACAAAATCACCCCGGAAACAACTGCTAAGCTTGTTGAGTCGATGCCACGACGATGCCGAGCAGTTATTGAAGCCAAAGGTGGTCATACGAAGTACTTAAACTATGTGAGCCAGAGGGGTGGATATATTTTTTGGCGTTATTTTTTAACTTTTTTTTAACATCATGTCTCAAACGCAAGAGAATTTGTTTTTTTTTTATTTTGAAGTCGCATTAATTGGCTTTGTTTTTACATAAATAATAAAAAACTGAACAAAAATTAAACGCGTTCTAATTTTCTGGTGGGTTTTTTGGAAGAAATCTAATTTTTCACTGGGGGTGGATAAACTTTTTTTACATACTACACCAACCAGTTTGCATGTTTCAGCGATCGAAGCACCGGCTTCTCGAGCACCGACTATACGGCCCCGTTGAAATTCCGTAAGCTCTAATGGCATTTCGAACTGCACACTTCAGCACTTAACCTTGATTTGTCCCATGCGCAAGCACTCAATCCTGTCACCTTTTGTCTTCTTCTATGCAAACATGTACACGGATAACAAATAATACCCCATTTGAGTTCTATTCCGCCAGGTCGATGGTTCCGTACGCCAAATTAATTTTTAGTTATTTTTCAATTACTTTTGAGTTATTAATTTTGAGTTATTTTTAGTTTAGGTATTGTTTTGTAAAATCATGAAGTTTGATGTGTCGCAAGCCAGGGTTTGACATCATTCGAAATCGGGCCACTTCCCTGGGGGAACCCGGAATCCGGAACGTCACCAGGTGTGGCCAATGTGAAAGAATACTCTCAGGTTGACTACCAGTGGTATTGGTTTGTAAAATCATGAAGTTTGATATGTCGCAAGCCAGGTTTGATACAGTTCTAACTGTGGCCATTACACTGGTAGGGTACTTCCTTCACGATTCCCGATAATGAATCCGGAACTACGGAAAATAACGAAATGTCCGCTACTCTTTCAAAAACTAAGATAAATTTGTAATCGTATGGAAAAAGTTGCATCTAATTTGGTTAAGGGTACGCAGAGTTACAGATAAATTAAAAAGGAGTTTTTCAACATAAGAAGTGTCAGGCAATAGGGTAAAAAACTACATTTTACGGAAATGGCCATATCTCGGTTGTTTATGGGCCGATTCACGATCTTTAACCACTGACAGACTTGTTATGAATTCTAGTTTCTGAAAAAAATATAATATTTCCGATTTTCAAGTAACATAAAAAATAACGAGCTGCAGAAAATTAGCACATTTGACATAACCTCAAAGTATCCGTGCTATCTCCGGTGCCCGGAAGTCAAATCAAATTTTGAATAAACATGCTAAAACAAGAATAAATTCCCCGTCGAACGCTTCTAGTTTCATCAAAAACGGTTTATTATTCACCGAACTGTATCACTTTGAATCTGGACAAAATTTTGCTAGTCTTCTCCTTTTTGATCATCCCCTGTATTTCATTTCCACTACAAGTGCTTATGGGCCCAAAGTGTCCATAGTCTAAAATTTGCCTTAAAAAATATGGACTTTTCTCGGATGGTGATTAAAAAAAGCTAAGACAGATAATTGCTTTTGATAAAATTCCCTTGGAAGGTAATTATTTAAGCTTACTTGCAAAAAACTTCTACGCCCTTGCGAGCGGCCTTCCGGCAGTTAACCGGAACATTCGCCATGGCGGACGAAAACATGCGTGTAGGCATGTTTTTGAGTTCTTTCTTCGTTTTATTTATCAATTCATCCTCAGTTTTCGCGACAAAATTGTTGGAGTAGATCTTACGCTTCAGGTTGGCCCAGAAATTCTCGATGGGACGCAGCTGGGGGACGTTGGGCGGGTTCGCCCACCACATCGATATTCAGCCGCTCCATCTCCTCCAACGATCGCTTCGAGTAGTGGGCCGACGCCATATCCGGCCAAAACACCGCGTCTTCGCCCTTATGGCATTTCTTGATGAACGACGCAACTTCCGGAAGGCATTTCGTGTGAAATGAACTTCATCTCGGAGCTCACTTCCTTCGTGGGGGAAGTAAAATACGAAGTGCCCTGCCAGTCGTTGCCATCCAGGGTGAGATAGGTCTCGTCGTCCATCACCACCGCCACGCCACGATTCGCCGAGTTGACCATCTTATTCAGCCGCTGCCGCTGCGTCATTGCCTGCAGCTTCGAAACCAGTGGACGCAACTTCCGTTTCCTGACATGTACATATGCTCATGTTCACCAGGTACTTTTTCACTGTTTGGCCGGTTGAACCGACCTCCCGGCCAAGACTCATCGTTTACTATGATTGATGCTGCATGGGTAGTTTCGTCAGTGCGGGTGAAGGTAAACCCATGAAAAATCGGCAATTTTTGTCCATTTTTAAAAATGCAAACGTTATAAACCGGAAGAAATCGAAGATTGATTCGAAGTTTGAATTTCTGAGGAAATAGAAGACTCAAATTCGGAACAATGGTCATCACAAGAGATGAGGAACGTGCGGAATGAAATCCTGGTGGAGGTGAATCGAGCGGAAGTTCACGGACGACATCCCTGAATGCTGGCGCTGTTGCAGTGGTCAACGGTTTCGCCAATATAATACCAATTGGTAATGTCAACGTATTTTTGTTTATGATGTTTGTTGGGAGGTTAACGATAATTCTTAGCAGAACTAGGAGATTTGCTCACGGGAAAAGTCGGAAAGTCTTAGAAGCCTGGACAGAACTGTAACTCGCTTTTGAAGGTTGTGGTTTTGGTTTCGGTGGCTCCAGCATTTGACCGGCACCCCTAGTGTCGGTAGCCTTTGGTGGACAGTCCAAAACCTGGATTCGATGCCGCAACAATTTCAAAAAATCATCCAACCTATTCTACTCCTTCGTGAATGAAGTTTCTTCCCACCCCCTACGCCTAACCGGATCTAATTGTGATGTGAGGATATTCACCAATAGAGGATCCTTATGGTCGACCGGTTGTAAGACCACGGCCCGTTTTATACCTTCGAATAGGATGTGAAGATCGGTTGTGTGGGCAACATAAAAATCTCTTGTATCTGCCGCTTTTTAACTGCTTGCTGTTGTTATATATATAGTCGGCCCTCGGGATTGGGAGTGGTTCAATAAGGACCTTCAGTTTTTCAATGAGGCACCCCTTCAAGCAATGATTTTTTTCGACCTCTGTTAAATGCACCTTCCAATGGATGAGCGAAAAGTCACAGAAACTCAGCCAATGGTCGATGTTCCCGGTGAAAATCTGCAGTTTGATCTAAGGAAGGCGTACGAGGTCACTGGTGGCTGATTATAAAACCTTCTCCAGTTCGGGAAGATTGTTCCAGACCAGAAGGCTTCTGAAATTCCTTGATCTGTTCCGTCATAACCCAAGTAACAAGTTCAATTTCAAGCTGCACTTGAAGAAGTTTTCAAGACTCATTTCTTAAAACCACGCATAAATTTAGATAACATCGACAAACAGCCGTAAAACTCTCATAAGTCTCATAAGACTTTTTTCCAAGGTTCGCTGAAAACTTTACATTTTTATCGGTATGGACTTGTAATGACATTCAAGATCTGCTTAAACCCATGATTAAACTACCACCAGTTTTGAAAGATTTATGATTTTCCTCTGTAAGAACCCTTCCATTCCGTCACAAATTTGTTTCTAAGATTTGTTTTTTGGATTCGTCCCGCCTAATGGGGACTTTTTTTTGTAGTTGAGTGGAAGCTATTAAAGGAAAATATACATATATATATCGATAAACATATGATATTTCTTTTTCAAAGTGGATAAATATGTAAATTAATTGTAGAAGTGACGGTAGATACCCGAATTGGTTGCCTGCAGTTCATTTTTCATGCGACGTTCAGTTTATCGGTGTTTTATTACATAAAAGTTCGAAAATTTCAATGCGCCACGAAATTTCTGCTACCATTTTAAGTTTCATAGTGAACTTTAAACATCAGAAATTGTTTATATCACTGGAAACGTGAGAGTTTTATTGCATTCATATGTAATTGGCTACGGTTCCGAGGGAATCCAGAATAGCCACATTCGCCATTTTTGAATGGTTTTATCTGAAAACACCATTAAGCGCTGAATAACGTGAAGCCTCAGTCTGTCATGCCTCGTCTACGGAATGTGGCCACACACTTAGAAATTATGAATTTAACACGAAACCTAATTCATGTTTGTAAAAAATCGGGGAACGTAAAGAAAGAATTCGTGTGAAATTATATCTCCTGAAACTGACACATACGCAATTCGACGAAAGATGTGTTGGATTCAATTCATTTTCTCATCTCTTTCAACTCATTCTTATGTGCTACAGGACGCTTGCATGTGTCGGTCTCAGGGGACAGAAATTTACATGACATTTTGGTAGTGTGCACTCATCATAGGGTGTTTTAGGATGCCTTGGTATGTTGTCATTTCGTTTCGTCGTTACTTTGTTCGGGATTTCTTTTCGAGAAATATTCTTTGGTTGTGATTCGTCCATGTGGTAATGAGTATGGCTTATTCAGGCATCTTTGTCATGTGGCGGTGTCGTTGATTGCTAAGATGAAGGAGTTTTCAATATATCGGATATTTGCTGTCTCATGGATGTCCACTTTTTGCGCTTTTTTGCTACAACTTATTACAAAATCAAGGCAACTTCACGCTTTTTCATTGAGGTAAAAGGGCAATCTTACAAACATTGAAAATAAATGATAAAAAATTGAAACAAACATTAAAAATCTTAAAATAAAATCAAAAGTTAGGGGGGGGGGGCAACGGCACCAACCTGCCCCCCTCTGGCTACGCCTATGTGCTCAAATGAAAATAATAATGATAGGTTATTACACGTCATTGATTTCCCCCAGTTTGAAATATCATTATCAATTATGGAAAACATGATCAGCCAACTAGCAAATTCTTCAAGTAGCTTTTCAGATATTATCAACATAAAACTAAGAGAAATTAAATTTATTCTGAATACCATTCACACCAAAACATACAGAAGTAAACGATCTATCGATTTTTTAGGTAAAGCAGTTAAATTTGTAACTGGTAATTTAGATGCAGATGATTTGACGTTTATTAACACAAATTTAAATGAACTTAGAAGGACGGGGAATACCTTGATTCACCAAAATAACAGACAAATAAAAATAAATTCAAAATTTGAAAATAGGCTGAATCTTATCAACAATGCTATCAAAAATCAAGAAAATGCATTACGTCAAATTATAAATAACAGTGACTTTGCTACTATAGAGAATCAAAAAATTCTAATAATTTTTCAATTAGATACCTTTTTGAATACTTTAAAATCAATTGAATATTCCATTATGTTAGCAAAAATCAATATTATAAGTAAACTCATCCTCACACCAAAAGAAATCGAAATAATAGCTCAGGAGATTAAAGACCAAGGGTTACAAATTCATGACCTAGACGAAGCCAGCGACTATCTGACAACAACCGTGTTCTACAAGGAAGCAGCACTCATCATCAGCGTAAACATCCCACACATTCACCATACAACATACCAAAAGGTCATCATGGAACCCCTGCCTTTGCTCAACCATACCATCAAATTAGTACACAAAACAGTTTTCATCAATCAACACGAAATATTCGCCATTACATCCAATTGCCGAGAGAATAGCCAAGTCACAATCTGTGAGAGAAGTCAACTGGTCGAGATTAGCGATGATCCTTGTGAAGCACCACTGTTACGGGAACAGCATGGACAATGTCACTTATCGGAAAAACCTCCAACTACAGAAACAAGAATGATAAGCCCAGGGACGCTGCTGATTATAACCGTTCATCAAGACGTAACCATCAACAGCACCTGTGGAATCAATAATAAGACGTTAACCGGAATTCATTTGGTTACGTTCCATAACTGCTCACTGTACGTGAGAAATCAACTCTACGAAAATTTTGAACTTCGGTTCTACCAACCAACAATTTTACCGTTACAACCGATAAAAATCAAAGCATTCCAAATTGATCGACATATTAACATTTCGGAACTTCATGAGCTCAACATACAAAACAGACAACACCTGGATACAGTACGCTTCAAGCACTTAGTCGGATTCGCATCGCTTGGCACCGTCTTCATCTTCATCCTCGCAGTCATTGGCTTTGGCATTTCGGTTCCGAGGGAATCCAGAATAGCCACATTCGCCATTTTTGAATGGTTTTATCTGAAAACACCATAAAGCGCTGAATAACGTGAAGCCTCAGTCTGCCATGCCTCGTCTACGGAATGTGGCCACACACTTAGAAATTATGAATTTAACACGAAACCTAATTCATGTTTGTAAAAAATCGGGGAACGTAAAGAAAGAATTCGTGTGAAATTATATCTCCTGAAACTGACACATACGCAATTCGACGAAAGATGTGTTGGATTCAATTCATTTTCTCATCTCTTTTAACTCATTCTTATGTGCTACAGGACGCTTGCATGTGTCGGTCTCAGGGGACAGAAATTTACATGACATTTTGGTAGTGTGCACTCATCATAGGGTGTTTTAGGATGCCTTGGTATGTTGTCATTTCGTTTCGTCGTTACTTTGTTCGGGATTTCTTTTCGAGAAATATTCTTTGGTTGTGATTCGTCCATGTGGTAATGAGTATGGCTTATTCAGGCATCTTCGTCATGTTGCGGTGTCGTTGATAGCTAAGATGAAGGAGTTTTCAATATATCGGATATTTTCTGTCTCATGGATGTCCACTTTTTGCGCTTTTTTGCTACAACTTATTACAAAATCAAGGCAACTTCACGCTTTTTCATTGAGGTAAAAGGGCAATCTTACAAACATTGAAAATAAATGATAAGAAATTGAAACAAACATTAAAAATCTTAAAATAAAATCAAAAGTTAGGGGGGGGGGGGGCAACGGCACCAACCTGCCCCCCTCTGGCTACGCCTATGTGCTCCAATGAAAACAAACATAATTTTCAGAGTCAAATAAACATATGATTTTTAACTTAGAATTGAATTGATATACATTTACCACACAAACGATTAGCATCGTTTGTTTTTTTTTCGTTATTTTTTACTGTGCATCTTTAACCATTCTCAAGCTATTTTTCTAGTGGCACCTTCACGATTTTCAATTGCGTGCTTTCGATATCAACAGGTATATAAGAATTTGAATTGTGTGTGGAAAGAGCAATAACACCTTATTCCAAGGAAGTTAACAAATTCTTCCAATACTCTCTGTTCAGTTCAAAACCAATCTATTGTATTGTCCATCCAACTGGAAACGGTTAACACGTTTTCTCATCCTATATTGATGTCGAGTTTCTCAAAATCCAATCCAAAAGTCTTGTTCGTCGGGCAACGAAATTGATTTCAATTTCACCACTAGCCAGATATTGTTTATGCAAATCATCTAATTACGCCAAACGCAGGAAATCGCCTTAAATTTGAAACAAGAAACTTGACTTCGTTTGCATAACAATTCGGAAATTTTATTTGCATCTCTAACAAGACTCTAATCGAGCCGTAATAATCTAAAGTCAACCCTTGCTAGCTCCAACACCCCCTTCTTAAACCCACTTCCCCGTATCATTCAGCATAAAACCACCGTTTGAAAATCAACACCCCTTTCCTTGCCCCACTCCCAAAGCCCCACCGCTTCAAAATTGAAGAAACGTGTTAAAGACTGCTAAAACCAAAATTTCCTTTTCATCGTTATCATTTTCCGCTTAGATGAGCAATCAACTCCAAGGCAACCGGTACAAACGAAAGGTTAGGAAGATGCCACTGCTGCTCGGAACTTGCTCTCGAACGACGATTCTGACTGATGGCCACATGGCTTTGTCTGTCTGCTTTTCCCTCTCTCAAGTACTAGCCCCTTTGGAATCGGAACCGTCTGCCTAGCGCAAAGTGAGATAATTTCATGTTTGACCCGAAAACTTCTTTGTCCGTCCGGATTGGCTCCTGGGCAAAAGTTTACCGTAACGCTTCCGTCCCCCTCCACCGTTCAGTACACACCGTATCACACGCATACGCACGTTGAACCGATTTTCGGATGGCCACCACAAAGACACGGCACTCTCTAGTTTCAAATCCTCCTACCCCCCTCAATGAGTTATGCTGATGAACTTTCCGAGTTCCACTCGCTGCTCTGAACGGTTCGAAGACAATTGGGTGGGAAATTTTGAAACGGATGTGCCGAAGAGGTCATGGAACAGATCTGGTGTAGATGGAATACGATAGTTTTCTGCTTGGGATGGTTCTCATTAGGAGATGGTGGTGTCACTTTTTTTATGCAAACAGGAAAACTGAATGAAGTTTCAACATTAAAAAAAAAATAATTCCACTCTCCTTAGGGTCATGCATTTGAACTTGAGATAGAATAAAATTGATCCCATATCCTTTGTTGTCTGCTGGAAGCCATCGATGAAAGATGTAGCTATTGTTCCTAACTTTAGCCACCCTCCTGGAAATCAAAGTTAATGACAAAACCACCTTACGAAAGAACTTCATCACCACCCAACCAAAGATTACCCGAGTCTATTCCCAAATCATCACTTAAAACTAAATATTCCTCACGAACAAAAGCAATTATTCTCCACTTTTGATTCTTGCCCGACTTACTCAATCTCAAATCTCAGCCCTCCCACGAGAAAGCTCTCGAATAAAATTTGCATCAGCTCATTTATCATCATCGTCGTCGTCGTCGTCGTCATCGTCGTCCTCGGCGTTGTCCGCGTTGCCTCGATACGGTCATAATTTTCTCATTTCGTGTGCCACTTCTGGACAAAGCCACAAAACTTGAAGTCACTCCCCTCGCCTACTGCGAGTGAGGCGGCGAGTTCGCATAAGTAAATCTTCGCTTGTCTCCTCACGCTTAGTTCGCTTCAAGTTATGGTTTTGATTCCCGTACATAACCTAAATATTCGACGGAGAAATGACAATAATGCACACGGCAGTAGCAAAGTATGGCCAAAGGATTCGACTTCAAGAGGACTCTTGACTAGTACGGTCATAGGTGGTGAAAGCACCAAACCCGACGACAAGTACAAATTGTGAATCACTCGGATTGGGGCAGGGAAAATAAGGAATCATGCACATTCATCAGGCACAGAATTTGCAAGTTTAATGAGATGAAATTATTCCTCGACTGACGACGAGAACGTGCGAGTGGTTCTGGATTTCGACAAACTGACTCGCTACTGCCGAGTGGCCTCAGTTCCGCAAATGGCAATTGGAGTTGTCGCGTGTGAGTGGGAGGATTTAATTCATAGTAGGCAAAAACGGATATTTACTGTGGCACAAATATAATTGACACACTGCGCACGAGATGGTGGACACTGTGAGCTTTCAGAAATGTAGTTGACAGTTGACAGAGTCTACATGCGTCCGCTATTATGAAAGATTTGCATCACCATTTCGCTTTTCGACGGCGCAGATTTCAAAAACCATTTCGTGCGGGAAATTTGGACTTATTGTTCTACACTTGGTTCGGCATGCGCAATCTTTGTAGTTTCTTCACTATGGGGAAAGTGGAGGCCAAAAACCGTAAAATAGACTTGCTTTGAATGACGTATCTTGTATACCATTTGATAGCCAGATAGTTCAAACCTAGAATCCCAAAATGTAAGCCCTCTGTGATGAAAACTCATTGCGCCACAGACATCAGACTTAGGAAAATTGTGAAAATGGTAGAAAAAATGCATTTAAAAAAAAATGTACAAAAGTCCTGTCCAGCTGAAGCTGTTTAAAGTCTGCCTTGACGTAAGTTTCATCGTCCTGTACCACGCAATCAAACTTCGTCAGCATCGTCGTGTACAACTTTCGCGATCTTACTTTGGCCGACGTGTTTTGTTTATCGTCTCGATTAAAAGTCACCACTTTCTTGTAAGTCAACAATCCAGCTCGTTTTTTAGCTCATCCACGGTTGAAGGCGCTAATCTGAGCTTCTTTGCGACATCTCGGCCGAGAGGTTGGGGTTCCTGCCTGGAACAGCGGGCAACTCTTTGTCGTCGCTGTGGCCTCCGGCTTTCGATTTCCCCCCGATCCAGCTTTCCTGGCTGTCGACAAACGTTCACCGAACACTTTTAATACGATAACAGTTAATTTAGCCACGTTCAACAATTTCGCCAACTTGGCGTGAGAGTAGTTTGATTTTCGCCATGCACGTGCAAATTTTGATGCGTTGTTTTCCTTCGACGACATTTTGAGGACCGAACGCACACATCTTCAAAATGAGGTGTGTGCAAATTTTTTTACTGTACGATGAAAGGAAACGCGTCTAGTTTAAGTCGACCAAATTTTGATGGAAACACCATTTACAATTGAAATAAACCACCCGCACATGTGTGTGGCCCCAATAGTATCCCTTAAGTTGGGTTTTGATGATAATGATAATGATGATGATGTAGCGTGTCACTTCCAATGTAAAGCTTGCTTCAGGATAGAATTGGAACAAAAACAATTGTCAATAGAAGAGTATTATTTATTATTGAATTCAAGATCTTTTTTTATACAAATGTAGCGTTTTCTTCATATGTACTTTTAAGAAAAAATACGGATAAAATTATTCGTCACGGTTTCGAAGGAATTCTCGAATTTTTCCTGTAACATGGCTCATTAGGCGGCGCACACCTCCTTCGTCCATCGTTTTAGCTATCTTATTCCACCAGGTCTTCATCTGATTGATGTCTTTGACAACCTTTCCCTTTGCCTTGAGTCTCCTCTTTATGATTGCCCAGTATTTCTCAATAGGGCGGAACTGGGGGCAGTTGGGTGGATTATGCGAGAACGGAACAACCTGGACCTCTTTTCTCTGCATACCATTCTTGAACGACTTTGCTGTAATGACAGCTTGCCAAATCTGGCCAAAGCATTACGGGATGATCGTGGGATCGAATGAACGGCAAAATTCGTTCCCCCAAACATTAATTTTTTGGTATAGTCTCGACGTCATTGTCTTATTTGTAACGAAAACTTTCGTTTTTTTGCCACAGCTGCAAATGCCCTGCCAAATCATGAATTTTCGTGCAAATTTGTCGGCAAAAACAAATTTAAATTTGGTTGGAACATCCCCCTGAGCCGTTGCCATGTTTAAGTAAAATTTTTGACCTGGGATTTGCCCGAAGTCAGCCTTGACATAGGTTTCATCGTCCATCAGAAGACACCCGTCGAACTTGGTCAGCACCTGGTCGTATAGCTTCCGAGCACGGATTTTGGCCACACTATTCTGTTTTATGGTCCGATTTGGCTGTTTGCTAGCTCGGATACGACTTGATTCCTTCCCGAGTCGAGTTCTCCTCACGGTACTATAGGCAGCACCGAATTTTCTGGCCAAATCACGGTCCGACAGATTGGGATTCCTCTTAATACTCACAATGCATCATATGGTACCGCTCGCGGCCATGGGATAGAGAAGAAAACAGGAGAAAGGAGACAAGCAATAGTAACTGGTAACATGCTATGTGCATGTGAGAGTTTCATGGTGATATTCTCGCAATAGCCGTTCAGAATGGTTCGACGGATGATTATGAGAGATCATTCCTGATGAGCCTCCACTCGTTTACTCAATTCCATCACGTTTAGTTATAGAAGACAACAAACATTTACTACGTGCTACATTTGGGAATATCAGGGCAATGATCTTCCATCACATCTTCAAGTGATCATTACAGGGTGTCCATTTGGTTCAGGCACTTTTGAAAATTGATGTGGCAGCCTATTCACATATGAAATCTGCCGCGATCAAAAACGAGCCCATACCCCTTTCTGAACCGAGGGGCAGGGCCCTAATGTTGGGTTTTTGTCGGTCTTCAAACTCGATATTTTAACATATTTTTGTATTCTGCTGAAATAAACCACCCACGCTTTTGATTGGCCCAACAGCATCCTCACTATTGGTTTAAATCGGTTCCAAAATTTGAATAAGTTTAATGTGCATCCCTGTACCGGCAACATTGCTGAATATATTATTCGCTGCCGACGTCAGTTGAATTCAGCACACCGTTTACCAAAACGGATCCTGCTGCAAATCCAACCATTTTATCCAACATCCCCGTGATTTCTCGTGGAAGTGTAGTGGATTCCATGGCTTCCTTCTAAGGGAATGTCACGTCAACACATTCCTACGCTTTCCTTATTTGACGTGCATTAGGGCGGGGCCGGCGCCGGTATTGTCTTACTTTGGGATCACAAGTTTTTACACATTGAGGATATATGCTAGTCTCGAGCATCATTTGTTGGCTCTCTGTGTAATAACAGCTGATCTGGCAATAAAGGAGTAGCAAACTCGGGCGGTCAATCATTCTCATGCTCAGGCTCATTGCTTTCACATTTATACTGGAATGTTTCCAAATTCATTTGGGATGCTTAAAAGCTGCCATGAGGTGCTTCCAGAGCGGTTTTTCGATATTTCTAGGATTATTGTGGGATAATTGAGAAGTTATGCCGAGATGCTTCTTAATTGTTTTTTTTTTTGTTCCTTCAGGTTCGTTTTGAGATGCTTCCGGGATATTTCGGAGATGATTCCCGCATTGTTCTATGAAATTTTCAGAGTAGTTTAAAGTTAGTTCCATAACTATTCTTGAATGCTTCTAGAGTTATTCTAGAATTATTACCAATACTCACAAAGTCACTCTGGAATCCTTGCAGAGTTGTTCTGGACTCTTCCAGGATTATTCTAGCATGCTACCAAAATTGTTCTAAAATGCTCCCAGAGTATTTTTTCGATTTTTAGAAGATTATTCTGGGATACTCCATGTGTAATTCCAGGATACTTTTTAATTTTTTCGGTGAGGCTGCAAAATGGTGAGTCGACAAATGTGATGAATCGTGCGTTACCGCAACATAGCTCTGGTCCTCACAATTTCCTACCTCGTGCTTTCAAGAGGTCAGGGATGACAAAAACCGCCAGCTAAGGGTTGCGGACTTAGCAGGTAGTGCAGCCTGGGCACTGTTGTCCTTATGACTTCAACTGGATTGAGGAGGTGCGTGCCGAGCGTCTGTCCACCAAGGAGGTGCGGCTCAAACAGCGGTTGAGTAAGAAACGCTGTATCGCGTCAACTATGCATAAGGTGGTAACCGCAAAAGGCGATGTAGGCAGCTTGACCCCGGTAAAGTAGCATGCTGAAATCTTACCCTACCACGAAAAATTGAATTCCCATCACCATGGAATTCCCAAGTATTGTATAATAATTTTGAATTGTTTTCTTCCCCCGTAGCTATGATAATGCAAGTCCGACTACAATTGCAGCAGGATCAGCAGACATGCAGATATTACAAATATAATTGTTATTATCATTTTATATTATAACATCCCTTCACAATATTTTTTAGGCTATTTTCAGCTTCGAATTTGCATCGCTGTAAGTTTTGGCCCTACCTAACTCACGTTATGTATTTGAAAGGATAAGATGGTTTTTTACATTTTTTTAGGGAGAAGATTATATACGACAAATCCTGACCGATCGCAGCAAGTCGTGCGGGGAAACTGACGTGTTTTGTTTCTGCTGCGTCCTTTTCGCGAAAAATGAAATCAAAAATATATTCGTAATTCAACCTAAACGAACAGTGAAATCATAAAATCTCCACGTGTTTTGTGTAGTAAGTAGTGAATCTAATCGATTCCCTCCCAACATTTGCGATGGTAAGTAGTTTTTCCCGTTTTTTTTTTGTTTTTTGTGCTTCGCCCCGCATCCGGAGGAAGAGTTAATATCAGCTTAGTTCTGTTTATTAGTGCTGTTAGTACTGTGCCACGCGGACATAAATGCTTTAATTAGATTATTTTTCCGCTTTGTCGTGAGTGAATTGATAATTCTAGGGGTTTTTTTTTTCATTAGGGCGAATCTACAATTGAGAGATTCTCTCCGGGCTCGCTCTCTTTCATTCATAAACCAATCACCTTTACGTTTTTCATTCTACTATTTGTAGAGTATGCTAGCCAGCACTGTTGTGTTTCGATCTGTACTAAAGAATCCCTCGAAAGTTTGATAACGGCGCTGTAATGAATGAAAGAGAGCGAGCCCAGAGAGAATCTCTCAATTGTAGATTCGCCCTAATGAAAAAAAAACCCTAGAATTGTATTCGGGCTGTTCCATTCGAAGAAGATGATGTGAAAATAATTGCGGAATAGCGGAGTGCTACTTCTGTAGAGACATAAATGCATCCTTTAGCATCACAGGGAAGCCGTACATCAGCAACAATTTCCGGTGATATCTATCTGATTTTAACATTTGAACATCTCATTCAAACATGTTTCTTCTGTAAATACACTGCTGGACGGTGGGCGTTGGATTGTATAAATACACACATACACACACACACAAACACACACACACACTTCTTAATTTTTCCGTGATTCCTTCAAAATTGTACTGAGATACCTTCAGGTTTTTTAGATGCTTTCAGAATATTTCGAAAGCAAATTTTCAATAGGTCGTAAGTAACAAATTGCTATCATCATGAAATTCAATGTACAACCAGCGGATAGTCATGAAGAAAACAAATTTTTTTTTTGGCTCAGGATGTACTAGCACACCGGTCCCAAGCTTAATGGTTCGCCCCTAAGACCGTATTTCACACCTATACACTCTCAAATATTCTGTCAAAATAACATAGCGAATCAAAACAAAAACAAAGATACTTGTACCAAAAGGTACTGAAAAGCGCAAGAGTGCATGGCAAGGTGCAGACTGCAAGGTGTACTTCGGAACTAGGGGTTCTACAACAGTGAACCAATTTCAAATCGCTAGTTGCACATTGATTGTTGGTACAACCAAGTTATAGTATTATTTTGCATTCGTCTAGTCTGTTTCGACATGCAATCACCTGTGATGTTGCTTACGTCCAAATGATTCGGCTGGATAGGTCGGTGCATAGAAAAGCACTTAAGTCAATACAAAGCGTCAAGACAAAGCGACGAATACGACAAAAGTTCGTTCTAGAGTAGTTTGTGAACCAAGCCAATTTTGTTAAATAATATATAGCAGCAATTCGCTGCAATTCACATTATGTTGTGTATAATTCATATTGAGGAGTACCCAAGCTATCATTTCGTGAAAAAACATCATTTTTGTTTACATTGTTACTTACGACCTATTGAAAATTTGCTCTAGATTTCAGGAATTCTTCCCGTATTGTTCTGCGACACTATAGGATAGGTCACATGTTTCTGTGACTCTAAAACTCCACATGATTCAAGGATTAGGATTTCTTTCATGTTGTCAAAAGAAAACTACTAAACATTAATTTTGAACATTTTCCATATGTATTTTAATATATTCTGGTTTTCATTCCTCCCAAGACATTTTCCATCTCTCTGTTTTCATTTCACTTGTATCAATTGCCCCTCAATGTTTACCTTCTCTTCATTATATTTTCCACGTTTCGTTTCTATTTTCTTTATTTATTGAATGATCTGTCGCTAATTCCCATTTATTCGCTCGGCACATTGTGAACCCTTTTCATCATGGTGTGTTTTACTTTTTCTTGACGTATCTTATCTTGTTTTATTCTTTGTTGTTTTTTGTTTGTCTCAAAATTTTTTTGTTCAATGAATTCTTCTTTAAAGCAGTTGGTAAGAGGAATTCCTCGCTTTCATTTTGGTGGCATGGAGCGCGGGAAACGGTCTTAGTCTGTAGTTTTGTTCATTTTAAGGTTTTTTTTGTCGTATCTTACACATTACAATAAAGTTTTATTTCTTATTCGTCCATGTTTTTGGGTTTGCTTGACATTTGCGCTTGTAAATAAACACATGTTTGCTGCTTTCTGTTTCTCAATTTAGTGCTAAATCATAGTTTAAGTCCATGCATGTTTCTTCTGCGCCATTCAGTATCTACCAGTTTTGCTGTTAGTTTCAACAGTTTTACTACACTCACAGCTGTATGTTGTAGATCATTTGTTTGTGTGTATTTTTTCTTTATTGATTTCCTTAAATAATACAATATTTTTCTAACGTTAAATTTCTCATATTTAATGTTCTAGCAGATTATTTACAGTCGATTGGTTTTTTTTTTCAATTAGTTATGGGTAAAGGTTGTGTTATGGTTTTGAAGGTTTCAACAATTGTTTTTCTTTTAGATTGTATAATTCTTAGATTATTTCTTATTTTTACTTTTATCATAGTACTACTCATTTGATAAGCAGCTTTTCGATTTCATTCAATATATTGTAATATACATGCAATGTTGTGTAAGTTGTATAAATTCGTCTCAAATTTAAAACAAATGTTTAATTTTTTTGCTACATCGAATAAATTTTGACATTGTTAACAAACTTTGAAATTCAAAACATTGTAGAAATGGAAAACCAAGTAAACGAATTTTAGAGAGGTGTTGCACCTATGTGATTTTCATTGATTTTCATTGAAATTGATGTCCTTCATTATTAAGCGCTCGTTTTCTTATCATGTAGTTTACTATAAGCTTGCTTGTTTGCATTTAACTATTTCCTCTCTTACCTGTCAATATGGGTGTGTATGCGTTTCATTATATGTATCGGTATATTTAGACCTACCTTAATGTCTGTACCATATAATAAGTGCTACTAGTGTCAAATTTCAAACCATAATATCTCGAGTAATTTTTCAAACAGACGTATCTGATTTTGTAAACAAAGAGGGGAAGTAAGTTTCAAACGTAAATTTCTCAAAACTCTCAGCCCCGTCACAGAAAGTAGCATTACCATCATGTTAGGGAAATGTTATTCCTTGTGGTGGTGGCCCTAGTTTGCCTGAAAGTACTAAGGGTTTCAAGAATTTAACGTTTGACTCTTACTTCTTCTCTTTGTTTACAAAATCAGATACGTCTGTTTGAAAAAGTCCTCGAGATATGGTGAATCACAACGTAAAGAACGAAAAGTCACGCTACCCAACATAAACAAAAAAATCGGATTCATCATCTAAATTCCTTAAATTTAGACTTTCAAGTATTGCTTTTTGTTCTTCTTATCCTTCGTGTCAAAATTGAACTATTCATCCCTTCTGCTTCTACCAATTTCATTGACGTTAGGGTTAAACCTCCATACAAAACTACAGGTTCATCACTTGAAGCTGCTTTGCCGCTAAAGAAGATGGCTAACCGTCTACATTGGAAACAAAACGAAGGTGGATTTGTTGGGGTGACAGTTCCCCACGCATAAGTGACAGTTTTACGGAAATCTGCGTCTACTAAACAGTGCCTATTGGATAGACCCTCCTCTTCCATCGACTAATATTTAGTAAACAAAATGCGCCAGCGCATTGTCATCTGCTTCTATTCTTTTTCTCCTCCATTCTCCGCTTGAGGTCGTCACATTTTGGTGTGTTGTTTATGTTTGATTCTCTCATTTTCGCTTTGGTTTGTCGGAAAATATTTCTTTTGTTTTAAAAAACGATCATTTCGCTATCTAAAGTTCTGCTGCTAAACCAGCACAAGCGCTGGTGGTTGAATTGTTTGACATCAATTTACATAAAAACATTTAGTACTTTAGAAAAGGGAAGATTTTTTTTGTGTTGAGAGACGAGGCAAAATTGTCATTTTTTTTTATTTATACATCTAACGATTGCGGCTTCCACCTAGCTTATCTAGGGTTGATTAAATTACGTAATTTGAATCAGTTTCGAAGAGGTTTTTTTGAGTAAAAACGGCAAGAAGCTCACATTCACGGTAGTTTTACTGTTATTTGTTGCGGGATTAGAATGTGGACACACTTAAACATTTTTGTGTCAACCGGTTGACGGTTGATGCAGACACGGTGCGAATAAAAACAAGGTTTCCATGTGGTCATGCTTGGTTACATTTTGACAGTTGTTCAAATATTCACGTTAATGATCTAAGTAGCTGCTGGCTGGAGAAAAAAGGTTTTGTTGATTTGAGTTTACCATTTTAGATATTTTACTAATATCTGTTTGTCTCCATTTGTATGCTTTCATCTTTTACGATTAAAATATACGCAACGTTTCCGTTCGGCAAATAGTATAAGGCCATATCATAAATAGATTTTACGTCGATTTGTTTACTAAAAGTTACACATGTCTTTTTTTCTGAGTGAGAATTTCAAAGTGACAACTAAGAAAAGGAACTGCAGTTTCATCAACCTCCTTCGACTCTAATGTTTGGTGTAAACGATAGAAAAAGACAACTAAACTACAATTGTTTACGTGGTTGATTTTTTGGCTTTCATTTGCTTTTCTTTGTTTGACCATCCCCTACTAAGACTGGTTCCTAGTTAAGCAGTAGTCTGCCTCTATTCTGATCTGACCTACGAGACTGCGCACTATTGACGCACAAATCGGTCACTAATTCAGTGTATATGTAAATATATATTGTCACAATTTTCCGTCAAAGTTGGTAAACAATGCTGGGCTACTCTACGTTCAAGCTCCTTCGGCCCTGTCGGAGTGCGAGTTCGGGAGATAGAGAGCAATCCAAACGCTATTTATCTGTCGATCAATCATTATTCCGTCGGATGCTTTAAATTTGTTATTAAAATTCTGATCTGATTTATTCACGGCCACTTTTTGACTTTTCGATCGGAGAGGTCTGATTCGGTGAATTCCGGTTTGGGACTGAATCTATCCTTTCGAGGAAGAAGGAGCTATGCTTGCTGTTTTTGGTTAGTGGTAGTTGGAACTAAGAACTTTTCCCGGTTGGCTATCATTCAACCATCAATCATCTTTTTTTCTTCGTTTATTTCGCCTCCATTTCCGTATCTCTCCGGACCAGGTTTGAATCAGTTAATCATTGACGATGGGATGGGAGTTCATTCATGGGTTTGGGTGAAATTGTTATTCCATTCTGTAGAATTATCGTGTCATGGTTGTGCGATGGAGTGCAAAAAATAATCCATCTGTGATTTGTTTTTAAATGAACTGATTTTCTAAAAACATTGAAGCTTTTGAATGAGGAATCATTTGATTCTTAACGAATAAGAAATACAATCTTATAAAACGTAAATCCATTTCATTGCCTCAACTCTGCACTGGGCAACGCAATGTTGATATCAAACTGACTGATTATTTGAGCAGATCTGTTTGAGGTATGAGATCAGTGCAATCCACACGAGATTGTTTCTGTGATTAAAATGACTTTTTGTTTCCTCAAATAACACATCTTTGAGTGCATGTAATTTTGCATCAAATCTGCAACGAATAGTCTCGTATTTGCGCAGCCGGTGCTTTTTAAAACGTTGCGGATTAATTTATTAGTGTACGGTAGTTAGAAGTATTTCGCGGAAACTGTTGATTGTTCGAATTATTAAGAAATTCAACTACTAAACAATTCCAGGGAGTGGTGATTCGGTTTCTACGTTCACAATTGGTCAGTCGAATGCACGCAATTGAAGAGCGAAAGGGTAAACTACACACTTAGAAATTATGAATTTTACACGAGACGTAATTCATGTTCGTGAAAAGTCGAGGAACGTAATGAACGATTTCGTTCTGACACATACGCAATTCGACGAAAGATGTGTTTGATTGAATTTATTTTCTCATCTCTTTCAACTCATTCTTATGTCCTAAAGGACGCTTGCATGTGTCGGTCTCAGGTAGTGTGTAGAGTCCGTTTATAAAGAGTCATGACAAGAGCATAACAGTGATACTAGCAACCCGGTAAAAAAATAATGCAAATATCTTTGATTCTGGCAACCTGCATTTTTGTGTTGACTTTGCATGACTTCACCATGAGCAGATTATCTGAAAGTTGAATCGCTGAACTGATAGAATTAGTTATTTCTTGAAACTCGTGAACTGAACAATTATTTTATGTGTTTCCTGTTTCTGACTGTGCAAGGAGTAAAAAATGACGTGCTCTGCTGTGGTTTGCAAGAATCAACAAATTTGCAACATAAAATAAAAAAAAACTTGAGGTTCTTCCCGTTCCCTAGCTATCCGAAGCAAAAAGCGATGTGGTTGCCTTCCTTCGGACTTTCCAGTCAAGAAAAATTACCGGATTTACAGTGTTAGTAATCCTTCTCCAATAAATGACGTATTAATATTCTTCAACATTCAAATATCAGTTATTTTAGTTATATGTTAATTACGAAGCCGACTATCAACTACCGATGAGGGTATATTATTCACTTTGCCAGGAGTCGTTTCAAAGTTTATAGATGTTAGAGCATCTTCAACGGTAGTCCAAATCGTGGTTTGGATTTATTTTTTTAGAACAAACTCAAAAACGTCGCTGCACCGGTGTTGTAAATTTTGTTTTATGCCGGATCTATTTTGCATCATTGAAAATCTGGTATATGTATTGATCTATTCTTGCAGCAATTTGGAAAAAGAAAAATACCGTTCCAAAACACTACACGCTGCTTGATGATACCAATTGATGAGTAAAATTTCAGCTTCTGAGCCGAAAGTGGCCGTGTTTGGTGCGGTGTTGCTCGCCTCGGTTGCTGATAATTACCTCAAGTTGCTGCCGGTGCTAACGAATTGCCTTTTCGTTTCATTCCTGAATAAGGAATGGTTCTCTTAGTTTTTTAAAGCCACTGCATTTTCCCGAAAACGACGACTAGTTCGAAATGAGGAGGCTTCCGGAATTGTGACTGTAGTGGATTTTACGACTAATTTCGTGCAAATTCCAATTCCGAATAGTATTTTGATTGCTCGGAGCCTTATATATAGAAACATTCGGCAGGTTTCCTGTGGATCAGGATATTCAGGCTTAAAGTTCTGTTCAGTTAGAATCCGGAATCACTTATTGTGATACAGCGGCACGGAAAGTGACCGCTGCAAGATTTTTTTTACAGCGGTTTGTTTACCTAAGCGCCCACTTACTGTGGTATAAATTTCACGGTGTTTCGGGCAGTGAGTCACCCGCGTTGATAATCCACGTGGTCCGCAATAAAAATCGCAACAAAGTTGAAAATCGCCAAATCAACCGTGTATGATGAGCTCAAACGTTTCAGGGAGCGAAAGAGCGTGGATCGAGTGCCTCAAGGTAAGCGTCGTAGTGGAACATATGACCGCAAGCAGAACCAGAAGGTGTTGAGAACCGTCCTAGCAAACCCTGGACTATCAGATAACGAAATCGCACAAAAATACGCTGCTGCTCGCAGTATCGTTCGAAGAATTGGTTTGCGAGCAGGATATCGTTCTTATCGAGCCAGCAAGCAACCAAACAGAACGTTGAAGCAAAGTTTCGTCACCAAAACTCGAGCTCGGAAATTGTACCAGCAGGTTTTGACGAAGTACCAAGGATGCCTGCTCCTCGACGATGAAACTTACGTCAAAATGGATTTCGGACAGCTTCCTGGCCAAAAATTCTACATAGCGACGGCACGAGGAGATGTTCCTGCAAAGTTTAAGTTTGCTTTTATGGACAAATTTGCCAAAAAACTGATGATTTGGCAAGGGATATGCAGCTGCGGAGCAAAGACCAAAGTGTTCGTGACGAATAAGACGATGGACTCGAAGCTGTACAAGGAAGAATGCCTCAAAAACCGCGTACTACATTTCATTAAAGCCCATAAAGGTCCCGTGAAGTTTTGGCCAGATTTAGCGATTTGCCGGGAAGTCATCCAGTGGTGCCGCGATAATAACGTAGATTTCATCGATAAAAACATAAATCCACCCAGCAGCCCGCAGTTCCGGCCCATCGAGAGATTTTGGGCAATAATGAAGCGGAAGCTTAAGAAAAGTGGAAAAATGGCTCGGGATGGGACTCAGATGACCAAAATGTGGAACAAATGTGCCAAGGAAGTTGACTCCGGAGGTGTGCAGCGTTTGATGGGAGGAATAAAGAAGACCGAATTTTCATTTGAAACAAAGAGAAATGATTTGAGTTGGTATATTTTCCTTAAATTATAGTGAATTACCTTTTTTTTTTTATCCGTTACCGAGATACAGATGATTTTATTATGCCAGATTCTAAATGGACATAGCTTTATCTTCTGAGGGAGAGGATACATTTAACTATTGCAGTTTTTATAAGCTTCCTGGGGGAAACTGACGATATCTTGAAGATTGATTCAACTCGTATTTTTCGGAGGAAAGTTCGAAAAATCTTGATATTTCCTGGAATCGTTTTTAAATATAATATTATTCAGTTGCATATTCTACAGCTTTTTGACAATCCTATGCACTTTTCGGCAGTTACATAAATTGGTAAGAACTTACATAAGGATCTAAAAACTGAACTAACTCTTAAAAAATTATTTTCTGAATTACTATGAACTTCGGAATATCTATGAAGAGTGGGTGGAAATATAATGAACTTGACAGAAGTAGATTAAGCTTCTCGGAAGTTGAATAAGCCTTCTGGAAGTTTCAAGATAATCACGAAGTATGCTCGCTCTCTTTTGAGAAGAGAACTTCTGGAACTTCAGAGAAGTCCATTGAATTACCGAAATATTCTCAACGTTTCTGTAAACTTGGTTGAGCTTCCAAAAAGTTTGCTGATCATCCATAGAAAAGGAACAACTTTCTGGAAATTACCGGAACTCTGAGAAGCAGGTTCAGATTCCCAGAAGTTATTTGGACTAAAAGCTGTCATGATAACAAGCAGAATTTCACAAATCTTTTAATAAAATTACGAGCAATTGAAAAAAAAAATCTGGGGAATTGATATATTTGGTGGAATTTTTGTGAAATTAATAGCATTTCCGAGAAGTTAAAACGTACAAGAACTTTTGAGTATCGGCAAAATTTCCGCGGCATTGATTAAACATTATAAAAGTACACTTTGATTGTTGTTATTGTTGTGTTCTCCCAATGCGCGGAGTATCGATATCTTATGATGAAATTTGTCAGGAGCAGATAATTTCCATCAACATGAGAGGCTCTAGAAGTGGACAGTAATTTATTGCTAGAACCAAGACAATTGAAGAGAAAGCATTGATAGTTCCGTAAAAAGTATTTTTTTGTATTTGTTGTTTATTACAGTCAACAGGTAAAATATTTGCCCCAATGACCGGCATCTTAAAACTAAAATCACAAAACTACAAAATTGCTCAAACTAACAAAACATACGTATAAAACTACACTTGTTTGTTTCCCTATGTACATTAAAATCAAATACAAAGTAACAACTATTAAAAAGACGACTCATGCTGCGCATTGGCTCATGGAGACCATAGTTGGTTCTAGCCGCGGAAAGGCTCAGGAATGAATGTGCGCGTAGATTACGGCGGCGTATGTTGATGTCCAACATGCTAAGCAGTCTAGAACAATCAATGTTCCCTTGCAGGAGATCGCCAATAAAACAGGCTTTTGTCACGTTACGCCTTCCATCAAGTGGATGAAGGTTGATGAGCTGGCACCGACTGCTATAGCTGGGCAGATTTAACGGGTCTCTCCACCTGAGATGACGTAGGGCAAATCGAATGAATTTCCGCTGGATGGCCTCGACACGCTGGATTTCATTCTGGCAATAGGGGGACCAGACAACAGAACAATATTCCAGAATTGGGCGAACGATTGCGCAGTAAAGCGATTTCAAGCAGTAAACATCCTTAAATTTTTTGGCAAAACGGAACAGGAAGCCTAACTGCGATGACGCCTTAGACACGACGTATGATACGTGGTCTTTGAAGGTCACCTTGGAATCGATGAAAATCCCCAAGTCCTTAACTGTCGTTACGCGCTCCAGCTCAACTCCTGCCAAAACATAACCGAATTGGAAGATTTCACGTTTACGGCCAAATGAAATCACTGAGCACTTGGACACATTCAATGTCATCCGATTGATGCGACACCATTCAGCGAACGCCCCCAGCTGTTGTTGCAGAAAAACGGCGTCTAGTGGATGCTTTATAGCGTAGAACAGCTTCAAATCATCGGCGTATGAGAGTTTTAGGCATTTGAGGATGAGATTGACATCGTTCATGTAGAGCAGGAACAAAAACGGCCCAAGGTGGCTACCTTGAGGCACGCCGGACAAAACTTTAAATGGTGACGAAACGTGATCACCGATTCTGACGGACATACTACGATCGGTTAGGTAGGATCGCAGCCAAATAAGCAAGTTGTTGCTCATGCCTAACTTATCAAACTTGGCTATTGCTATCTGGTGGTTCATTTTATCGAACGCAGCGGAGAGATCCGTGTAAATAGCATCTACTTGATTACCGTTTTCAAGTTGCTTGACCAAGAAAGAGGTGAAACACGTCAAATTAGTGGATGTCGAACGTTTCGGAATAAATCCATGCTGATCCGGCGAAATATAGTGCGCGTAGCTCTGCACTAGCTTCCGAAGAATTATCATCTCAAACAACTTGGATATTGCACTTAATGCAGCTATGCCCCGGTAATTTGAGACCATTCTCTTGCAACCTTTCTTAAACACTGGGAAAACATATGACTGTTTCCAACAGTTCGGAAATATACCAGTGGACAAAGAAAGATTGAATAACTTTGCTAACGGAGACGCAAGAAAATCCACGCACTGTTTCAATACAAGCGATGGAATGCCATCCGGACCACATCCCGTTGAGGACTTCAATTCCTTGCCAGCTGCAATAACCATGTCATTGGTGATGGCATAATGCATTCCGGCGGCAGCAAGACGGGGCACATTACTGGTGGCGAGCGCGATGTCCTGCGGGTCGAGCAGCTCGTCGGAGAAAACGTTGCTGAATTGGGAACGGAAAATATCGGCTATACCGGCGATGCAATCAGCTTCGATCAAACCATCCGTCATCGTGGAGGGCAAACCGACTTCCTTCCGCTGATCATTGACGTGACGCCAAAAGCTTTTGGGGTTATACTTAAGGCTTTTTTGTAGACGGTCTTGATAAGCCTTATAGAGATAATCGTTCAATTGCTTGTACTCAGCATTCGCTTCCACGTAACAAAATTTTGTAAAATCCGTGCGATATTTGCTGTGTCGTCTCAGAGCTGCCTGCTTCACTCTTTTGAGGCGCTTGAGAGCGGAATTTGACCAAGCTGGTTTAGTTGATTCAAGTTTCATCCTCACTGGAACATACTGATCAATGGCATACAGCAGCACACCAGACATTGTCGATGCAGCGAGGTTGACGTCAGAAACATCGAGAATCTCGTCCCAGTCAACAAGTCCCAAGAAATCGTTCATTCCGCTGAAATCAGCCTTACTGAAATCGTAGAAAACACTTTCAGAGGAATCACGGAAGCGACACAATGGATTTACCGCAAGTTTCAAAATTAATGGTGGATGATGCCGACAGATTTTAACTAGCGGTGCAGGTGCTTCAATAACTGTGCAATCCTCACACAAATCGTCACTAACAAAGCACAGATCAAGCATGCGATTATTCTCGTTTTTAACGCCAGTCAGCTGCCTGAGTTGAGCGGTACTATACGCATCAAGCAGTTCTCGTGATGTCATGCCAATCGTAGATCGAGAAACGATAGGAAAGTAGTGCCCAAGAGAATTTTGCTGCCAAGAAATCGTGCTTAAGTTGAAATCGCCGAGAATGATCACCTTGTCCCTTGGATTCAACTGCGAAACGACCCAGTTCAGCGAGTCAAGATGCTTTTCTATCAGAATTGCGTCATTCACTCGGTCGGGAGGAAAGTATATCACGCAAATGTAGAGCGAAGCATCGTCGGTAGCCAATGCAACCCATATTTGCTCCGCCGATGTGATATTGGGAGGATTGACCGAACGGGATTTGAATCTGGAATGAACAGCTAGCAGAACACCGCCGCCGATACTCTTGTTGCTGTTAGAAGGTGACCGATCTTGTCGATAAACGTTGTAGGAATCGTCAAAAAGTTGGTTCGTCGTAGTATTCCCGTTAAGCCAGGTCTCGGTGAGAGCGTAAATGTCGTAGCAACCATCACTAAGGGCCAATTGATAATCGGCAAGAGAACTGTTGATCCCACCAACATTTTGGTAGTACACCAGGACACTCGAAGTAGCAGCTGCAGCTTGTCTTGGTCCTCGGGGGGCAATCGCATGAATTGCAGTTCCCGGCGTAACGGTTCCTCTCGTTATCTCAGATGGATGAGCGCCCGATTGATCAGCCGCAGACCGAGGCTGATGGTTGTGGCTAGAATGAGTTGTTTCGATCAGACTCTGGACATTCGTAGGAATAAAGGAATACTCGCCGGGTAGAGGTTGCTGGAAGACCCTCTCACCGCATTCGACAAGTAACGGCAGGTTATGAAAAAAAACTTGTATCTTTCAATTTTCATAACCTGCCGTTACTCTATACGGAACTAGCAATGCTTTCTCTTCAATTCTCGTTGTTCTAACAATAAATTACTGTCCACTCCTAGAGCCTCTCATGTTGATGGAAATTATCTGCTCCTGACAAATTTCATCGTTAAAAATATAGTTGATTTTTTTTATTCCCGCTTGGTTTGGCACGAAAAACTATCGAGTAGTAAGAAATTTAAGTTATTCTTAAAACTGAATTACCTTGAGCTTCTGGGATGTTCCCTGAACAATTGGAAAGTTACTTGAACTTCTGGCAAGATCTTTGAACTTTCAGAAAACTCCCTAAACTTATGGAATAATCTTTGGAATGTTTCTCAAGCTTTTGAGAATGTTTAAAAAATCCTTAGATGTTTCCTGAATTTCTGGGACGTTTTCCAAAATTCTGGAAAGTTCCCCGGTCTTTGGAGAAGTTCTCGGAAATTCTTGGAAGAAGATTTTTGAGAAATTTCCTGAATTTCTGGGAGTACCCTGAGTATCTGGGAAGTTCTTTGAGTTTTTGGGAGTTCATAGAATTTCTGGGACGTTATTTGAACGTTATTTCGCCGGGCTTCTGGAAAGATTCCTGATCTTTGGAGAAGTTCCCTAATCTTTTTGGACGTTTCTTAAAGTTCAGGGAAGTTTTCCGACTTTCTGGAAAGTACCATGAACTTGAGGAAAGTTCCTTAGACTCTTACAAGTATCCAAAATTTCTGAGAAGTTCTCTATGCTTGTGTGAAATTTCATGAATTTCTGAGAAAATTCGAAAACTTTTGAAAAGCTTCATGAATATCTGGAAAATTTTCTGAAAATATGAAATGTTCTCTGAACTTATGGGATGTACCCTAATTTTCTGGAAAGTTCCCTGAACATCTTGGGTAGTTCTATGATCTTCAGAGATCATACCTGAATTTTTGGGAAGTTAACTGAACATTTTTGGTAGTTTCATGATCTTCTGAGAAATACCCAAACAATACTGATAAGTTTTCTGAACTTCTGGGAAGCCCCCTGAATTTCTGGATATATGCCTGAACGTCTAGAGAAAACCCTTATCTTTTGGTAAGTTCCCGGAATTTTTGTAAAGCTCCCTGAATTTATGGAAAATTCCCTGAATTTCTGGGAAATACCCTGAATTCCAGGGAAGTTGCCTTATCTTCTGGGAGGCAGCCTTAACTTCAGAGAAGTTCCCCTTATTTTCTGGGAAGTTCCATAAATATCAGGGAGGAACGCAAAATTTCCAGGAAGTTTTCTGAATTTTTAAGAAGTATCCTGAACTTCTGATAAGTTCACTCAATGTTTGCGATTTTTTTCGGACTTTTCGTTCACCAGGTTCCTTATCTCTTCCGGTGTTGGGGGACGCTACATTGCGGGCCGGAAGTCTTCAGTACAGCTTTGCGAAAATTCCTCAGGGTCAGCAGGCTGGTTAACTCCCCAATCCTCAAATTTTCGTCGAGAGAACTAGCTGAGGAACCGTACGCCAACATCCGGAAGGTTGCAAGCCGACTTTTCCAGCTGCATTGCAACTTAGCTGGAAAAAGTCATCAGAAGATTCGAGGTGTCGCATAATGTCCAGAAACATCTCCCTGTGCATGCGGAAACGACGCAGAAAGTGCTTCTCGTCGTAGGATGGCGTGTCGCTAAAGTAGTCCTGGAACAGATTCTGATGACCGACATGGAAATCACGGTCGACTTTGGGCATCTTCCAGAAAGTGACCCTCTCCGTTCTGACTCTTGTTTTGCCACTGCCAAATTAAAAATTATCTAATATCGTTTTCGTGAAATGCATGCATTCTCACACTCACCTTCAACCAAACAACAGAGCAAGTATTCATCGTCGTCTGCTAACGACGCACTACTGTCAGTAAAAATTATTTGGTCAAAGTAATCCATGGCAAAAAGTTTGCGAAAAATCTGCGATCTCTGAAAAAAAAACTTCCGATCTCTGATGTTGAATGATTAACAAGATGACAGGGGTCAGCGGGTTGAACAACAAGAAATACAACGCCGGTACGAGGACCGCAAAGTTGGTCTATTTTAGCTGGATCTATTCATGTTTTGCTGATGCAAATCAGGTATAATGTTGTTCTAAAAATAGTCCACCGCTTTAGATGCCTTTACAAATCAAAGTTTATCTTAGCACGCTATTTTTGGACTACCCAGTGACTGAGTTCATTGCACTCATTTTTGCAAGCAGTATGGAGCTGTCAAAAAATGAGTAAACTGGTTTTTCTCGGATGAGTGTAATCTACCCACATTTTGAGTAAATGATTATGATAGAAAATTTCATAGAGTTCAAAATGGCGCACAACTGCAAGCAGGTTATTTTTGCGCAGTGAAGTGAAGTGAAACTAAATAAGTGAAATGAAGCAGCTAAATCGGAAGATGGTAATAATGTACATGCTTAATTAATGCATTTTTTTTTCCTCTATTATCGAGATTTTCGGCCCTGGGCTGGTTCATCTCCGGTCGTAGTCACTCAAATACCCTCTTGTGTATTTTCGTAACTTATCCGGGGGTGAGATTAGAACTCGTGACTTTGGCGTGAGAGGTATGGATGTTAACCACTACGCCGGGGTCACCCCCGTTAATGCATTTAAAAAAACATAATTTAATCTTTTTATTGTTAGTACACGTGAAAGCTTTGCAAATGTTCACGAAGCTACATTAAAATGGTGTTTAAAATGCCACATCAAGTGATACAGACTAAAGTCAGTAAATGCTTGAAGAGGAATTTCTTGTTGAACCTATTTTTCAATGGACAGGTAATAAACGTCAAATTTTTTTTCAGTAAATAAAACAATCCATTTCATTTAAGGACATTAATCATCGCCATGATGTCTCGTAAGTTGAACTTCGCATCATGTGTGTTGCTAGTCTTCGAGCTATGCTTGCTAGTCATCGGGCAAAAAGTACGCAGTTCTATGTTTATCTTCCTTAGTTTATTTTATGTTTAATAAATACATAACTGTTTCCAACACATTGTTATAAATTCATCTTTTTAAATAAATAATTATTGAGACATACACATACACACTATCATATTCCTTTCAATCAAAATCAGTAAGGTTTACACATTTGACTTATATCAAAGTCTGATTAAACTTTATTTAGTTTCCTTCACAGGTGCGTTTACACAAATCTCAGTAGAGATATGTTTACCCATTTCTGGGTAAGTTCCCTTTTGGTGAGAGTGAGGGATTTTTGACTCAAAAATGAGTAGCTTCAGAATAGTGTGTGTCTAACGATGAAGATATCATCTAACGTCATAGTCACTAGATTCATAGTCTGGCGGAGACAAAAACGGGAACTGTCACTTGGCGGAGCCAACCGAACAATACTCGAGTAATTACTTATAAGGGCCGGAAAGCCATTTGTAAACAATGATTTTAAATGTTGATTTCTCTCGTATCATTAAAAATTTTCGATGTTCAGATACACTATATTGTAGAAGAAACATTCTTCCACCAGATGCTGCTTCCAATATGTTGGAGTGTTCTGAGTTTTGAGAGAAATCGGAATTGAAAGTCATTGTTTAAAAATGGCTTTCCGGCCCATATCATAAATTACACGTGTAATGTTCGATTGGCTCCGCCAAGTGACACTCAAAATTGGCTCCCGTTTTTGTCTCCGACAGACTATGAAACTAGTGACTATAATCTAACGCATAACAAATAATTTAGCGCAGGCCCAGTATGTTAGGCTTTGACTAATTTTTAGGATTGTAATGACAATATTTCGGAACTATTTACTTCATCGGAAGCAGTCGACCAAAATTACCTATTTGCGATTCCTTGCAGTTCGCACTCTCAGATCAACGATAACTGCAGCGTCTTACGGAAACGAAGATTCGTCAGCTCGATTGGCAAAGCTATTCAGTCGAAACCGACGGTATATCGCCTTGCGTTGCTATCTGGATTATCGAGAGTATTAATGAATACAATTGCGATTTTTAAAGATTGTACTCGAACAAAACTCAACACCTATTTTTGTGTATAACTTTTTATTGCATGTGTAAAAATTGAAATGAAACTGTAATTTTCGGTGAAATTAGTATTGATTAAATGTACGTCGTCTCGTAAAATAATATGTCGCATTCGTCAAGTCTGTTTCGACATGCAATCACCAGTCATGTTGCTTACGCCAAAATGAATCTGCTGGATAAGTCGATGCGGAACATAGAAAAGAAAATTTTTAACAATAAGATTTCAATTGCATTAATTTTTTACATTTTGAAAATATGCCTCATTGTTGTCTTGAAAAATGAGAGAATTTATAAATTTTAAGTCAATAACAAGTGATCACCATTGCCTCATATAATATACCCCACGCCGTTTTGGCGAATCTATTGAATCTCCCTGGTCCATATCACTCGCCAATGAATAAACATTTACCAATCAATAAAGCTGCCCGCAACCCCTTTTTTTCATCATTCGACCGATTGCCGAATAGCGCCTTATCTCCACATAAGCCCACCCGTATTACACCAGTGAACATAATTTACCAAACGATTTAGAAACCCATTCAACGCACAAACATCCGCACTGTTGTCCCTTTTCAGGACTATTTGGTGATTACTGGTTCCTTATTTCTTTTTCCCTCTTTTCAAAAGCCCAACCAACAAAAGACGGCTTTTAAAATTTCGCCAACTTCTCCCCTCCCCCCACCCCCTTTCGCCCATCACCCTCTTTTCCCGAACCGCCTTTCATCACGGCTAAAAGTCGCCGTGTAAGGATTTGTTTTGTTTGATTTCGACGATATAGTCTGCTGCCGGAGTAGAACGTGGGTTGAGGTGATGAAAATCCAGCCCAACTCAATCTGAAAATCTATCACATATAGTTGAAGCCCGGGGTGCCGCCGGCAGGAACGGCAGAACAGCGAGCGGTGTGGTGTGGCGAAAGAAAAATATCTTAATCGCTTGTCGTTTCTCCAATTTCGTTCCAGTTCTGAGGATTTTGGCCCTCCCCATTTCCGCGCACAAAGGAAGCAATATCTTCAATCACTGGAAATTTCCTGTATTGTTTATCATCATGCCGGGACGGCTGATGGGTGGCGGGAGTGTAGCGATTAAAGGAAATGAAATGTCTTTTTGCCGGCTTTTCCGGAGGAGTTGGATGGAGTGGATGGGCCTTTTTTTTTTAAATCGGTTGTCATACGATATTGACCTTATTGGGTTGGATTTCACAGACACACAAGACAGGTTGCCAAAGTGGCAGAGGTTTGATTTTGAGGAGGAAAGATTAAATGGGTCACAAAATGTGAACGGGTGATGTAGAGGATGTAAAGTGATAGTTAAAAGCTCACTCTTTCTGATCTTTTGTGGGTGATTTTAGAAGGGTATTCGTGTGAAAAGAAAACATAACATCGATATTATACATTGAGAATGATCTAAGAGTTGCAAAGAGTCAAAATGGTTAGATGCACCCTCTTCGAGTTAAATGATGATTAAGAATTAAGGTAAGTGTGGATCAAAGCTAGATTGTAAGTGTTCAAGAAATGCTGGAAAGGATGAAAGCAAAATGGTTCACAGTCATATTTACTTGCTCCGGAGAAAGTGAAGGAAGAGACTTGGGATTACAATTTAAGACTATGGGTATCTTCCACTATGATCTGTAGCGGGTATTAGATTTTGAAAACATGCCCGAAATTTTCGCCTCGGAGTGAGTGCATTCCGAAAGCCATTTCGTGTTTTGAGGAAGATTACCGATCCTCTGAAACAGGCCTCTATGCGCACATTTTTAAGGGAATTTGGTACACCTATTTCCTTTGATCGAGTGTTTTGCGTTAAAATCCCTACTGTAAAAGTATTCGTTTCTCAGGATGTTAGAATGAAACTTTCTTAATCAAACTGTTTGATAAAAATTGACGAAAAGTTCTGACAGTACCATCCAGCAGGCAGAATCCTATAGCGGTCATATATCTGTTTCCCCACTCGACTGCACAAACGTTGAAGCCTTCTTCAATGACCGTCTCCCTCCAATCAGTATCGCTGTAACTGTATCCGTTGGAATTGCTCCAACGTCCGTCAAGTGGGGTGGTTCATAGCAGCTATGAAGATTCCATTAATTCTGGCGATCACAAAACCTTCGTTTGAACATGAAACCTCTCGTTGAATGGAATCGCAGGGGTCTGCTCATAACATGTAAAGTCTATCCACGTGAAAATGTGGACACTTTTCTTTCAGTGTAGATTTTAAATTATTGCATGGATCGCTGAAACGTTTCACTTATATGAAAGCTGAAATTCTCCACTTTATTTCGTGGTACCAAATGTTAATATTCTTGTTACATCCAGTAAAATGGCTCGACTCAAGTGGAAGTACACAAAAGCATTTTGTACGAACGGCAGCAATATTCGAATTTATCGGTACCCGATCTTTCCAAGAAACTAAATGATGTTTTAAGCATTTGTCATATTTATATTCGTCCCTACAAAACTAAATGTTTTGCCAACCAACTTTTTTATTTCACATTTACCAACAAAGTTGGTTCCAGATGGTTTTTAGAACTCAAAAAGGTGTAACTTTAGTGGAATACCTGTAACTAGAAAATGAGAAGAATGATTAGTAATTTCCATTTAATTCCAACTACCTTTATTGCTTATCTTGACACAGATAAGACACAGTGTCAAGATAAGCGATAAAGGTAGTTGGAATTAAATGGAAATTACTAATCATTCTTCTCATTTTCTAGTCTCTACATCTTGTCGATATCTCTTACCGTTAGAGAGTTTTTTACGACTATCTTATAAAATTACGCCCTTTTCAAATGTGTCTTACTAAATTTAAAAAAATAACCTACACTACCAGTCATAAGTACGGACTCGCTTGAAAAAATATCGCAACACTCCGTTGAGTATTGCATCACCCCCCAAAAAGTTTAGCATCACCTAAATCCATGATACTATATCTCGGTACTCTGATTATCTGCAGAGGTGCGGTCTTCAGCAAAGTGTTTCAGAAGATTAAGGGCTTTCGCAAGGTTGACCGTTTTGTTCGGAATTCCACTGCTACGTGGCGCTAGTGAGCATGCAAAATTGAGTATTTTCAACTTGTTCTATCTCGTCATTCTGGTAAGATAGAAAGTTCTAGTCTTGGGAAAAGTTGTTCAGAAGATCAAGGGCATCCGAAAGGTGGACAGTTTGGTTCGGAATTCAACCGCTACATGGCGCTAGTGAGCATACGAATTTGAGTATTTTCAACTTGTTCTATCTGGTCATTCTGATAAGAGAGATAATTCTAGTCTTCGGCAAAGTTGTTCAGAAAGTCAAGGGCATTCAAAAATTGGATAGTTTGGTTTAGAACTCCACCAGCACGTGGTGCTGGTAAGCATGCGAAATTGAGCAATATCAACTTGTTGTACCTCGTGATTCTGATAAGATGAAAAGTTCTCGTCTTCTGCAAAATTGTTCAGCAGGTCAAGGACATCCGAAAAGTGGATAGTTTGGCTTGGAAATCCACCACTACGTGGCTCTAGTAAGCATGCAAAATTGAGCATTTTCAACTTGGTCTATCTCGTGATTTTGATAAGATAGATAGTTCGAGTCTTGCGCAAAGATATTCAGAAGGGACATCCGGATGGTGGAGAAGGTGCATAAAAAAAATGTACTTAATTTCTGTTCTATCAGAAGTTGTTTATTTCTAACATCAAAAGAAAAGATCAAGCTCAAAGTAAAGACATTTTATGTAGCAATATGTGCCTTAGGAAAATTTGATGTTTGTAGTAATTATAATATAATTAAATGTTCAATTTCTCGAAATACACGCCGTTTTCTTTTATTACAGCCGTACAAATGCTTGGCATTCGTTCAATAAATCTCCGCAATGTATCGTCCGAGATTTTCTTCCAAGCGGTTTGTAGGCACCAGGGATTGTCGAATTGCTGGAGTCCCGTAATTTGACCTTGGAGCGGGCACGTGATATTGCTTGGAGCGGACAGGAGATATAGTCACGCCAAGGAAAATCGAAGTTACACCTGGTGGAACATCCAAATACGAGAAGTGCAAAATCGAAGATGAAAAGTAAGTTTGCGTCTAGCAAGGTGAGTGCAAATTCGAATGCAAAGAAAGGGAACTGCTATCGATGCGGTAGCTCAGCTCATTTTGCAAATAAGTGCCCACATGTGAAAACCGTCTGCAATTTTTGATGATGGGTCATCTACAGAAGGTCTGTTTGAAGAAAAACAATGCCGGTGCTGCTCAGGGACGGAGAAAATGCTACGAAGAGTAAATTGCTGGAAAGAGAACGGGCAGTATAAATAGATCAAATCTGTGGTGTTTATCATACTGCTGAACATAGAGTGGAGAAATTTTGGCTCGAACTACTTGTGAACAGTACGAAGATTCGTTTCGAAATTGACAGTGGCTCACCAGTCACAATTATGAGTGTGTGTGATTTTGAGAAGTACATTCCGTCAGCGAAGTTACGTTCGTCTGATCTCGAATTGTTGAGTTACAGTGGGAATAGGATTAAATTAATCGGAGTGTGTACGGTTAATGTCGAATACGGTGTAGAGACTCACGAACTGGTACTGTACGTGGCGCAGAATCGTAAGCAACCCTTGTTGGGTCGCAGTTGGATGACTGTTCTGAAAATCAAAATGAAGAACTTCTACGGTGATGTTCACACGATTACTAGTTATACTACGCTGAAGAACACTGCTGATAAAGTGAAGGTGCTTATCGAAAAGTACGATGATGTTTGTGATAAGTCGATGGGAAAGATTATGGGCCTTTTGAAACCGAACGTGCATCCGGTGTACTTGAAAGCAAGAACTATTCCATTTGCGATAAAGGGTGCTGTAGAGAAGGAAATTTGGAGTCTCGTCGATAGTGGTGTACTGGTGAAGGTGAATTACAGTGCGTGGGGCACACCAGTGGTTCCTGTGATGAAGATGAATAATAAAGCGCGTCTGTGCGGTGACTATAAAATTACAGTCAACCCCAATTTGGTAGTCGATGAACACCCTGTACCAACCGTAGAGGAGCTATTCACAAACGTGGCGGGTGGAGAAAAATTTACGAAGATCGATCTTTCGCAAGCTTACTTGCAGCTCGAAATCGATCCGGAATACCAGGAAATTTTGACACTCACCACGCTCATGGGATTGTACAAGCCTACGAGGATGATGTGCGGAATAAGCTCCGCACCAGCGATTTGGCAACGTTTGATGGAACAGATTCTGAATAGAATTCCAGGGGTTACAGTTTTCCTGGACGATATTCGGATTACGGGCCCAAACGATCTGATCCATCTACAGCGGTTAGAGGAAGTTCTGAAGTGCCTAAACCACTACGGAATGCGGATCAATCTGGACAAGTGCCAATTCTTTGCGAACCAGATTGAATACTGTGGCTACGTCATTGACCGGAACGGGATACACAAAATGAAGCAGAAAATCGATGCAGTACAGAATATGCCAGTTCCGGAAACGAAGGAGCAGGTACGATCTTTTGTGGGATTAGTGAACTATTATGGGCGATTCTTTCCGCAATTGAGTACCATTATCTACCCATTGAATCGGCTGCTGCGCAACGATGTACCATTCCAGTGGACTAAGTCCTGCGACGACGCTTTCAGGAAGGCTAAAGAAGAGATGAAGTCGGAGAGGTTCTTGGTGCATTACAACCCTGAGTTACCGTATGTGTTAATGACTGATGCTTCTCCCTATGGAGTCGGCGCTGTGCTTAGCCACATCTTCCCAGATGGCTTTGAGCGGCCGATCCAGTACGCGTCACAGACTCTGAACGAAACACAGAGAAAATACAAACAAGTAGACCGTGAAGCGTATGCCATAGTTTTTGGTATCAGTACTTGTACGGGAGAAAGTTCCAACTGATAACCGATAATGAGCCTGTGAAGCAAATTTTCTCAGAGTCAAAGGGTCTACCGACGATGGCTGTGCTACGAATGCAACACTACGCCACATTTCTACAGTCTTTCAACTATACGATCAGGTTCCGTCCAACGAAAAAGCACTACAATGCGGATGCGTTTTCGAGGCTTCCAGTTAAGGCGATGACTCCGGAAAATTTCATCGAAGAGGTAGATCCACTAGAAGTCAGCATTATCGAGACATTGCCGCTAACAGTTGACGATCTGGCGAAATCAACAGCTACAGATTCTACAATTAAAAATGTTGATCCAAAGTCTGAGGAATGGTAAGCAGGTAGAAGGCAGAGATCGTTTTGGAATCGACCAGAATGAGTTTTCGTTGCAGAAAGGATGTATCATGCGAGGGATTCGTGTGTATGTGCCACCAGAGCTACGAAAGAAGGTGTTGACCGAATTACATTCGACTCACTTTGGAAGCACTAGACTGAAGTCACTTGCCAGAGGTTACGTCTGGTGGGAACGGATTGACAAGGACATAGAGGAATTAGTTCTAAACTGTGCAGCCTGTCAGTCCACTAGGCCGAATCCTGCTAAAGCACCTTTACACTGCTGGGAGACACCGAAGCAACCATTTGAACGTGTACTTGTTGATTTTGCTGGGCCGTTCATGGGACAGTACTTTATTGTATTTGTCGATGCGTTTACGAAGTGGCCTGAAGTGAAGGTCGTGAAAGACATTACAATGAACACTACGATTCACGCTTGCAGGGAGTTTCAAACTCGTGATTATTTTGGAAAGGACAAATGGAGCTATGGCTATGTTGCAGAAAAGTTGGGCAAGTTGCACTACTATGTCCAACTGGACGATGGTAGACTTTGGAGGCGGCACATCGATCAATTGCGTGAAGTTGGAGGAAACTTGCAGCCAGTTTGTTACTAGCATCGTGATACAACAGCTCCAGCACTGCCAAGAGCCGAATCGGTTGAATGTCCACCTCAAGCATCAAGTACCGCACTGAGTCCAATAGTAGAGCAAGTTCAACCGGAGACCTTAGTAAGTCCTGCTGAAACCCAGTCACGAAAGCCTAGTATCAGTCCGGAAAGGCAACCAGTTTCTTCTTCAGGATCGGATACAAACAACCAGTTTGTGCAACGACGTTCAACCAGAGTCATCAAACCTCCTCAAAGAGTTAACTTGGGAACATCTAATTTTAAGAGAAGAAGAGCTGTTATATCTTTGCTAACGTTGCTGCCACACCTTACGTGTGCACACCTTTTATTATAATAACCTTGACTTGTTTTGCTCTACCTTCCCGTGCTCACTTTTGTCAGTCATAAAAATATAAGAATAGAATAAACACGCGTATCAAGTGTTGTCCTCCGTAATTGCATTTTACTTTATTGAGACGGTTCCAAAACTACTCTCGGCTATAACAAAAATCTTAATTCGCAAACTAGTCGGGCTGTTCGAAAATTACGTTACACTTTTTAGCACTTCAAATGGTTTTTGTATGGCAACTCTAGGACTTATTTATATACCCTTTTGCTCTGCCAGACTCTGCTTCGCAAATCCATACATTACTCATGGATGATTATTTTCATTGCTACTCATGGATGGTATATGAAATTATCAATTTGTCAGTTGTCTAATAACAAGGTCTATTCTACATACATAATTGGGCCCTGTAGTTTATTGCACAGAACATTATGAAAACATGTGAAGTAAACACAAATTTGTGCAGGTCTAATCTACAGTGCCACCGTGTCTGTTTTCCGCACATGTGTTTGCACTGAGACGAAAGGGAGATCGCAATCGTTAATGCCCAAAGAGACGACAGCGCACGGCCAAACAAGGGTGCACGCGAGTACAGACTGCACTTTCACGTCTATTTGAAATTTAATGTGCTGTCTCGTAGCAGCCTGTACTGCACTCAAAGAGATTTGAGTCACACCTTATCCCTGGTAGGAACTCCCACAAGTGTTTATGGTTCTAGGGACACATTTTTCTCGTGTTCCGGTCTAGCTTATCTCATAGCAGTTCGATTGGATTTAGATTCGGTGATTGCGCTGGCCAATCCATGTTAGATAACGTTCCGTTTTGGTCCAAGTCTTGAACGAACCCTGACTAAAATTTGTAGTGAGTCATCCTTGAATCACTTGAATATGAATTAAGCCAACCTTGAATCACTTGAATATGATATGAACTAGACCTGAACCACTTAACTATGAAGTGAACCAGACTTCGAATGTGTTGTGATGTAGTCCTGAATCACTTGAATTTGACGTGAGTCCGTCCTGAATTACTTGAATATGAATAAAATCAGACCTGAATCACTTGAATATGGAGGGAACCAGCCTTCAATGACATGAATATGAAATTAATAAGACCATAACCACATGAAGATGAAGTGAACCAGACCTAAATCACTTGAATTTGTGACGAATCAAACCTAAATCACTTGAGAGTCCTGCATCACTTGAATATGAAGTTAATATGACCTGAATCACTTAAATATTAAGTTAAGCACTTGAATATGAAGTGAATCAGTCCTGAATAACTTGTACATGAAGTGATTCAGCCTTGAATGACATGAATATGAAATGAATAAGAACTTAATCACACTAATATGAAGTGAACTAGACCTAAACTACTTGAATTTGTGGTTAGTCAGTCCTGAATCACTGAATTTGAGATGAGTAAGTTCTCTATCACTTGAAAATGAAGTGGATCTGACTTGAACCACTCGAATATGATGTGATTCAGGACTGAATCACTTAAATATGAAATAAATCAGCCTTGAATCACGAATATGAAATCAATAAGACGCTTGTCACATTAATATGAAGTGAATTAGACCTTTATTACTCGGATGTATTCTGAGTCAGTCTTGAAGTACTTGAATTTGAGGTGAGTCCTTTTTGAATAACTTGAAGATGAATAAAATCAGGCCTGATTCACTTGAATGTGTTGTGAATTAATCCTGAATCACTTGAATATTAAGGGAATCAGACCTGAATCACTTGAATACGAAATTAATTAGATCTAAAAAAATTGTATATACTTGAATGCGAAGTCAGTCAGTCCTAAATCAATTGAACTTTTGGTGAGTCAATCCTGAATCGCTTGAATAGGAAGTGAATCAGGCCCAAATAACCTCTTCTGAAAAACTTTCCGGAAGACTCGAACTTTCTATCTAATCAGAATCACGAGATAGAGCATGTTGAAAATGTTCAATTTTGCATGCTCACTAGCGCCACGTCGCGATGGAATTCCGAATAAAACGGTCCACCTACCGGATGCCTTAGACCTTATGAATAACTTTGTCGAAGACAATAGCATTCGATCTTATCAGAATCTCGAGGTAGAACAAATTTAAAATGCTCAATGCTGCATGCTCACTAGCGCCTCGTAGCGGTGGAGTTCTTAGCCAAACTCTTCACTATCCGGATGCCCTTGACCTTTTGAACAACTTTTCAGAAGACTCGAACTTTCTATCTAATCAGAATTACGAGATAGAACAAACTGCTCTATTTTCCATGCTCACTAGCGCCACACAGTGGTGGAATTCAAAAACAAATGGTCAATTTATCGAATGTTCTCGACTTTTTGAACAGCTTTGCTCAAGACCGCACCTTTGCAGATATTAAGTGTCTCGAGATATAGTATCATGTACCTGTATTTAGGTGATGCTAAACTTTCCGAGGTGATGCAATATTTAACTGAGTGTTGCGATACGTTTTCAAGTAAGTCCGTATTTATGACTGGTAGTGTATCTCCAATTTCAAATGTAATATGCAAAAATATAAAACCTTTCAAATGCAGTAGAGAAATATTTTTTCTGTTTGCCAGAGAGATCAACGTTTGAAAAAGTCCTATTTAAAAAAAAAACACGTAATAACTTTGACTTTGACATACGATAGCGATGATTTACGCTACGTAGTCGATGATTTAGCTACGTAGGAGAAATTTCTCTAATTCGGTCATTTCAAAACCTACAGAAAAATTTGTTCAACCTCACTTGCTTAAAATTTTCTCATCTACAACTTTTTTGAAGAATATATGCCTTTATCTGCAAATAAAAAGTTTGATTTTCGATTTCTCTGAAAACAAGCACCACCCTAGTTTTCATTTAAACCAAAAGAAGGAACTCATTAGTAGAACCAACTTTGTAGAACACAATTTTGCTCCAAAACTTCAAACTTTGGCTGAAAACGTATTTTTCCAGCTAAATTTGCATTTTGGACCACTGTGCACTGTTCAGCGACCCGAGACAAGTGGATTGCAACATTAGTCAGTTTTCAACCCGCAACTGTAGTGCTGTTGATCTAGGCAAAGGGTTTCCAACAAGTTTTGAAGTGACAAGTAATCAGAGATCACTTTTAATTCCGCAAAGTAATCACAATAATCAGGAGTAAGAATTAGTTATCATAATTAATCATAAATAATCATAAGTAACCTTTGATAGTAACTAGTAATCATAAGTAATCACAATAATCAGGAGTAATCCTAAATAATCATAAATTATCATAACCAGTGATGGAAAAAATCGCATCGAATAACGTTGGATTTTAAATCATTTGTGAACACGCTCTTGGAAGTATTTCAATCTGAGTGATCTTCTGCCTACATCATAACACACCGGAGTGGATGAAAAAGAGAGAGAAAAGCGAAGAAAAATTTGACATCGGTCATGTATGTTTTGGTTCATGCGTTGAATCATTCCTACAATGTATTCATTGTACTATGAATGACAGATGAAAGAATCGTCTATGAATGCATTCATCGATTCAAGAAAATTGAATCACCTCGATCGCCTTGACAGTGAAACTATTGGAAGTAAAATTATGAGCTAAACACAATTTTCTATGTTTTAATTTTTAGAATGAAGCTCATCGATGCCCAGCATCTCGTACATTGCTTAGAGAATCAAGCAGCTCGAAATGAGGGAGAAAGTGCAAATCATAGAAACCTCACATCTAGGATCATCCAAGAGCAGTGAATTAAGAGCTCATTTTGATATCATTAAATACTGGGATTCACAAAAATTGACCAACCCTGAGCTATACCGAGTGGCAATGATCGTTCTGTCAAGTTCAGCTACTCAAGTTTCAGTTGAACCCGGCTTTAGTTCACTGAAGCCTATGTTGTCTGCCCGTAGAATGAGCTTAAATGCAGGATCAGTTGAGAATTCTCTCCTACTTCAGTTCATCTCAGACCTTCTCCCTAATATTTTTTTGATGATGAGTGAAGAAGATGATTGAATGTGATAGAAACATTGCTGTTGTGATAATCGCTTTTTTTAATGTAAAATAAATATTTCTAACTGGTGAAAACTCCTTTTATTTCTAATTTGAAAATAGGCTTGACTTCCCTTAGCATTTACTAGAATCATTATGCATTTCAAAAAAGATATAAACGCATACATGTAGTAGTCGTCTGGTATTATATAGGTACTTTATATTTTAATATTCAAAAATTATTTAAAAAAAATAGTAAAATTATATTCAAATTGAGCATTAAATGCATGTAAGATGAAAAAAGACAAATATTTACGTCTGTTTGTCTGTGCTGATACTGTTCACTGCGGCTAGAATACTCTTGGGAATATTTCCTGGTACTCAATCAAAAGGGCAGCAGGGTAAATGCACCCTTCGTTTTGGGGAAACGCTCCTTAAACTTTGGAAAAATGCTCCTTAGATGCGTTTGCCCGGTATAATGCAATCGGAGGTATTTACCTTCTGGTTAGCGCTTGCCGGTTGTTTTGACGGGTCTTAAGTTTCTTCAAGATTGTATAGTCCGCTTCGCTCCGCAATCTTCGAGGTAGTTTTGACGGGTTTAAATTTCATTTTGACGAGTTTTAATTTCATTTACGAGTCTTAATTTCGTTTTGACGGGTCTTAATTTCGTTTTGACGACTCTTAAATTCAGAAACTTAAAACCCGTCAAAACTATACAATCTTGAAGAAAGTCAAAACACCCGGCAAGCGCTATAACCAGAAGGTAAATACCTCCGATTGCATTATACCGGGCAAACGCATCTAAGGAGCATTTTTCCAAAGTTTAAGGAGCGTTTCCCCAAAACGAAGGGTGCATTTACCCTTTGCCAATCAAAAGTAATCTGAGCACAATGACCAGTATCTGGATCATCCAAAATTCGGTACTAATGATCACTTTTTGTTCCGACAAAACATGGGCATGCGACACATGATTTAACATTAATTATCACTAATTAGTGTAAAATAGTTTTTTTATTTTGCTATGGCCAGAAATGCTACAGCTGAGCATTTCAAAACGAAGAAGGCATCGAAATTTCCCAAAAAAATACCTCGTGTGGCAAGCAATTTGCACGTGTGGCAAAAAGAGTCAATCTTTCGTCACTACAGGCACAATCAATAAGGAGATCTATCAGAAAGAGTGTCTGCAGAAGCGATTGCTACCCTTCACCAAAAGTCACAAAGAAAAACCTTTGTTCTGGCCCGATTTGGCATCAAGTCACTATGCTAAAACTGTGATGCAGTAGTACCAAGCAAATCAAGTGAACATTGTACCAAAAACCTCAAACTCGCCAAATTGCCCAGAGCTACGACCAATCGAGATATTGGGCTCTGATGAAGCGGAAGCTTTCTGGAAAGAAGCAAGAAATCAAAGACATCAAACACTTCCAGCAAATTTGGAAAAAGACGGCTTCTACGATTTCTGAAGAGTCTGTACAAACCCTAATGGACGGAGTTAAGCGCAATGTTCGAAAATTGTATGCAAATACCGAATAACTATGTTTTGTCTTCACGAATTGTTAAAACACATCCCATGAATCTGAAATAAACAACTACGACGGAAATATAATGCAAAATTTATGTTTTATTCATGTTTTGAGGTGTCCGGATTATTGCGGATGCAGACCTTAAAAGCAGGCAACAAAAAGAAATTATTTAAAAAATTTCCAAAAAAACACACAGTATTTATTTATTTTATTACCCCACAACACGCCCACAAATAAGCCCCCCGCCACCCTTACCGCGCTTTTCTGGTGTTTCCTCTTCCTCCCCCCCTCAGGGCCCACCTCCAACTCTACTAATACTTGCATCTCGGCCATGGAGCAGAATACACAAATCGATGTAATTTATACTGAACCAAAAGCAGCCTTCGACAAGATTGACCAAAAAATACTTAGGAGTAAGCGTTCGCTTTGCTGCATTCGAACCTGACTGATAGAACTCTTCGTAAGCAAATTGATTCCTGTGTATTAAAGCCGTTTACCAGTACGTCTAGTGTGCCTCACGGAAGGTACCTGGGTCCGGTACTTTTTACACTATTCTTCAATGATGTTGCAGATTTTATTGCGAGCTAGATGCATACATATACATATATGCATGAAGATTTGAAACTCTACTATTTTGTTTGTACGGTAGAGGATTGCCGTTGTTTTTAAAGTTTACTGGACCTGTTTGTGGTCGAAATTAACTGATTGTAAGTATCCCAAATTGTGTTGTAATGACGTTCCATCGCGTCTTGAACCCAAGGTTTTTCGACTTCTGCATTGATGGCATTTTGCTTCGTAGAGTTGATAAAGTAAATGATCTGAATGATTAGGCTGACTAAAAGTATATTGGTACGCCCCTCGTGCGCCGCTAGCACGCCTCTAGAGTTGGGAATCGAAAATCTTTGAAAGTGGTTTATTTACGCTTCGATAGAGAACAACTGGTTCAAGTTTGATCAAAGTAGTCGATCGCGTTCAGAAATATCATCAAATGGAACTCGATAGAAGAAAACATATTGTGCACAAACACCAGGAAAATCCAGAGTTGTCCGGTTCCAAGCTGCCTAAAGTGCCGAAGATGCCGATAACAACAGTTTGTCGAATGCGCAGCAGAGTGTTGCGGTGCGTTAAAGCCAACCCCGGCCTTTCGATCCAGGATATGTCCAGAGGGTACAACACCAACTTTCCAGGGAACAATACATTTCGTACAAAGCCAGTAAACATCCTAACAGGCACATGAGGCAGAATTCCGTGGCCAAAAAGCGTGCAAGGCTCTTGTACGACCGTGCTTTGACGAAACACAAGGGCTGCACTTTGATCGATAACGAAACAAACATGTTCCGAACGCTTGGAAGATGTCAACATTTGCAGCCAATCTTCAAGAAAGGCAGTTAAGTAGTTATGTCAAATTACAGTGGAATAACTTCTCTACCTCCTGGATCAAAATGCTTTGAAATCATCATTAATGACGTTATGTTCCAGGACCATGTTGGTTATGTAAATCTAACATTTCGATATCTCAGCATGGATTCTTTCCGCAACGCTCCGTCATCACAAACCTATGTGAATACTAGTCGTTCTGCATTAAGGTAATGGATCAAGGAGGACAAGTCAACAGTATTTAAAGGCTGCTCTCGACACAGTTAACCATGATATTCTGTTAGCCAAGCTTGAGCGATTAGCAGTATCTTCGAGAATGTGTATGTGGTTAAGATCGTACTTAACTGATCGCCATTTGTTCGTGAAAGTAGGACCAGCCATATCTGAACCATTCATTCATCCAGGTGGCGCACCTCAAGGAAGCAACTTGGGACCATTGTTGTTCGCATTGTTTTTTTTTTTAATGAGGTGTCCCACGTCCTCGAAAACGGATGTCTGATGTTCTACGCAGATGATTTGATGATCTACATAATCGTTAAGAGCACCGATCGCTGTCTTCAATTACAACAACAGCTTGATGTATTTATCAGTTGGTGTGAACTGAATCGTCTCTCTGTCAGTGTGTCCAAATGTTGTGTCATTTCCTTTCGGAGAACGAAAATTCGTCTCATACATAACTATGCTATAAATGGCACTGTACTAACTATTGCACCCAGGGTTGATTTGTAAATTAAATCGAAATGAAAGCCTGAAGTTGTTAAATCAAAACTGAAGAGCCCATAAGGCCAAATCAATTGCTATGTTGGTTAGTAAGACAATACCTAAATGTAAATAAAAACGATTTTACTACTGCTACAATTGCGGTTTTTGAGCTCTTCATTTAATGTCGTTGCCAGGTATGTAAAAGGTCTTGGACAATGGCACAAATTGTGTGGGGGCATCGAACGGACTGCACCATAAAATCAACGATGTCTGACTGGCTAGGGAAATAGAATCGCATTTCATCCCTCCTAGGGCTCCCAACTTCGGTGGCCGATTTTAAATTCGAGACCACTGTGCAGCGTTTTGGATAGTCCTAATGTGCCTCTTCTCATTTCACCTGTGGATCTTCAAATCGGCAGGCCACTCGTCTGCACTTCGAACCCATCCTGCGGCAAGATTTCGGACAATCGACTCACACGGTGCCAGTATCTTGATAAGATTTGTGAACACTTTTGGAGACATTGGTCCCGAGAATACCTGACAAATTTACAGACCCGAGGCAAGTGGACTGCAACATTAGCCAGTTTCCATCCCGGAACTGTAGTGCTGTTGATCTAGGACTGTATTTCACCACAAGTGGAGAAATTTGGCGATATTACCCATGAAAAGACTCACCAATCGTAGGATTATTCTGTACGTTTGGCAAATGAAAAGACGAGCAGTAGAACTTTTCGGCGTTCTATAAGAAAATGGGTTTCTTTGCCAACAGAGGACAAAGAGAATTTTCTTCTTTCCACTTTGCATCCGCGGGGCAGAATAGAAGCGACCATTCTGTACGCTACAGTTAAAAGTCTAGAAGACGAAGGTTGTATAAACAGAATGCTCCATTTGATGTTGAACTCTAACATTGAGATTAATATTGAAAATCCATTTCAAATTATGACTATCATATCCTGGATCGCTCTTTCCCATTTTTCAAAACTTTTTTTCCGATCTGATTTGTCGCGTAAAATTTGAAAAGAGTCTATCTTCGTTGATCGATTCTCTAACTGACTTTCTCTTTGAATTATCACGGCTGAACTATTGAATTTGTGGCTCTGTTTTCACATTTGAAAAGGACCGATCTTTGTTGATCGTTTCTCTTCGTCGACTTTCTCACTGGTATTTCGCGATTAAACTATTGAATTCTTGGCTCTGCTTACAACTTAGATCGAGAGAAGACTTAGGTAGTACATTGAGCAATAAATACCAAGGAAAATGTTTTCGCAGGCACTTTATTCGCTGAAGAGAAAGTCGATGAAAAGAATCGATTAACGAAGATAATGTCCCTTTTCAAATGTTACACGAAAATTCACCTAAGGCTAATAGTCTCTTTGGCTTAATCTCATTTGATCTCCCTCCCTCCACAAGCAGTCCTCAAAGTAGTCCAATATTCTCCTCAACTATTTTTGTATTTTTAATTTCTCGTTCGGTTTCCGATCGTTGCTTTCTTTTATTTTCATTTGACGAGGCGCTTGGAGGAATTCAACCATCATCAATATTAAATAATCGACAATCGAAATTGAATCGACGCTTCATTTATAAATACGCTCTTTGGGAGTGCTGCCTAAGAAGCACTATAAACATTCCTGTATCCTTTTTTTTTTTTTTTGAGTCGTTTGTGTCTCTAAAATCCGGTTCATTTTCCTTCGCTTCGGTCATCCATTGTCACTGTCACTGAGTGCTTTCTCTAGCGAAAAATTAATGCCATTTTAAAAAGAAATTCCCTGCTACACAATGTTCGGTGCCGGAAAGGTGGTGGAAGATGAGGTGAGCTGGAAAAAAAACCTTAAAACGAAAGAAAAAAAGAAGAGGAATGCGATACGACTGTTGGTGCCGGGCTCCTTGGCGGTGAATTCTCCGGGTCTGAGGGAATGAAAAATTAAATTTCGTCCATACACAATCGTTTTCCCGTCCGGTCGAGGCCAATGGGATGACCGGAGTTGGGGCCGCGCGGGGGTACCTAGTTTGATTTTAAACAAATGATAATGAAAGGAAAATACATTTTTCTTTCTCCGATGCCATTTAACTTCTCGCAGTTCGGCTGTTCCAAGAAGGAGGGGGTCTAGCTGGAAATTGAACGGAAGGATACTAGTAGAGGCGAATGTGTGCACTCCGACCGTTCCGTTTCTATTATTGGCCGAACAATCGAAAATTGGGTGTTGGGCTGGAAAGTCTTCCGAACGACGGCGGCGACGATTGTTGGTGTGAAACGGAAGGAAAAAGCAGCTGAAATAAGCAAATTTAATTAAAAATAGCACTGTGTTTGCTTTAGGTTTGGCTCGCAATCGGTTTGCCATCCTCGGCATATTCGACATTCGACGACGAGCAGTCAAGTGAGTCGGTTGGACGTTTTTTGACTGCTCGATTGAATATGTAGGTATGTGAAGAGGGAAAAAAAACCGGACTACTTTGGTGGAAATTGTGATTCGAGCGGAACGGGGGAATTTTAATCCTCCGAAATGAATCTTAAAAGCGAAGGATTCGCTTTCAATATTGGCAATCAATTGAGACGGAGATTAGTTTGTTGAATGTGGGACTTGCCCCCGCCTCCCCGGCTCACCTTCGTGGCTTCATTTTTCTTTTTCTCCAGCAACATTATCAACGAAAAGTTCAAGTTTGTATGAAAGCCAGAACTTTGACCTCCCAGGATATGTTTTTTTTTTTGCGCAGCGCTTGTTCGTTTGATTCTGATTGTTATTTTCGTCAGGGACCGAGATTTAATTAAAAATGCGAACGTGTGCTATTTTCAATTAGTAAGTTTTAATTAAAAAGTATTAAGTAGTTTCGAACGAAGCGTCGATGTTTGCGTTCCTTTGATCGAGGGAATCGAGCTTCCTTCGGGAAAGTAAAGGAGTTCGGCTTTTAGCGATTATTGGCCGGCGATTGCTCGACAGCGGAAGTTAATTAGGTCGAACGCAAAACATGGTGTGATTTTTCGCCTATAACTATGCTTCAGAATCAAACATGAGCAATTCTATTTGGATACGTGCTTTGCCTTGTAAATTTTCAAAAGGCAGAAGCTCCGATGATCAAATTGAAAAAAGATAAGACGTGATCAACCATTTCCGAAAAAACGAGAGAGAATTGAAAATTATCTTTTTCAATTATACAGTTCAAATATAAACTCGTCTAACGAAAATGTCAAAATGTTTAAATAATGAAGACAGAAAAAAAAAACAGAACACAGAGGCCATCAGATATCAACTGTTTGATTAGTCCTGCATAAGTTTCCGTTCATCGGTCAACCCGGCCGTTGGTGTGGTCAAAAAGCATTTCCAGAGGTGAATCCCACCATGAAATTAAATCATCCGATCCAATTATAGAGAGCGCGAAAATGAGAGAATCGCATAAAATATAAACCTCCCCAATCAGAATCACAAGTAGGTAGGTAATTGAAATTAAAATTCACAAGTGAATCCTCTGAATCATACCTAGATACCTTGATCTGCTGCGGTTGATATGAAAGCCAATTCACCTATTTGGAGATGTGACCTTTCCTACGGTTTCAATTTGCGACAGAATTGCTTATCCACTGTGATGCGGTGGATGAATTTGCTTCTTTTATACACTGAAGCTAATATCACACTGTAGGACAATGCGCCAAATATTTGGCTCGTTAAGTTTTGCCAAATAATGCTGTTTGCAAAGTTGTTTGTCCACACCATCACACTTGTATATTTTTTTTGGCAAATATTTGACTACAAATTATGAATAAAAATATTTGACCAACGTTCATCAAATGACGTAAAACACTGTTTGCAAATGTTCGCATGTATATGTGTGGTTGTTTGTTCGTCATTCGATCACTGCTCTTGTCTGACAGTGTTGTGATTAAGTTGGAAAGTTTTTGTAAAAAAAAGTATTAATTATCCCAAGTTCGCTGTTACTGTTATGGGATCAGCAAATCTGCTGTTGGAAGAAGACGAATCAGAAAAAATCTTCCGTAGTATTTGAGTTGAGGGGTGGGTTAGAAAAACGGCAAAGCGGAAGCTGCTAAACGAGCTGAGATGCGACCATCCAAATCTTTTCCGAAACTTCGTGCGGATGATAACTGAGGATTTTAATTAGATGAGGAACGCGATTCCAGCTGGAGAAAGACTGGCATTAACTTTGCGGTATTTGGCGCAACTGGCGAGAGCTTCAAGTCACTTCAGAACCTTTTTCGATTCCCGCAGCCAACTATTTCTGAAATTATACCCGAGTTGCTGGATGGTGATTTCGGCTGCAAATTTCAGAATGATTTGTGATTTGGACCTAACCCAACAAACATCGGTGTTGAATTAGAGCTTGTTCAAACAAATTTGGAGAAGCTATTCAGCTATTCTAGAAGAAACAGCTGAATAGCTTCTCCAAATTTGCTTGAACAAGCTCTAATTCAACACCGATGTTTGTTGGGAATTACGTTTGTGAACAACAACTTCACACACCGGTTTCTCGGAAAGCTAATCGTGAAGATGTCTCATTTGATAGAATTCAGAGTTTTGACTACTAAAACGTTTATCATAAGGACAATTCCAGCTTAACGTACAGAACGAGAGAAAAATCGATTATCGAATGGGGTTCATTCCGACTCCCAAGTGAAACGATAATGTACTTGCTTTAGTTAATCATATTATTTACATTGCCGTGAATCGCATATCAGTCTCATTATTAAAGTCTACAGATCTTCAGGGATGCCTCGATTATTTCAGAGCAATTCCGTGAACTTCAGGGAATTCCTAATTCAGTGAACTTCATTGAACTTTATTGAACTCCCAAGATTTTCAGTAAAGTTTGGAGAACTTCAACTAATTTTAGTAGGGTTTGACCACCGTGGAGTTGGATTATTTGGTTTTTGGTTGGTTTTTATCAGTAAAGCGGAAAAAATAAAACAGTTGTTTTTGCGTAACGCGTTTCGGCTAACTATTCTTGAGCCATCATTAGACGCAACTTGCTTATTGTCACCTAACTAATTCTTGCGTCAAAACTATATGATACTAATGATGGCTGAAGAATAGTAAGCCGCGTTTCGCAAAAACGCTGTTTTAATTTTCCGCTTCACCGATAGAAACCAACCAAAAACCAAATAATAGAACTTCGACAAAGTCCTGAGATTTTCAAAAAGGTTCCAATAATTTAAGTGCAACCAGGAAAACTTCTAAGAAGTCGCAAGTTCCGAGAATAACATAAAAGTCCAAATATCTTCAGTGAAGTTTCAAGAACATCAGGGATGTCGCTTGAATTACAATGAAGTTAAAATGACTTAAAGAAAGTCTCGAGGATTCAACTGAAACCTGATGAATTTCAGCGAATCTTAGAAAACTTCAGCGAACTCCAGAGAACTTCAGTCTCGAAAGCCTAAGCAAAGTTCCAAACTTTTAAGTAAGTCCCAACAGTTTCAGATAACTCTCTCGAGGTCCATACCACTTCCGAAAACTTTAGAGAAGTTCTGAGAACTTATGAGAAATTCTGAGAAGTTCCGAGAATTTCAGAAAAGTTCCGAGAATTTCAACAAAGTTCCAAGTATTCAGATAGTTTCGAAAGCTTTCGAGAATTTCAAAGAAGCCTTGGATGCTTCACAGAAGTCCTCGAAACTTCAGAAAAATTCTCGGAATTTCAGAGAAATCATTGGAACTTCAGAGAAGTTCACGGAGAAAAGCACATGAAATCAGAACTAAAGAGACATCTGTGGAACTAAGGTCCAAACAATGCCAGTAAAGTGCCGAGAATCACATGCAAGCCTCAATATATCCAGTGAAGTTTTGAGGACATCAGGGATGTTTTTTTGGATTACAGCGAAGTTGAAAGAACGCCAATGAAGTCCTGAGAACTTCAGAAAATTCCCGAGAATTTAAGTGAACTTCAGTGAAGCCCAGGAAACTTCAATGAATTCCAGAGAACTTCAGTGAAATCTCGAAAACTTAAGAGAAGTTCCAAAGCTTCAAGTAAGTCCCAACAGTTTCAGATAACTCTCTAGAATTTCAGAGAATTCCCCTTAAATTTAAGATAACTCTCTAGAAATTCAGACAACTTTCCGAAAATTTCAGAAAAGTTCCGTGAAATTCAGAGAAGTTCCGAGAACTTCAGAAAAGTTCCGAAAACTTAAGCAATGTTCCAAGTATTCAGATAGTTTTGAAAGCTTCCGAGAATTTCAAAGAAGCCTTGGATACTTGACAGAGTTCACAGTGAAATTGAAAGAACGTCAATGAAGTCCTGAGAACTTCAGAAAAGTCCCGAGAATATTAAGTGAACTTCAGCGAAGCCCAGCATACTTTAGCGAATTCCAGAGAATTTCAAAGAACTCCTAAAAGTTTCCGAGTTCCGAGAAGCTCAGGAAGTTCCAAGAACTTAAGAAAAGTTTCTTTCTTAGGTTCCGAGAAGTTTTCTGCTGAATGATGGAAGTTCAATATTTTTCAATTTAAAGTTCCAAAGCTTCAAGTAAGTCCCTAAAGTTTCAGATAACTCCTGAGAAATTCAGAGAATTCCATAAAATTTCAGATAACTCTCCAGAAAATCAGAGAAGTTCCGAAAATTTCAGAAAAGTTCCGTGAAATTCAGAGAAATTCCGAAAACTTAAGCCCAAGTAGAATTCAGAAAATTTCCAAAACTTCCGAGAACTGCAGAGAAGCCTTCGATACTTCACAGAAAAGTTCACGGAATTTCAGAAAAATCATTCGAGCTTCAGAAAAGCTCACGGAGAAAAGCTCACGAAAGTTCAGGGATCTTTAGAAAAGTCGTCAAAACCCAAGAGACCTCCTTGGAACTTCTCTAAGGTCCAAACAATGTCAGGAAGGTGCCGAGAATTACTTGCAAGTCCCAATATCTCCAGTGAAGTTCCAAGGACATCAGGGATGTCTGTTGAATTACAGTGAAGTTAAAAGAACTTCAATGAAGTCCTGATTACTTCAGAAAAGTTCCGAGAATTTAAGTGAACTTCAGTGCAGCCCAGCAAACTTTAGCGAATTCCAGAGAACTTCAGTGAAGTCTCGAGAACTTTGGTAAAGTTTAAATGCTTCAAGGAAGTCCCAAAAATTTAAAGTTTACTCTATAATTTCAAAGAACTCCTTGAAACTTCAGATAATTCTTTAGAAATTCCAAGTTCCGAGAAGCTCAGGAAGTTCCAAGAACTTAAGAAAAGTTCCTAGAACTTTCAACAAAGTTCCGATAACTTCAGAACGTTTCGAAAATTTCAGAGAAGTCCTCGGAACTACAGAGAAGTCCTCGAAACTCCAGATAAATTCATAAACCTTCAGTGAAGTCATTGAAACTTCAAAGAAGTCCTCGGAACTAAAAAAAGAAAAACCAGAGAAGTTCACAGAACTTCAGATAAGTTGAATCTCCAGAAAATCCCTCGAAACTTTTGAGAAATCTGACTTCTCAAAAGTTCCTGAACTTTTCTGGAGATTTGTCAACTTATCTGAAGTTGCATGAACTTCTCAGGTGTTTCTTTCTTAAGTTCCAAGAAGTTTTCTGCAGTTCCGTTATATAACGGAGTTTCAGAGAAATACACGGAAATTTAGAGATGTTCTCTGAATTTCAGATTAGTTCACGGCCGAAAACATTAGAGAAATTTTGAGAACTTCTGAGAAGTTCCGAGAATTTAAGAAAAGTTCCGAGAACTTAAGCAAAGTTCCAAGTATTCAGATAGTTTCGAAAGCTTTCGAGAATTTCAGAGAAGCCTTCTGACTTCACAGAAGTCTTCGAGACTTCAGAAAAATTCAAGGAATTTCAGAGAAATCATTGGGACTTCAGAGAAGTTCACGGCGAAAAGCTCACGAAAGGTCATCGATCTTTAGAAAAGTCATCAGAACTTCAGAGACATCCATGGAACTTATCTAAGGTCCAAACAATGTCAAGAAAGTGCCGAGAATTGCATGCAAGTCCCAATATCTCCAGTGAAGTTCCAAGGACATCAGGGATGTCTGTTGAACTACAGTGTAGTTAAAAGAACTTCAATGAAGTCCTGAGAACTTCAGAAAAGTCCCGAGAATTTAAGTGAACTTCAGCGAAGCCCAGCAAATTTTAGCGAATTCCAGAGAATTTTAAAGAACTCAAAGAAACTTCAAAGAAACTTCAGATAATTATTTAGAAATTCCGAGTTTCGAGAAGCTCAGGAAGTTCCAAGAACATAAGAAAAGTTTCATTCTTAAGTTCCGAGAAGTTTTCTGCTGAATGATGGAAGTTCAATATTTTTCAATTTAAAGTTCCAAAGCTTCAAGTAAGTCCCAAAAGTTTCAGATAACTCCTTAGACATTCAGAGAATTCCATAAAATTTCAAATAACTCTCTAGAAATTCAGAGAAGTTCCGAAAATTTCAGAAAAGTTCCGTGAAATTCAGAGAAGTACCAAAAACTTAAGCAAAGTCCCAAGTAGGATTCAGAAAACTTCCGAGAACTGCAGAGAAGCATTCGATACTCCACAGAAAAGTTCACGGAATTTCAGAGAAATCATTGGAGCTTCTGAAAAGTTCACGGAGAAAAGCTCACGAAAGTTCAGGGATCTTTAGAAAAGTCGTGGAACTTCTCTAAGGTACTTACAATGTCAAGATAGAGCCGAGAATTACATACAAGTCCCAATATCTTCAGTGAAGTTGCAAGGTTATCAGGGAAGTCTGTTGAATTACAGTGAAGTTAAGAAAAACTTCAATAAAGTCCTGATTACTTCAGAAAAGTCCCTAGAATTTAAGTGAACTTCAGTGAAGCCCAGCAAACTTAAGCGAGTTTTAGAGCACTTCAGTGAAGTCTCGAGAATTTTAGTAAAGTTTCAAAGTTTTAAGGAAGTCGCAAACATTTAAAGGTAAATCTATAATTTCAAAGAGCTTCTTGAAGTTCCAAAAACCTTTCAACAAAGTTCTGAGTACATGGAATTTCAGAGAAATCATTGGAGCTTCTGAAAAGTTCACGGGGAAAAGCTCACGAAAGTTCAGGAATCTTTAGAAAAGTCGTCAAAACCCAAGAGACCTCCTTGGAAGTTTTCTAAGGTACTGAATGTCAGGAAAGTGCCGATGATTACATACAAGTCCCAATATCTTCAGTGAAGTTCCAAGTTTATCAGAGAAGTCTGTTGAATTGCAGTGAAGTAAGAAAAAACTTCAATAAAGTCCTGATAACTTCAGTCCCGAGAATTTAAGTGAACTTCAGTGAAGCCCAGCAAACTTAAGCGATTTTTGAGAACTTCAGTAAAGTCTCGAGAACTTTGATAAAGTTTCAAAGCTTCCCAAAAATTTAACGGTAACTCTATAATTTCAAAGAACTCCTTGAAACTTCCAAGTTCAGAGAAGCTCAGGAAGTTCCAAGAACTTAAGAAAAGTTCCTAGAACTTTCAACAAAATTCAGAGAACTTCAGAACGTTTCGAAAATTTCAGAGAAGTCCTCGAAACTACAGAGAAATCCTCGAAACTACAGATAAATTCATAAAACTTCAGTGAAGTCATCGAAACTTCAAAGAAGTCCTCGGAACTTAGAAAAGAAACAGTAGAGTAGTTCCCAAAAACTTTAGATAAGTTGAAGAATCTCCAGGAAATGTCTTTGAACTTTTGAGAAATCTGACTTCTCAAAAGTTCCTGGACTTTTTTGGAGATTTGTCAACTTATCTGAAGTTGCGTGAACCTCTCAGGTGTTTCTTTCTTAAGTTCCGAGAAGTTTTCTGAAGTTCCGTTATACAACGGAACATTAGAGAAGTTCTCAGAATTTCAGATTAGTTCACGGATTTCAGAGAACTCATCGGATAAGAGTACGAGATAAACTTTAGACAAATTCAGGGAACTTCATAGAACTCTACGGATCTTCATATAAGTCTTCGGAGCTTTAGAGAAGTGCTTGGAACTTCAGAAAAGACTATAAAACTTCAAAGAAGTCCTTGGATCTTACAATAAAATTTTTAGAGAAATCCATGGAACTTCAGATAAGTTTACGGATATTCAGAGAAGTACACGAAACTTTACAGGAGTCCCTTCAGAGAAGTTTGCGGAGCTTTATAGAGATTTATGGAACCTCAAAAAAATACGCGGAATCTTAATAAAGTTCACGGTAATTAAGAAAAGTTCCCGGTACTACAGAGAAGTTAACGGAATTTCAGATGAATCCTCGGAACTTCAGTAACGTTACTCTTTTTATCAAGCGGAATAATGCCGGACGAAAGAGATTTTTTGAACAGTTGATTGAAGAATACACAAACTAACAAGGTCATCTACAAATTATGCTTTGTACTTTGCTTTGCAATTAAAGTAAGGTACCGCGGGGCAAGTTGAAATGCGGGGTAAGTTGAAACGGAAGCGATAACTTTTAATATAAAAGTGCAATGGACCTAATTTTTTTTTTTTGTAGCAGAGACTTCTACTAAACGCACCTCTTGACTGTCATAACTCGCTATTTTGAACCCCTAAACGCACTCCGCGGCTTTGTTTATTTTTCGTCACCCGCGAGATTAAGTTGAACATTTTCTTGCTAAACTTAAATCGCTCAAAAAACATTGTTGCCTTTGACTTCAATTGGATATTTGTCCTTCAGGTAACTATTTAGTATTGATTTAATGTAGTGAGTGTGAAAAATATGCGAAGAAACCATTTTTTCACGCTTAATTTGACCGTTTCACCTTGCCCCGCATTTTTTCCACCTTGGGGCAAATAGAAACACGCACAGCGGGGCAAGCTGAAACGATCGGTAGGGCCTTTAGGGCCCGTCCATAAACTACGTAGACTCAGATGGGGGTAGGGGGGGTCTGGTCAAAATCTACGCTCCATACAAATTTCAAAAAATTTGTACGGACGAAAGTTTACGAGGGGAGAGGTGGGGAGGGGGTCTACGATCCCCGAAAATCAGTCTACGTGGTTTATGAACGAGCCCTTAAGGCTAAAGCTTTCATAACACATGTGTATGATGCATTGATTCATCCAAAACACAACCACCTATTCATGACAGCATATCGTTTCAACTTGCCCCATTATGTGGGGCAAATTGAAATAACGCATATAAAATTTTAATTTTTCAATATAAAATATTTTTCAAAAATAATTTTGTGATTCACTATTTGTTATCAATGGGATTTAGGTTGAGCTAATAAATGCCCCTATGGAAGTTAAAATATGAACTTTCCTGATTTTATTAGAGAAGTTCAAAGTTCAACTTTGAAAAAACCGTTTCAACTTGCCCCGCGGTACCTTACCAATAAATTTAGTTTCGCCGTGGTAAACAAAAGTTCGGCTCTTTTCTATCGTAGCATGAGGAATAGAAAATGCTGCGAACTGTAATAACAGCTAGCCGGATCCATTTTTTATTTCAAAATTTCGATTGTGAACACTAAAGAATCACTCTTATGTTGTTTGCATCTGGGTAGAAACTTCTCTTTGTTCTGAATGATACACCTTAATTTTTTCATGGACGTAACAATGCTAAGAAAAAAAAACTGACAAATGGCAATGCTGAGTGAAGCAAAATCATCCAAGAGCTATAAGGAATATGTGTAAGGATAAGGATAAGGAAAATCAAGTCTAACTCTCCCCATGTATGTAAGATTTTCGTATAATTTAATAGTCCAGATCATGTTAGTTTTCCGAAACCATCCAATTCAAATTTGCTTTTGCAAGTGATATTCATACCCTACCTTGAAAGAAAGGTAAACACAAGAGTAGAACGTAAGCGGGAACAAGTGCGGAGGTGGCACTCGAAAAAATAACAAGGACAAATGAAACGATATCCGTCACAATCGAAAACGACGACCGACAGTTGGTCCCGAAAAATGAAAAAAAAAAAACAAAAAAGCTAGTGCCGGTCCCAGGAAGTGGGAAAAGAGAATTTTCGCTAGGCGGATTAAAATAATCACTGTCAATCAATCAGCTTTCATTTCGGGGCAACGGCAAACGGGAAGGAGCTAGGAACTTCCTACGATAGGTAGTCGTGCACATTTATTCGCCTCACCACTATCTGCTGGTTATATTATTTGATGTTTGTTTTGTGTGCTCGAAAACAATCCCGGCCTAGGCACGGGATCATCTGAAATTGAAATCTAGAAAAAATGGACTCTCTGATGGATGCGCTTGGTTTGCGAAATGCGAGGTATGGAATTTTTGAAGTTTCTTATTCTGATGTACTTAATGAAATCACCGATCGTTTAATTAAATGTATAGTTGACTTTGAATAAAATAATCATGCTCTTCATTTGAATATACCAGCATTGCATATTAAATGTGATAATTTGTAGCAACACTTGCCATACATTAAATTAAAACTGTTTATCTCTATGATTAACTCACTCCTGTAGCTTATCTGAGCGTCAGTTCTCCGTGTCAGGGGCGGCTCAAAACAGCGTCGGTTCTCCATGTTAGGAGCAATTGAGCAACGGCCTCGTGCCATCGTTGGACTCTAAAAAGAGATGTACACGATGGTCGTCCGATGGCGTGACTGAGAGTTTTTTTCAAACCATAAGCAATGTGCTGGAGAGTATGACAAACCTCTCAAACTACAACTTTGTCAAAACAAATATCCATCGCAACACCAGCTCAGACAGTCAAGGGAGCCAAGGCGATCGAATGTCCAGTACCTGCACGTAAAGGGTGGAACGGTCAAAACCTGACTCAAATATGACTTAGTTTGTCAATCGTGCATAAAAAGCCCATTATTTTGTAGGTGTATGCGTACGAAATGTCGACTCTATTTTGTTATTACCATTTTCTATTCAGTTGTCAAAATGGCGTCGAAGCAAGAAAAGCAGCGTATCAAAATCTAAATTATTCCCACGCAGACTTGTCAAAATCACTTCATATTGCCAAGTCAACCGTGAAGAATGTTATAAAAGTATTCGGAGAACGTCTGACGACTGCCAGAAAGCCAGGATCAGGAGGAAACCGAAACCAGGAAGCTGCAGCGACCGGAAGAATAGTGGCCAACATTTTCAAACGCAATCCCAACCTTTCCATCAGAGATATCGGAAATGAATTGGGAAAGTCCCACACAACAGTGCAAAGAGCAACGAAATGAGTCAAACTGTCAACATATAAGGTTACAGTGACAGCAAGTCGAGATGATAAGCAAAACACAACAGCCAAAGGAAGAGCGCGTAAGTTGTACACGAGTTTGTTGACCAAGTTTGATTGCGTCGTAATGGACGATGAAACATACGTCAAGGCTGATTTCAAGTAGCTTCTTGGTCAAGAGTTTTTTACGGCTACCGGAAAAGGGAAGGTTCAAGATAAGTTTAAGCAGAAAAAAATGTCAAAGTTCCCGAAAAAATTCTTGGTTTGGCAGGCGATTTGCACCTGTGGGCAAAAAAGCGAGAGGTTCTTGACAACTGGCACTGTCAATCAAGATATTTATGCTAAGGAATGCTTGCAGAAACGCTTATTGCCTTTCTTGAAGAAACATAGTTGTTCCGTGCTGTTTTGGACAGACATCGCTTCTTGCCACTACGGGAAAATGGCTTAGACTTGTAGACGATTAACTTCAAAACGAAATAAAGATTGATCATTTCTATAATAAACTAATCAGTGTGCACTTAATCATGTTTGACCAATTTTTGACCGTTCCGCCCTTTAGTAAGCTGAACCGAGGAGCTCAGCACATACAGCACACTCATCATGATCGTCATCAACATCGTGATTACGATCTGCGCGGCATGCACTCGCACGGGAGCGATAAGGAAGGCCGAATGACTGCTGATAAGAGCGGCGAGATTCCACTACAGCTAACGCCGAAATCAAATCAATTTCAACGAAGTTGATTCACGGTCGTTCACCACCTCGCACTATGGTACGAATGGACAAATTTTCCGACAAAAATCTATAACTCGAAAACCATAAGCTTTAGACGCATGATGTCCTCTTGAGATTTAATCTTAAAAATAAAATCTGTCTTTTGGTTTGGGACTAGGGTGGTCCTTTTAATGCACATTTGTAGTGCAAAATGTTCAATGTGTTATGTCTGTTTGTCTGTGATTTAATTGTAATAAATAAATGGCGATGGGATTATATAAGAATATAAACATTTACATAAAAACTCGCTTTTTTACGTTGTCTTTGATGATAATTGTTGATGCTGCTGATCGAAAATTATGCAGAAAAAAATGCAAAACTACCAATTTTAAAACGAGTTTTTTTCTCCTGAGGGATACAAACAAGTACAAACGATTTTGCATAGATCTTGTAGATGTATGTTTGCGCTTTTAGTTGACGTATTTTGTGTTTGCAAATATTTGCAAATAAAGGAGTCTTGCAAAAACGTATTTTTTTACATTTCGACCTTTAAAACTTTTTTTTATAAAATAACTAGCAACTATCTTGTATATTGAAAATGTGCGTCATTCAATGCCCTGAAAGTCATCTCTAAAATGTTTTCAAATTCAAATTGAAATAAAAAAAACTACAGTAAAAAAACAGTTTTTTGAGGTCCCACCCAAAGGAAAGTTAGAAAAACTGTTTTAAAACGAAACGTAGATGAGATAGAAGTTAAGTTTCTTAAGCAACGTTTCATTAATTTAGAATATCTACAATTGTGTAGAAGCAAAAAATCCTCTATATCATAAGAATAAAAAGTTAAAAATGATGAGCAGGACGAGACTAACCAACAGACAGCACAATATCCACTTGCCAGCGAGACACACATTTGTTCGGTTTTTCAATGTGTCAAAGTTAAGTAAAGTTTAGATTGAGAATAAGTAATGTAGTTCGTTAAAATAAATCCGAATTTGTTCGCGTACAATAAAGGGGGTTTAGGATAAGGATGTGATTTTTTTTTGTGGTAAAATCAAAGTGATAAATTGGTTAAACTGGGTTTGGCCCATAATTGCAAGTTGATGTACCATGTATGCCTCCCACCCCATCAACCTTATCGAAGTTGAGCGGGGATCACACCCAATGTTATTAGGAACCGGAGCTGTAAGTCTTCCAATTTCTTTGGAAGAAACCGCATTCTTTCCAACTTATTGAGGGTAAGCAAGTTCGGATGTTTGGTAGAAAGAATCGACGGTCCATACGTTTAGAAGTGGTTCAAAGTATAGATTCAGCTCCCTCTCAATCAATCGAGCGGTGCATCGCGATGAAAGAAAACGTTACAAGGCTATGAGTCGTATGTCACGCGTTGCGTAAAACACTAACAAGCCCATCCATGAACGATGCAATAATGGTTGGGACAACATGACAAACACAAAGGATGTATCAGCAAGTTCTTATCGATTTTAGATACACATCAGCTCATCTCCTTTTCCAGATCAGCCTATGGATGAACGCAATAAATAACCAAGATTGTAAAGCGATTACAAAAATGCAATATTGGCTGTGGGCAACAATGTAAGCGGTACAGCTATGAAGAAAAATGATTAAGTTTTCAACAATCTGTGTGCATTCAGTCACTTGCAAACAATAGCATGCTTTGTGGATCAATATGGCGAAGATTGCTTTTTCGAATCAAGCAGTTTTCTCAAGATATGAATGGAAAATTGCAGTTTTGACGTGGCGCATATGTTTGTCACCTTTTCAGCTTTTGGGTGTACCTACAAGCAGGGTTGCCACATGCACAGATTTATCTAGTTTGAAACAGATTTTTTTCAATTTTTTCATACAGATATCTGTATGTAAAGATTACAGCCTTGAATCACTTGAATATGCAGTGAATCAGCCTTGAATCACTTGAATATGAAGTAAATCCGACCTGAATCACTTAAACATGAAGTGAAGCACTCGAATATGAAGTGAATCAGTGCTGAATTACTTGTACATGAAGTGATTCAGCCTTAAATGACATGAATATGAAATGAATAAGACCTTAATCACATTAATATGAAGTGAACCAGACCTAAACCACTTGAATTTGTGGTGAGTCAGTCCTGAATCACTGAATTTGAGATGATTCAGTTCTGCATCACTTGAAGATGAAGTGGATCTGACTTGAATCACTTGAATATGAAGTGAATCAGGACTGATTCACTTAAATATGAAATAAATCAGCCTTGAATCACATGAATATGAAATAAAAAAAGACCCTCATCACATTAATATGAAGTGAATTAGACGAATGAATTGTGAGTCAGTCCTGAATTACTTGAATTTAAGGTGAGTCCTTTCTGAATAACATGAATATGAATAAAATCAGGCCTGAAGCACTTGAATGTGTGATGAGTCTTTCCTTAATCACTTGAATTTGAGGTGAATTAATCCTGAATCACTTGAATATATAGGAAATCAGACCTGAATCACTTCAATATGAAATGAATCAGATCTAAAAAAATGTATAAATACTTGAATGAGAAGTCAGTCAGTCCAAAATCAATTGAATTTGAGGTGAATCAGTCCTGATTCACTCAAATAGGAGTGAATCAGGCCCAAATAACCTCTTCTGAAAAACTTTCCCAACTCGAACTTTCTATCTTATCAGAATCACGAGATAGAGCATGTTGAAAATGTTCAATTTTTTGCATGTTCACTAGTGCCACGTAGCGGTGGAATTCTAGACAAAAAATTCACTTTTTGCGAGACATAATTAATGGACGTTCCCTTTTCATCTATACATCTAGTTTTCACTGGAAAGAATGAGCATGGCATTTGGCATCAATAATATTGAATATAATAAATATTAAAAAGCGGAGATTAATTATACAGCATTATGGAAACGGACCATGGTACTGACTTAAAACAAAGTAGTAATAAGTCGTTAGAAAAATATGTATGTATGTATGTATGGTATGGTAGCCACCATCCCTTCATGCCCTTGGCTTGGATGCAGCTCCACTTAATAGCAAGATCAAATTGAGCCACCGATCTGAATTCACAATATCGCTGTATGAAGGGCCAAAAACGGAGGGGGGGGGGGGGGGGGGGACCCGTAAGCAGAGACACTCACGCGAAATCCACGGGAAATTAAGAATCTCCTTCCAACGATACGATCCAACAATTCGAATAACCCAATTCGCAATACTTATTAAGCTTTCTACAGGATGGCTTGTTAAGAAGGGCGCGTCACTCTCACTGAAACTGTTGGAGTAGAACTCGCAGCATCACAATCGAATCGGTAGGATGAAGAAAATGATAATGCTCGTTTCCTCCTAGACTCAGGCAGTCAATCAAACCATCGTCCAGTTTCAGCTTGAATGATACCCTGATGCTCCCTCCCAACCCAGTATTTATTATATATAATGTACATAATATGTCATAATATGCAATATATGCAGTATGTAATAAAGCAATGAAATATACTATGATATTTAATTAAAATATGCCATGGTTGGAATTCGTCGTCCTGTAATTTAAATATGGTTATAAATACAATAATACGATGAAATAGTTAAAATAGTAATAATAGGCATATGATAATCATATGCAGCTTGGTGCATCTTTACAACTCAATCAGTGGCAGATGAATATAACTCTGGAATGTGAAGGTCTTATTGCAATTAAATAAAGTAATAAGTCGTTATACAAATATCACAAAAAAAACAAGAAAAACTGGTTTGAAATAATATGAATATAAAGAAATAATAACGCTAAAGCGCACCTTCCCTTTCACCTCCTTATACGATGTCATACCACAGAGAACAGATGTTCATCTTCGGTCTGCTACTTGTGTAAAACTTTAAACCGACATTTCAAATGTATGTCGTTATGCTCCTGGTAGGCGGTGCTGCAGTTGTGCGATAATTGTCATGTAAATTTTTATTAATAAAAAGCCTAGCACAAAACCGGAAAAGTTTTGTTTGCTTTCCTCAGCACCTGCTTCTTATACCGGCTGCCCATATGAACTTTTACACACGTTTTTCAAGAAAAGGTATATGGACATCAATGTCTGTTCTCTGTGGTCATACTAAGTGAACTACGATTTCCAACACATAAAGGCTTCCCCAAACTGCAGCGTTTTTTTTTTGCCGCTGCCGCAGAAATCGCCGCGATGAGATTACATGGCGGCTTAAGGCTGGCCCACAATTGATTCGTTTGCGTTTCGTTGACAATCCGGATATTTGACAGCTGTTTTAAACGTATGGGATCACATGCGATAACACACATTCAATCCGGAGAGAGTTTGCGGTAGAGTACTAAAATGTACTAAACGCAAATTTGACCACAAAACCAACCGCAAGATTTGACACCTCTCAAATCTTATGTATGACTTTGCGGGGGAAAAAACAATAACAAACATTTGGTAACTTCCACTGATTGTGCCTCCACCGAAAAAGTGGTAATTTATTATGAAGTGGAACAAAATTCCGGCCGGGAACAGCGCTTTTCTAGTGTGTGAGGATTGTTTGTTTAATTTTTGAACTTTAATTGTATTTTTTTAGATCTAATATATAATTTTTCCAGACAGTTTCGTCCAAGTAAAGACCACGAACAAAGGATTTATTCTTGCTTCAAGGCTGTGTAAAACACTTTATCTAAGGGTAGCGCTCATAAATGGTTTTGATTGATCGGTCGACCAGAAGTTACAGTTCGTTGTGTAATTCCAACTATTTGAACCAAGTGATGATCCTTTTAATGTATGCAATTGGAGTAGAAGTTCTTTAACTGGACAGGAGGAGTATTTCTCCAACCTGTGTCGGAGGGGAAGTTTGCATATTAAATCTTCCGGACCGCTTCCTGCTATGAAGTACCTGCTGGTCACTCACCCACCGATTACCTGTCGATCTGCGAAATTTTGATAAACCGACTGCTTAGAATTATCTCAAATTGTAATATTCCGTCCACTATATCACCAAATATTGCGAGTAGTTGAACGGATTGGAGATAATGAAGCATTGGGTTTAGGACCAAGCCCGACTTCAGTTCAGCCCATAGAATCTGACATACTTCATAAATAATAGAGCTTGCCCTGCTATCACCTATCTTGAAGCTCCATGATAGAAATGGTAAAGGGTGTCCACGATGAAATTGCCACACACAAAATTGATTCGCAAAATTCGAGTTTTCATCCGATTGCCATCAAATTTTCAAGGATTGAGAAATAACTATTAAACTTCATTTTATCATTTTACTCGTATTTTATTTACAGTCCATACGCAAATGCCCGCACCTTGGCCTTAACCCCGGCCATAAGATTCTGCACAACCTGTGAATCAACCGTTTTTTGCATGTAAACCCATACTTTCTTCAGTTCCTCGACTGTCTTCACTACCTTAGGTCGTTTAAGAAGGCGCTGCTTCATAATCGCCCACTACTTCTCGATGGGGCGGAGCTCCGGAGTGTTGGGAGGGTTGAACATTTTCGGCACGAAATTAACCTTATTGTCCGCATACCACTTCAGCACGTCCTTGGAGTAGTGGCATGAGGCCAAATCCGGCCAGAAGATTGTTGGGACGTTGTGGGCCTTCAGGAGAGGAAGCAGCCGCTTCTGGAGGCACTCTTTTATGTACACCTGTCCGTTCATCGTGTCCTGGGTCACGAAAGGTGCACTCCGCTTCCCGCACGTGCAGATGGCTTGCCAAACCAGGAATTTCTTCGCAAATTTGGACATCTTCTGAGTGCGGACATGCTCCGAAACGCTGAACTTATCCTTGGCCGTGAAAAACAGGTTGCCGGGGATCTGTTTGAAGTCGGCCTTCACATATGTTTCGTCGTCCATGATGCAGCATTCAACTTTCGTCAGCATGTTGAAGTACAACTTCCTGGCACGGGTTTTGGCGGACTTGTTCTGCTTCTCGTCGCGATTAGGGGCCTTTTGTACCTAGAACGTTCGAAGCCCAGCCTTAGTTTTGGCCTTCTGGACAAAACTTCGGCTTAGGTGCAGCTTCTTAGCCACATCCCGAACGGAGGCGTTCGGATTTCGGTTGAAGGCCCCAACTACGCGGTTGTGATTTTTGGTGTTGTACGGAATACTTTTTCCTTCACTTCTGGGCTTCCGATCGGTGGTCAACCGTTCCTCGAACCGCTTAATCACTCGCGACACCGTGGAATTCGCGATTCCCAACGTTTTAGCGATGGAACGATGCGAGAGATCCTTGTTCTCGTGATGAATGCGCAAGATTTTATCACGCACGAGCTGTTCTTTCGACTCCATTTCCGCGAGTTTTGATCACAGGACTTTAAAACTTGCAGGATGTGAATAATGCACTATGAACTAAATCCACCCAAATTTTGATTAAATTCTACCCAACGGTTAAAAAGTTAGAGCAATTTCATAGTGTGGCAATTTCATCGTGGACACCCTTTATGTCAGGCCCATGAGCCAGGTATCTGAAGACAGGATGTGAATCATTATTTAAAGACAAGAAACACGGGCAAACTCGCACGGGTGCTCAAACAAAAAATACTCACATCACGGTTAATAAAAGCCTGAACTCTAGACTGAGAGGAGTTCTTGCGAAGAATTTCTCCAACCTGTGTCGTATAACTTCCAACAATGAATTAAAAGTTCTGGGAGTCATCCGAGTCGCCCGAAAGAACTTTTCAGGATTTTGCACCATTACAATAAAATTCTTCTATCCGAACATCTCGACCTCTTGCTAAATTCGACGTATTCTTTATACACTTGATAAAGTTTGCAAATGTTCAAAACCTCGGTGATATCCATTCCGGAATGAATTTTAATACAATAATTTTTGTCGAAAGGTACTTCCGTCACAAGCTCTGCCAAAATAAAAACAGAAATTTGATCTTCAAAACTGGCGATTAGAAATTTTTCAGCTGTCATCGGCCGGATTTATTGTGTGTTGGTTTTCCGTTTTGCGTACGTTTTTCATTATAGTACAAAACGGATCAACCGGATTGCTAAACGCAAACGCAAACGCATCCGCAACGTATCCATTCTGGGTTGCACTTTCTGAGAGCGTACAAACCAACGCGATGCGTTTTTTAATCGCGTCAGTTTGTGCGCTCTCATAAGCCGCCATGTAAACTCATTGCGGCGATTTTTTCGCCGCGATTTCGCTGCGACACGGGAAAAAAACGCTGCAGTTTGGGGAAGCCTTAGAAGCGGCAGGTATTGTAAGCAGACGCAAAAATCTCCGTTGTTCAATTGACACACGATTACCGTTTAACTGAATTTTCTACTAAAATAGTTAAAGTCCACTAACACTCGTAAGCCTCCGTCATTATTTGATTGATTTATCGATAATGTCGCTTCGAGAAAAACATATTGTAGATTAATAAGAGACTTTCTTTTAAAAACACTACCTCAAATGCATATCCCTGTCAAAAACCTTTGGTTGTCAGGGTGTCTTCACATTACATACGAAATCAACGTGTTTGTCAAGGAAAAGAGTCCTTACCTCCTTCTTCATTCTTGTTTCACTACACACGCCTTTATTCGTCTTTTCAAGCACATCTTCACTACTTTCTTTTTTCCTGCTCCTATGTCTTCATATTATTATACTTCCGTAGCAAAAACTAAATCTTCATAATGGGGAGGGTTCTTCTTTATTCATTAATTCGTAATTGACACGTAGGCAGCGCGCAAGTTGCATTGCTGTTTTCTTTTTCTGTTTGTTTTGCGTTCCTAATGGGGTTCTACTGAATGATGAATGTGATAAGATTAGTTTTCATTTAAAAAAACCTAATATATGTATGTATACAAGTGCAACGTAAACATAGCCGCACTTGTAGCGTTTTAAGGGTTCATTCGGGGATTTTGGGAATTTTTGGGATTTCGAAAATTTCCTCTATTTACATTGTTGACTTAGCAAATATTGTTCTTCTCTCACGCATTTTGTGCTAGAAAATTATACTTTCCAGAAGAAAACAGTACAACTGGCAATACTCATAGCAATTGTTTATGATGTATAATATTTATCATAATTAGCAAATAACTCTGTCTCATCGTATTGTTTTTTTTTTTTTTTTTTATACAGTAAATACGTTGTTTACGTTACTTCCTCATCTAATATGTGTATATCATTTTTCTGCGAGTAACCATCATTACTCATATGCTTTGGTCCATATAGTCATTTTATTAACTTATTATTACTTTTCTTCCATTTGATGATTATTTTTGTTTGTTTGTTTGTTTCGTTTCAAGAATTGTAGGATTTGTGTGTGGTTGTGAGTGCGACTTCTTCAAAATACATGGTTGCTTTTCAAATCGTCCAAAGAAAAAAAAAAATCATGCTTTTCATTGTTGAGACAAGTGTTCGTATTGGGATGATTTGGTGTGGATTTAAAGGGTTGTGTATCTTTTTTGCTGGTTATTTAGATAAACATATGTAAGAAATATGTTTTGCATTGTTTATTTTGTCTTCTGAGAATCTGCTAGAAAACTCTGGGTTTTATTTTTTAAGATCGCATTTGATCTGCAGATGGGATTTTGTATTTAGTGTTAAATGGAAATTGGCGGTTTTTTTTTCTTTTTTCGTGTTGAGACAAGTTGTGGATGTTGCATATAGTTCTTACAGTTTATTTATTTGGTTGATAGTAAAATATGGTTGTATATATGAATGTAAGTATTTATTGATTTTTCTTTGTATCATTCGCTTGTTTCGGTTATTTTTACAAAAAAATCAAATTCTGTTTTAATTTAACTATACCCTGTTGGAATATGTTTTAATTCAATATCAATAACTTCCTTGATTTAGTTTTCTTAATTTAAATACAGTGTTCCTCCATGGTTCAAGCTTCATTGGTTATTTACGAACGGGAAAGCAAAACATTTCCCAAATGATGATCTTATGCTTTCCTTTGTTATTTATCGTTGGAAGTATATTTACTTATGCTCATATGTGTAAACATATAATTCGTATTTCCCATAAAATAAGTATTCATTATCAAATGAAACAGTTGTCTAACTAAGAACTTAAGTTTCTGCATAACATTTATTTTGTTTATGTTAATTTCGAATTGTATGTAACAGTCCATGTAAACCTAACACTGTAAAATTTTACAAACAAAAACATTGAATTAGAAACAAAAACTCGCACAGAAAGGGAACATCATGCTTTACACTCACACACACAAAAAGAACATAAATAACAAGTCAGCCAATCTACGAGAAGAATAAAGGGAATATTGCATAATTGTTTACATTTATCGTGGTCAAACACTGATCAAAAGTGGATGTTATTAAAGCACAAAGTAGGCACTGATTCGATAGTGGAAGCTGAGCTGAGACGTTTTCAAACAGCAAATCCAGAGCTGGCTTCGATCAATCGATCACAAAAGTACACAGAACGTAACAAAATTCAATGTGCCAGAACACTCGAACAAATCAAAAACAAAAAACCAAGGCCTACCACGATGACGAACCAAATGCGGCAACCGTCACCGCTTCGTACGACGAACAACGAAATAGAAACAACAAAACAACGAAGAACCGATCGCGAAATGCTTGCTTTCGCTTCCTACGATCACTTCTCCGCCGGCCTTACATAACTAGGTGTTAGTGAACGTAAACAAAAACATAAACGAATCAGAAAGCAATGAAATCAACTTACCGGCGTTCATAGTCTGTACGTCTACTAGCAAAATTCATTTGTACTTGAACTCGCGATTCCGTTTTCGTTTTGACAGAACCCGTTCCCGACGGCTCGGTGACGCTCAAGAAACAAACAAAATGGCGAACGCAAAACGACAGTCCGAACCCAAGATGAAGTCCGACGACGACGACGACGATTGCGAATCAAAACGTTCCCAGCTCAACCCCGTTTGCGGAAATGGGACATTTCTCTTCTACCACGGGGAGTGGGGGCAAGGACAACAAAGGAAAAACAAATCATCAGTTCGGAAGGTAAACAAAGAAAAGACTAGTTTTTTTTTTCTTGATGTGTGTTAATTAATTATTATTCTCCTCTTTTCTTTTTGCTCCAATTTCTTCCCTCTCGCTATCTGTTTTTTTTTTTTTTTTCTTTTTTGGTTGCCTTCTGCAGCCGAAAGATGCGTGTCTTTACAGTTGCAGTTAAACTTGTTGATGTTGTTGTTTGCTGTTTGTTTGGTTTGTTCTTCCAGTAATAATCGTATTTTTCTTGTTTTGTTTCACTTTGCGATTAGTTATAATAATTCACAATAATAAACTGGGCTTTGCTTGGGTTGGTTTTCAAATATCATGTTTGTTGTTTGTTTGTTTCTTGGTTTTGCATTATTGTGAGTGATGTTTTGTTTTGTTTTGCTGTGTTGTTTCGTCCGCAGACGTGTGTAAGTGTGAGAGAATTCTTGTTTTGAGTGGCTCTTTATTTGCATTTGCTCTCAGGGCTCTTCAAATTCACGGCTTCAAAAATGGTGTGTGTATGAGAGTGGGAAATTTCGTAAGATTTTCTGAGTTACCTGTTCATATGATTTGAATCAAGTGTTTACATTCGTTTTTGTGTTTTCTGTTTGTTAAATTGAAATAATCCGCTCACATAAATCTGTGTCCGTGTTTGCACATTTAAATTGTTCTTGTTTGGTTTTGCGTTCTTAGTGTAATTTTTTTTTTGTCCAGTTTTCCCATTTGGTTTTTGTTCATGAGTTTGTCTGAATGATAAAAATTAATTTATAATTATTTTATTATCATAGTATTTGTTTTAAATATTTGTATTATTTTATTTATTTAATTTAAATTTCAATATAATTTATATTTAACTAAGTTTTTTTTTTTTTCTTCCTTTGAATTACGCTTTCTTTAATTCATATATTTCATGTATTTATAATAATTTACATTCTCATTAAATTTATCTCCTTCTTTTCCTTGTTTTTTTTTTATTTTTTTTTTGTTTGGATAGCTGCTTTTACCTTGCAAGTGTAAAAAATATCCAAAGTATTCATCTGTTCACAATTTTCCTTGATGTTTTTTTAATCTTAATTCTGCACTAATGATGAATGTTTCTTCGTCCACATTTCTCGGCCTCATTTTTCTTTTTTTTTTGTTTTGCTTACTGCATTACTTTTAGTAACAATTATTATTGCATTTTCCTTTCTTTCGCTGACATTCGCTTTTCAATTTCGTACACAATTTTAATTTGTTGCTTTCCATTTGCCAATGTTTCTACGCTGTGGATGTGACTATTGGTTTGGTTTGGTTTAAATTTTCCTGTTTTCAGTGTTTCACGAACAAACAATGTGCCGTTTCCGGAATCGGTACAAGTAATTAAGTGAAATGCAAGCCTTGCTTTCCGCAATCGAATTGAAAAGAAAACGGGCCTTGCTTTCGCTTCGTTCACTGCGGCAACAACAGTCTGAGTTCACAGAGCTTGAATGTTTACAATATTTTTAAAATGAGGAATAGTAGGTGCTAAAAACAGTTCGCTTATGGCGCACAAAAGTTTGCATTCTTTCGTTTAATGTTCCTGTCCTTTCCATATTAATAAATATATATACCTAAGACCACTAGCTCCTTCAACTGGTTCTCCACTTTCTTTCTCCTCATAATTACCTTTTAATTCTTTTAAAAAGTAAAAACTTATCATATTTGTTTAATAGATGCTTGCTTGCAGCAAAAAACGGAAACGTAATAAGTTTTGCTTAATTATTGTATGTGTTTGTGTATGTGTGTGTGTTTTGTGTATGGATGTTAACATCCATCCATTGTTTCGTGTGAGAGTGTTCGTGTACTTTTTTCTTAAACATTTTTACTTGGTATTTGTTTCTTTAAAGTAGTCGGCTTCCATCCATCCGCTTACACTTTTAGTTAATAATTGTAGTTAAAGGTTAAAATTAAGTAAATATAAAGAGAATAACAAATAGTTTTTTTTTTTCTCGAAACAAATGATCTTACGCCTTTGCTTCCTACTAGCGTCTTAAACAATGATGCACTTTTTTTGTGTTTTCTTTTGTTGGGTTGTTTGCTTACCTAAAATATATGTACGTGTGTTTGTGTTAGTAGATTTTTTTTTGTTTTCATTGAATTGGTTTCTTAACCTGTCCTTTAGCATTATTATCATTTTGTGTATGTGGTTTGGTAGATTTCAACGGCCACGTTCGACGCACTCGCACGTTTTTGTGTGTTCGTATTTGTTGTGTCTTTTTATTTGTTATTTCAAATTGACGTCAGCCTACTGCGATGCACTCATTCAAACTAATGCACGCCCTCACCAAGCCATTCAAACTGAAGAAATTGTTTTTTTTTTTTAATATTGGTTTCATCTAATTTGTTCCTCTCAGCCTACTACAAAGGTGGGATTTTTTTTGCACGTTTAGAAATTACCTTCCGTCAAATTGGCATCCCAAAACAAAACAAGAATCTAGAGTTGGTAAACGAGAAGAATTCACAACAAAAAAATATCCTACGACACAGCTTATAATCACTTTGACACACACACACACACATGTGCGTGTGTTTGGTTCGCAAGACGAGGAGACGGGGGTGGTGCATTTCATGTCACGTCGAACATCGTCCTTCTGATTTTCAGGCATTCTTTCACGGGTTGACATGTCGCGGGTGACGTTTCGGCTGACTGTTGTTGATGCACACTATTTCCCAACTGTAGTACGTTCGTTTTTTAAAGATTTGGCTGTTGTCATCATCGTCGGTTTCCCAGGTTCGCTTCTACTTGCTGTTGTTGCTGTTGTGGTTGTTGTTGTTGTTGTTGTTGTTCTAATTATTGATGTTGGGACAAATGGAAATCATACCCCGTTCCAAAATAATAGCGAAGATGGTGATCTTATATTGCTTGCTAGTTTTCAATGGTAGCCATTGGTGAACGCTGCTGGAATCAGTTGGCCCTGTGGAGATTGGAGACATGGAAATAGAATTGCTAACCATTAGTTGTGCGAAATTTGTGTGAAGTTTACAGATGAAATGTGATTTGACTGAGTTAAAAAATTGACAATCCATTCGAAGTTTCGCGCTTTTAATCTTAGTCGAGAGCTGTTGATAAATTCATGGTTCCAGGTAATAATGATATATTGATATATTCATAAGAGCAACCGCACCGGTCGTTGTTGTTGTAGTTGCGTACAGCGCTCTCATTTTAACGTAGTCGTTTATCGACGCACCGGTTGTTGCTATCCCAGAAGTCATTCTTAGTTACTGTGTTCCACTGTTCCCAATAGTACAGGCTTCTTGCTACAACCGGTGCACATTGGTCCAAAAGTTTCAGGAATAAAATAAAAAGTGCACTTAGATGACGGGTAATCAAATTGGTGTCTTGAAAGAAGTTTTTGGTAAGATTAAGGCCGCATCTGAAAAAGGGATCGTCCATAAACTGCGTTCATCAGGGCACGATTTATTTTTTAATCTTTTTTTGTGACGTTCTAGGCTTTCAAAACATTCTACAAAATTGTAGAACTCACAATTTCCATAAATTTTGCAGAAAACACCAACTTGCTATCTTGTATTTTTTATTGAGATGTGAAGCACTTTTTTATGGTAACCCCTTTCAAATCGATTTTTTAGCTCTAACTTTTTTCTTTGCGTTTTCCTCGGCCTACTTTTTTTTTTTTTTCCCCCATTTTACACACCTCTTTCAAACACCTTTTTACCCTTCTTTCCAAAACCATTTTAAAAAAATCCCATAATTTTTCACATTTTTATTTTTTATATATGGGTGGTAATTGATAATAACTAGGTGGGCATAAATCAAAGAAGCATTCGTTGCCTAACAGTCGTGCTGATCGGAGTGTTTTCGAAAGAGCTCTAGTAAAAGTGGCTAAGTGGCGGCTTTTTTTTTGTTTATCCAAGTGACGATCAAAAGTTGTGGTGAAGGAGTTTAAAAGATAAGTTTGTTTTAAATCATTTTGTTGTTCTGACTTAATTTTATACAGCAGCATTTGAACCTAACAATACTAACCACGTGTTTTGAGAGCTCTTCTTCGCCATTTCAAAATGGCTGAAGGAGAGCAAACAAGCTCATCTGAGTTACCCGTTCTCCCATTAGGTGGATCTCTCGGTTCAATTGAGTCAAACGGTGTCAATATGAATGTAGATAAATTCGTCTCTCCGAACCAAAGTCGGGTTAAAATGTACCCGAAGTGGGCGAAAGGGCCTTTCGTCGTTTATTTTCGCCAAATTAACAAACCGATAAACGTACTACACGTTTCTGATATTCTACATCGTACCTATTCATCAGTGCAAGAGGTTAGAAAGATTAACCTTAGGAAGCTTCGAGCAGTTTTTACCAACCGCGACCATGCAAATGCGGTGGTTAGTAACACTTCACTAACAAATCTGTATCGAGTGTACATTTTGTGTGATGAAGTGGAGATCTCTGGTGTTATTTATGACGATTTATTGGATGAAAAAACTGTTGTTCAACGTGGTATGGGCCACTTCAAGAACAGAAATGTGCCTCCAGTAAATGTTCTTGAATGTGAGCGATTGGTAGTAAAGTTTAAAAAAGGGGATAGTGCGGAATACCTTCCGAGTGAAGCTGTACGTGTAACATTTGCTGGCACTGCTCTTCCTGAGTATTTGAATATTGACAATGTTATTTTCAAGGTTAGGTTATTCACGCCAAAGTTGATGCACTGCGGTAAATGTCAAGCTTTTGGGCATACAACATCGTACTGTGCAAACAAGGTAAAATGTGGTAATTGTGGTGATTCGCATATGACAGATTCATGCTCAGTTCTCGAAAAAAAGTGTGCAAAATGCCATGAAGAACACAACTCACTTAAAGAATGTCCCGTTTTCCGTCAACAAAAAAATGTTTACCGAAAACAGCTCATCCATAAAAGTCGATCTAGTTATGCCGAAATGTTGAAGGCCACGGGTCAACCACTTGACACTTCTAACAAATACGAAATTCTGGGTAGTCAGTCTGAAGAACTTGGTGAAGCCGTTGAAGATGAGCAAGGCCACTGCAGTTACTCAATTCCAATCAAAAGAAAAAGAGCTCTTCGTGATAGTCATCCTAAGAAAACAGAAAACTCTTCTGTTTTTTCTTTCACTGCTAAATCAAACAAACTTTCTTCCAAGGAACAGTTTCCATCGTTGCCTCAAACAAAAGATATTCCCGGTTTTCGCAAGACTTCGGATGTTCCTCAGGCTCAAAATATAACTGGTTTTTGCAAGATCGCAGCTGATGCCTCTGAGAAACTAGATAATCTGCACAAGTCTTTACGCCAGCTTTTAGCATTTATTTGTAACATTTTCAACATTGAGCCCCATTGGATTGAATTGATTGAACAGGTGATCCCATTTGTATCTCCTTTGATTGAAAAGTTATGTGAAAAAATGCCCCTCCTTGGTACACTGCTGAAGTACAATGTCTGAATATGTACAGTGCCAGAATAAATTTTCTATTTTACAATGGAACTGCAGAAGCATTTTGCCAAAACAGGCAAATTTAAGAAATTTTTTGAATAACATTCATGCAGATTGTTTTGCTTTGTGTGAAACGTTTTTAGTAGAAGAGTTGAGTTTTTCTGTCCCTAGGTTTAATATTATTCGAGTTGATCGTGAGAGCCGGGCAGGAGGAGTTTTGATGGGGATTAGGGATTGTTATTCCTATAAACGGATTCAGTTGACGGTTCCTAATTCCATTGAAGTAGTTGCATGCTCCGTTGAGGCGAATACACAATTGTTTACGGTTGCATCAATTTATATTTCACCGTCGGTTACTTTAGATTGCGACGCCCTCAAGAGATTATTAATGCAATTGCCACAACCATTATTTCTACTTGGTGACCTCAATGCACATGGATGCGCATGGGGCGAGCCTCAAGATGATCGCCGAGCAAATATGATTTACGATGTAATTGACGAATTCAATCTTGCAACTCTTAACACAGGTGATATTACACGCTTGGCATGTCCACCGGCCAGGTGTAGTAGAGTTGATGTTCTTAACACCCCCTCACTCCCCCCCCCCCCCTCTTTTTTTTTTTTTTTCTTTTCCCCCCCCCCAAAAATATCCCCCCTCCCCTAATTTTCGAATCCCCCCACTCACATTTCGCCCTCTCCATCTCTATTAATACATCTTTTCTTAACACCCTATCTTACCTCCCAAATCTCCCCTTTCCAACCACCCACCTTTTTCAAAAATCTTCCCCCCTTTCCCCCCTTTCCCTCCCCATTTTCTCTTTATCCCCACCGATTTTTTTTACAAATTGTGTACTTCTGATTCTCGCTGCTTAACGGCAACGTTTGCCTTGCTCACGCGCCATGTCGGGTTATCCAAAACTAGTCTACTTATAAATATATACTATATAAAAGTTCAATAATCCACTTGAATGTAATTTTCAACAACATTTCCATACTACGTATGTACGCATGCAGAGGTGACATTCCGAATTTGAGCTTTTCTTGATCTTTAGGGTTGTCTTCTCTTCTGGCAGCGTTGATATGTTTACCTGAATGGCCGCAGGTGTAGCAAGATTAAGTGTTGGTGCCAGTGACATCGTTGACGACTTTGGTATCAACCATACAAAAATACAGTTTTGGCACAATGGATTCCGCAATATTTTCCAACCGATAAACGTTGGGAATTAACAAACTGATTGGCGTTTCCATTGACTCAACTTCGCGTGAGGTCAATTCTGCACTCTCCTTTGCAAATAACAGTTTGATTGGGCGGCAGAGATTGAGAGAAGAAAGCAACGTATTATCCCAATTTTCCCAATATTTCTTCCGTTGCAGACACAGCTTGTCGGCTGTTAAACGTAGAGGAACAATTGAGAATGCAAATATGTGCGAATCACTGTATTCATTGATTTCACCGTCCTCGAACTCTTCTCTGAAACCTTGCTTGTACCTTGCGTGATTGCTGCTACCATCACAACCCCACTTATAAATCAATTTTAGTTCGTGTCTATCAGAAAACTGTCTACAAGATCTTGAAGCCGAACCTCTGCCACGGATGGTGAAATTAATGTTCTTGTATGGGGAGTGTATATTATTTTATTTGTAGTTAATACCAGCTGGATTCTTTTTAAATATATACCTGAAGGGTAGCACATCGCTTTTGCCTCAAGAATTTTGTTATATGCTGGATAAATATCTGCTCCATTTTGAAGAGTGCTAGGATAGGTTAGGCAAAAATGTTATTTGGAAAATAGTATACATACGGTACGTGTCGAAGGATTTCTTCCAGTCGAGGATTAGTGCACGACACTGAAGATGTCTGCACATTGTACAGAAATACGCGTATCTGTCAAGAAAAACAATAAAGTAAAACAACCGGTCCCCTAACTGGGGGCCTTTTAACTGGGCTGCTTTTTAACTGGACGCGTTTTTGGGAAACTAGGAGAATTTAAAATTAACACTTCATATGATCACTTTAACAAAAATAAAAATAAAATATTGAAGCACTTTTTCAAAATTATCACTAGCAAACGCGAGCAAATTCCTTTAAATTCCACTATAGGAAGCTTCTCTTTTGACAGATAGGCCTATTTCGTCTGCGACTTACAGACTTCTTCAGTGTCGAATGCTCGACTTGAAGGGAACATCACAGTAGGTCTAGTATTTATAGTAGGTTTGTTGATACCTGAATGTATGAGGTAGAGTGTGTGAGGGGGTATACTGAGTGTGTTTATGTGTGTACCTCAAAGGTTGTTTGGTACCGCAAAGGTTGTGTGTTGAAATGAAAGGATATTAATTCCTACTTCGTTTGAAGGTAGTCAAATTGGCGTTGTGTTGTTTTTGTGATGTTGGTAGAAATTTAAACAGCCACGAATATCCGTTTCCTTGATCTTTGTTAAGCATTTTTTTGGAATTTTGTTTGTGGATTGCTATGCTTTCCGCTACATTTAGTTTCCAAGGGTTTGTGATATGCCTTAAAATTTGTATGTTATTTAAGTTTAAAAAATGTTCTTCGTTGAATATATGTTCAGCTACTTTTGATTTAAAATGGTGTATGATCCCTTTTTCGGTGTCTTTGTTTGCTTTAGTGACTTCTGCAATATGTTCTTTGAAACGAATATTGAGATTACGTTTAGTTTGTCCAATGTAAACTTTTCCGCAATGGTCACAAGTTATTTTGTAGACCCCGGATTTGCTAAGACTCTCAATGGGGTCTTTAGCAGAACCTAAGAGAGTTTTAAGCTGATTATTTTTACTAGTAAAAACTATTTCAAAACCAAAATTCCGTAGGATTGGTCGTAATTGTGTAGTGTGGCTGTCGTGTGTCATTGCTATTCTCTTAAGTTGGGGTTGTGTTTCTGTTAGTGTGGTGAGGGATTCTTTGTATTGTTTTTGTGTTTTTTTGTTGATTACGTTTTGTATTAGTCTTCGGGAGTAACCATTTAAGTGTGCTGTGTCAAAAATGTATTCGAGTTCTTTAGTTATGCCGTTTGGACTTAGTGGTAATGTCTGTATTCTGTGAATCATGTGATTAAATGATGCTATTTTGTGTTGGTATGAATGATTAGACGTATGTGGTATTGTACGTTGTGTATTTGTTGGTTTTCTGTAAATTTCAAATGAGAGTTTAGATTGTTCTTTTACTACAAGCAAGTCTAAGAATGGTAATTTATTGTCATTTTCAATTTCAAAGAATTAATATTTTTATTGAGTTGTTTAAATGTTAAGGGGGAGGGGGGAGGTTTTTCTTTAAAAACAAAACACATCAACAACTATCCCCCACCCAACTGAAGGTAGTTTATTCTTTTTTAATTTTTTTTTTCAAATTTCCCAAAAATTTTTCCCCCAAAAAGGGGAAAGGGGTTACCCATAGGGGGCCCTTTTAATTTTTTAATATTTTTTTTTCTGAAAGAAAAACGCGTTTGCTAACTGAGCTATAGCCCAGCTAAAAAGCAAATAAACTTCAAAAATCAGCATTTGACATTTTGTTGTCAACATTATCATGTAAAAGCCATATAAGGTTCGTGGAGAAGTGAAAAATTGTTAAATTGTACGAAATTGAGTCTTCATCTCATACAAACTGATTCAAACATTTTGCACAATGGGGTGCACAATAAACTACATCGCTATAACGTATAAAGCATAAAAACTTGATGTATTGCGCAATGAAAAATGCCAACCGAAACCTGATCGAAAGCCCCCTCGAAATTTATTTACATTCGTAACGTCAGCCCCGTTACCGAAGCAGCATCCGCTAACTGGGCTGTGCACTTAACCTAGTTAGCGAACGGTTGCTGTAGTTGAAATTAAATGTGGGACGAATGGGTTATACCAACCCTCAAATTAAAGAAACAACTTTTACCGTGTCATTCCCATGGGGAATTCAGGGGAATCAGTTGTATTCCTTGATGTATTTTTGAACGCGTTTTATTTATGTCGATGGCTGTACAAAGTACTTGAATAAACCGATTTTAACAGTTTGCGGCATAGTTTCATTTACTCCGCCTTAAACCTTTTACATGGGGGCTCAGCCGCGATGGAGTTTTAGTGAAATCTGTGCGAAAAAGTTGTAAAATCGGACATTAAAGTTGTGACGAAAGTTGATGCGAAAAATTCAAGATGGCTGATCCGGTGGTAGATTTGTGTGCCGCATTGACTGTAATCGATGCTTTTTCTAAGTTTGTTTGGTGCACCGCATCATAATTTCCATGTTGACCAAGTTATCAATGGCGAAGCCCGATGAATGGTTTAAGCACGTTATCCCAGTTCACGTACATACGTCCAATAGGCGCAACCGGCCACCAGCACGGATCAAACCATCGCCATCGATGAATGGGCTTTTTTTTTGTTGGGGCGTAGAACCACTCCCAAGTAACCACAAGCATTATATTATTGCACTTATTCAACCCAAAATCAACATCATTAATGCGGGATCGCATCAATTCAACAGTTGTCAAGTAATGAAGCGTTAGATTAGCTTAAGAATGTAGTGATGCATTACCAATGCAATAATGCTACTTTAGCAATGTCTTATGGCATTACAAAAGATATAGCATTAGTTCGATCTTAGTGGGGCTCTTTTCAGCTTTAATCCAACTTCAATGATGCACTAAACGTAATACATATGCCCTATATATGCATGCTATTACAACCTCGTGGTTACTTGGGCTGCGTCCACTGAGTTGAACTTTTGTGGTAGTTGTGAATGGGCTTAGAAGACGTATAGTGGATTTAGTCGACACCATTTGGCTTTTCTGCAACAGCTGCAAATCGTCGGGAAACGCTTCGGCCTGCCTATTATATTCTTTTAAAAAAACACAAATTTCTCAAACATCATTTTTATCCATTACCACTGCACACTGGGCCAGAATGAAAAATTAGCAGGAATAAAATATTTTCACTATGAAGATTCAACTTTTGAACAAAACTGTCTTCGGCAAAGTTGCAGTTTATAATTAGGGCTTTAATTTGACGTCAGTTTCGGTTAGGGTGGTCCTTGAATATATCGAAATAAAAATTCTATCTTTCACATTTCTTGACATAAAGCAATATAATGCTCTACAAAGTTGTTTTTTATTGAATTTAAAGCAACTTTGCTGCAAAAATCATAGTCGTAGGTCTTTTGTGTCAAAAGTTATGATCATTTTTACGCTTAAGAGTAGGGTGGCCCTGAAAAAATTAGTATTTTTCGCCTAACTTTTTCATTTCAAGTTTTATGAAAACGGTGTCTTGAGCAAATTTTTAGAACTTGCTTAAATACACACTTTGATGAAAAAAGAACGTAATATCATGAATTCCTTCAAAAGATATCGCAATTTTAGTCTAAAAATTACGATTTTTTCAAATCAAATTATTTTTTAAAGGGGGAAAAACGGGGATCCAAATACGATTGCATATGAATGATGAAGATAAGAGGTCTCTTTTGTTTATAAATACTCAGGTGAATTTAGAAGAATTTTGGGTTAAATGGTACCATGAATGTATGTCCGTTTTAAAATAAAATTCTTGTTTTTTACTTAAATGTTGATGGCAACGACGAATAAATCACCATATATAAATAAAAAACTAATATTTGCAATGCATTAAATTTCATAATAAACATATATGCGAAAAATGTACCAAAATTATAAATTGTACTACTGAACCACTTAGCAACATTAAACAAAAAAAGTATTTTTTTTCTACGCCATGCACGTTTAAGGGTTAGAAAAATCTTCGAGGTTGGAATGATGTTCTCAAAAACATCAGGTATAAAGCGCATCAACGTGTATGCGTGTGCTTGGAACCAACATAATGGTAAATTCAAACGGATGTCAGTTGAACTTAACTGCTTAATTCCCGTAACAATAACTCAAAATTTAAGTTTCTTTTAACCACCGTAGGTAGTCAAATCAAACTAATATGATGTTTGTGCCCAATTCAACGTGAAGTTCCTGTTAAATAAAACTAGAATATATATGCGTTTCCCAATCATTTTTCTCAGTGCACCCTTAGTAAAGCGATATTTTTTCTTTGCTTCGGTGGTTTTTCATTGTGCTGAAGGTTTCAGAGACAAACAAACATGATATATTACTGATATATCACGAAAGACATCTTTAACATCTCTATATGTTGGAACACCACTTTAACTACAAATTTTATCAAAACAAAAATAAGCAAATTCATCGATTTAAATTGAAAACAATGCATATATTAGTTTTTTTATTTATGTATGGTGATTTATTCGTCGTTGCCATCAACATTTAAGAAAAAAAACGAGAATTTTATTTTAAAAAGGACATACGTTCATAGTACCATTTAACCCAAAATTCTTCTAAATTCACCTGAGTATTTATAAACAAAAGAGACCTCTTATCTCTACCATTCATATGCAATTGTATTTGTATCCCCGTTTTTCCCCCTTTAAAAAATAATTTGATTTGAAAAAATCGTAATTTTTAGACTAAAATTGCGATATCTTTTGAAGGAATTTATAAAATTACGTTCTTTTTTCATCAAAGTATGTATTTAAGCAAGCTCTAAAAATTTGCTCAAGACACCGTTTTCATAAAACTTGAAATGAAAAAGTTAGGCGAAAAATACTACTTTTTTCAGGGCCACCCTACTCTTAAGCGTAAAAATGATCATAACTTTTGACACAAAAGATCTACGACTATGATTTTTGCAGCAAAGTTGCTTCAAATTCAATAAGGAACAACTTTGTAGAGTATTGTATTGCTTTATGTCAAGAAATGTGAAAGATAGAATTTTTATTTCGATATATTCAAGGACCACCCTAACTGAAACTGACGTCAAATTAAAGCCCTAATTATAAACTGCAACTTTGCCGAGGACAGTTTTGTTCTAAAGTTGCATCTTCATAGTGAAAATAATTTATTCCTGCTAATTTTTCATTCTGGCCCAGTGTGCACTCCCACCCCAAACACCACAACCCAACCAACCCAACTAAATAACACAAAACCAACTCCCCCCCTCGCCCGCGACCAGCCCCCCCCCCCCCCCCCCCCCCCCCCCCCCCCACAACCAACCACAAAGAAGCGGTACCCCGCGAAACGAATCCATCGTTGACACATATCTGGAGGAACTTCGGTATCCCACTCCAGTGCCAGCAGCCATAGATGATCTGGTTCGAATTTATCTGACGATTGAGTGCCAAGAAGTTCCGGAGTAAGTCTTAATATTTCTGTTTAAATCATATTACTGACATCTATCATCGTGTTCGCTGAGAACGTTTATTGAAGCCACGAACACGCTTGGGAACTTGATAAGAAGGTTCATGTCTGAGCAATTCTGGACAAATAAATTTTATCTAGATAAAATGTTTCTATAGGTTTTGACAGATGGGATTGCTGCACATTTGAATCGGTCGTTATGGATTCTTGATCAAAAGTGAAGATTGAGTTTCATGTCGGTTTGTCGGTGGTATTATGAGCCGCTAACTTCTTCAATCTGCCAACATCGCTGCAGAAGTTCATCGACCGGGACAGCTGTCCCCGCATGACAAGTTGCTGTCGGCTGTCGGGAATACTCACTGGACTCTTCAATCTTTCCAGATGCAATCCACCCAAACATAGTTTCGACACACAGAAGGTTCGGTAAACGGAACCGGCCGTTTTGCAAAAAGGAGTAGAAGTGAGCAGCACCAATTATCATGCCCACCCTACGAGGGATTCCAAAGTTGGGATCGGCTAGAATTAGATCGTTGGGAAGCTTCAAATCAGAAGCGTTGATTGTTACGGATGGAGTGTCGCCAGTAACTCTCCGTAGTACCAGGAAGTCGAGCACTTCACGGAAATCGGATACGCGCGATCGAATCTCGGCAGAAACTTCATGCTTGGCAGTCGTAACGGTCCCATCTACGCCAGCGATTGGCACGTAGACAGATCTACGACTCAGGCGAAGCTGCTGACAAAGACGTTGGCTAATCACATTCGGTTGGCATCCAGTACAATTAAAATCACTGTGGTCAGCAGAACGCTAGTTGATTAAACTACTGCTATCGAAGAGTGTGGTTAGTTGACGAGAACAGCAGCAGAAACGGCAGTGAGTACAGTGGAAGGACCTGGATACGGTTGGTCGGAACACGGCATTCTCAACATTAGTAGATAAGCTGAGCTCATACGGCCCAGGGTGGATCATAGTGTGGTGTTGTTTCGTGCACTGCTGGCAATTGTACTTTGCTCTACATGTACGAACGAAATGATCGCTTCGAAAACAGTTACTTCAAAGCTTCTTCTCTGCCACAACCTTCAAACGATTCTTTGGATGCATGGTGTTGAAGGCCGGGCAATTGATCAGAGCGTGTTTCTCCATCTCACATGCTGGACACAGCGGGACGCTTTGTCATGGAAGAATGACTCACTGACGTCATCTGGTTGTGGTGCGGACGGTTGTTCGAAATCGTCTCCAGTATGCGAGCTCGTCTTTGTAAGAATTCGATTATCTTGGTGAAGCTGGGTTCATTTTCGGCGGCGATCGATTCTTCCCACGCAGCGAGAGAGGCATCATCTAGTTTGTCTTCCAATAATTCCATGAGGATGCTACTGAAGTGTTCGATGGGTTCACCAAGTTGCCCCAAGATCTTGATGTGTCGTTGGAAATCATCCACAATCTTGTGGAGGGCTTCGACGGACTGGTTTGCAATCTTTGGGTACTTCAAAAGAGCACGAATGTGCTTCTTACGCAGGATAGACTTATTTCAAAACCGCTGCATTAACGTGTCCCAAGCGACGACAAAGTTGTTTGCAGTAATCGCAATAGACTGGACCAGGTAAGCTGCTTTTCCCTTCAGTGACGATCTCAAGTAGTGGAATTTTTGAATGAACGAAATCTCCGTGGACGAGTGTATCATAGACAGGAACATGTCGTGGAAAGTAAGCCAGTTGTTGAAGTCACCGTCGAACTCGGGAAGAGTAATGGTTGGAAGCTACACGTAAGTCAAAGCTGGGGCATGAGGAACTTTTGGTGGAACTGGTGCTGCTGGCAGGACGGCAACTGCTACTGGTGGAAGTCTGGACACCAATCCTTCCTTTGCTTGAAAGTATCTCTCCTTCATCTGGGCTCTGCACTGTAGACTTTTCGCTTCAAGCTCTTCACTGTCATCTAACTCTTCGCAATCGGCTTGGACTATCTCAAAGGTATCCCAGATCTTCTCGAGATGTTCCAGTCGATGGGCGATTTCTGCTTGGTGTTGTTCGGGATTGTAATTCTGAATGGACAGGATCATTCTGTTCACGGCATCGAACACATTTTTCCGCTTTTGCTCTTTTACTTTCTGCTTCTTGTCGAGACCTCCTATGGCAAATCATGCATGAATATGGATTTCCGGAAAAACTGACGCGGTTGATCAAAGCAACGATGGATCGAGTGATGTGTGTCATCCGAGTATCAGGGACGCTCTCGAGACCCTTCGAATCCCGGAGAGGGTTACGGCAAGTTGATGGATTGTCGTTTTTGTTGTTTAACATTGCATTGGAGGGTGTGATTCGAAGAGCTGGGATAGACACGAGTGGCACGATCTTCAGGAAGTCTGTCCAACTATTTGGCTTCGCCGACGACGTTGATATCGTAGCACGTAACTTTGAGACGATGGCGGAAACGTACATCAGACTTAAGGCTGAAGCTGGTAGGATTGAGCGATTAATGCGTTTAAAACAAAATACACGAAGGGAAGAGGCTCACGAGAAGACAATTTTGAAATCGAGGTAGTAGATGAATTCGTGTATCTGGGCTCATTGGTGACCGCCGATAACGACACCAGCAGAGAAATACAAAGGCGCATTATGGCTGGCAATCGTGCCTACTTTGGACTCCGAAGGACGCTAAGATCGAACAAAGTTCGCCGAACCACAAAGTTGACCATCTACAAGACACTAATTAGACCGGTAGTTCTCTACGGCCACGAAACATGGACATTGCTAGTGGAGGACCAACGCGCCCTTGGAGTCTTTGAACGGAAGGTGCTGCGTACGATCTACGGTGGAGTGCAGATGGAAGACGGAACTTGGAGGAGGCGAATGAACCACGAATTGCACCAGTTGCTGGGAGAACCTCCCATCGTACACATCGCAAAAATCGGTCGACTACGATGGGCTGGGCATGTCGTTAGAATGTCGGACGACAGCCCTGTGAAAATGGTTCTCGAAAACAAACCGACAGGTACAAGAAGAAGAGGCGCGCAACGAGCAAGGTGGATCGATCAAGTAGAAGGCGACCTGCGGACCCTCCGCAGACAGCGAGGCTGGCGAGGTACAGCCATGGACCGATTACAATGGAAACAACTTCTGTGTACAGCAGAGGCCACACCGGCCTTAGTCTGATTGGTAAGGTAAGTTCTTGTCGTCCGCCATCTTCTAATGACGACTTTACAGGTAATGCTGATGGAGCTGAAATGGTCGAAAAGGACAAAGAAGCACCACAAAACCAGGCGTAAGTGTATTGGAGAGATGCTCACCTTGTACCTCTTGAAATAAAGGCTTGTATTTTTTTCACAGCAACTACAGGATCCAAAACTTCCTGTGTTCGCAAGTCGAGGTTTACGAAGTTTCCATTAAGAAAAAATGGACTTTTTTCGGATGGTGATAAACAAAAAGCTAAGACAGATAGTTGCTTTTGATAAATTTCCCATGGAAGGTAATTATTTAAGCTTACTTGCAAAAAAAATGCTACGCCCTTGGCCTTCCGGCAGTTAACCGAAACATTCGCCATGGCGGACGAAAACATGCGTGTAGGCATGTTGTTGAGTTCTTTCTTTGTTTTATTTATCAAATCCTCCTCAGTTTTCGCGACAAAATTGTTGGAGTAGATCTTACGCTTCAGGTTGGCCCAGAAATTCTCGATGGGACGCAGCTGGGGGACGTTGAGCGGGTTCGCCGACTTGGGTACCACATCGATATTGAGCCGCTCCATCTCCTCCAACGATCGCTTCGAGTAGTGGGCCGACGCCAGATCCGGCCAGAACACCGCGTCTTTGCCCTTATGGTCTATCTAGATGAACGACGCAACTTCCGGCAGGCATTTCGTACTATAAATTTCCCCGTTCACGGCCAGTCCGGAGCGAAAGAAGAGCGGCTTTAACATCCCCTTCTCCCTGATTGGCAGCCACCCCCCCCCCCCCCTACTTTTTGGGGAAAATTGGCATGAGAAATAAACTCCCCCACGGAGCTCACCCCCTTTCCGGGAAAAGCAAAACACGAACGGCCCTGCCCTCTGACCGAAGTTGCTTCACTGTTTTTGCAATCACGGTTAAAGATCGACGGATAGAGCTGTCAAATTTTGTCTGCGGACTCATGGGTTACTATAATTGATGCTGCATGGGTAGTTTCGTCAGTGCGGGGAATCGGCAATTTTTGTCCATTTTTTTTTAAATGCAAACGTGCGCAACACGTGTAGCGGGACGGGAATACTTTCAGGAATATCCTGGTCACGGCACCAAATGTTGGGGTATGTGTGACTCACCGGGAAAGTTTGCGGGATGGATTTGCTAGTTGGTCACTCTAGGGTGACGGATAACGTTCCGATATCATAAATCGGGGAGTTCCCGACAAAAAGAACTTTCCCTTTCACTGGTTATCTACGCTGTGTATTCAAATGCATTGATAGTAGGCTGAACAAAGGAAATCGAGATGAGAATAGTTAGAGATGAGTCTAATTGTAATCAAAGAGGAACTCATGATAAACGGAACGTGGAGGAAATATTTCACTTCTACAGTTATGATTCAATTTTAGATCTATCAGCCAACATTGCCGAAGTGATTATTTCCCCAATGCTTTGTAGTGTTTGGCACTTTTATGTAAACTGACCAAATGAAATTTGATTCGGTTCAACAAACATGGCATTCAGTTTTCAGATTGGACACAGTTTGACAGAATCATTTAAAGGGAATGCACATAAAAGGAATGCTAGATTTAGCACAAATTAATGGGATTTTTCATGTAAGCTTAAGCCAGACATCGCTGGAATAAGGTCTGTTGTATGGAAGATTGCCAACAATGTTGTATGCTGTATGAAAGATTGCAATCAAATACGTTGCTTACGCTTGCTTTGGCTGGCAATATACCGAGGGAAAATTTTTCACGTTTGCTAAAACTTTTTTTTTTCTGTGTAGATTTGGAAAACTTCTGGTGACAATAAAGGCAGCGCCGACATTTTTGAATATGTACACTTAGAATTAAAGGCCGGCTTTCTGAAACCGAGATCCGCACAGCCGACCTCTCGGGTTTGATCTCGGCTTTTTTATGTTAACCTATAATCTTGGTTTGGGTCAGACTGAAAACTCATATAGTTAGCTGGGAATCTCGGCACGAGCAAACTGATATATCGGTTAAAATTAGAAACAAACAGAAGATTTCGGTTTAAAAAAATTTGAAAGTAGATTTTCATCGAAAAATTGAATATTTCATGCCCACAGGCAATACCCTGAAAAGATGGTGTTTGCGTCGAATCCGGCTGGTACAAGAAGGCGGGGAGCACAACTAGCTGGATGGGTGGATCAGGTAAACCAAGACTTGGAGAGCGTGGAGCGCAACCGAGGATGGAGAGAAGCAGCCGTGAACCGTGTGAATTAGCGTAGAATTGTTGACGAGGTTTTATCTATGTAATTAATGTAGTGCCAATAAATGTATGTAATGTATGTAGGCAATACCAAATGCATTTCACGGTTGCAAATCAGCAGAGTAAACAGATTCATCAGCATCGAATGTTAAATTTTTGGGTACCGGTGCATCCGTATGGAGGTCTGAAAAATCGCAGCAAGCCGTGCTTTGAAACTGACGTGTTTTGTTTTTGCTGCGTCATTTTCGCGAAAAAAAAATCTAACAATAATTCGTAATTTAACTTAAAGCCTAAACTAACAGTGAAATCATAAAATCTCCGCGTGCTTTGTTTATGACGTAGTGAATACCATCGATTAACCTAATCGAGGCCAGCAAGCGAGCCTGCTTTGAGGGCTTGTGTCAGAAGGCCAATACGAGCCCGTGGGGTGACGCCTATCGGGTAGTAGCGGCCAAAAATCAGAGGGACGGAGGCTCCAACCGAGCAATAACCAGAGCTGCTGCAGATGATCGTTGGGGGACTCTTTCAGAACCACAACCCAAGTCCCTGGCCCCCCGCCGCCGTTGATTTGTCCCATGACCAGCGTTACAGTATCCCAGACCATAACGCTGCGATAGCGATGGAGGGATGGGCGGCCCAGCTGAACATCCGTAACCACGTGGGCATTGATAACGGCACAACGGGGGACGGAGATGAGGTGACGGTGACGAATGACGAACTCATTGCGACAGCAAAGTCGCTAAAGGTGAACAAAGTGCCAGGACCGGATGGTATTCCTAACCTGGCCATCAAGACGACTATCTTGCTGGCTCTCGAAATGTTCAGGGCGGTGATGCAAAGGTGGCCGAACGAGGGCGTCTTTCCGGACGCCTGGAAAATTCAGACCCTAGCTTTGCTACCAAAGACAGGGAAGCCACCAGGGAACCCATAGGCATATAGACCTATATGTCTGTTGAATACAGCGGGTAAGGTGCTTGAGAGAATTATCCTCAACAGACTGACAAAATACACGGAGGGTATAGTTCGGTGGTCTGTCTAACTACCAGTTTGGCTTCCGTAAAGGGAAGTCGACGGTAGGTGCCATTCTGTCCGTCATCAAGACGACTGAAGTGATAATCCAGCGCAAGAGGCGAGGAGTCCGCTACTGTGCAGTGGTCGCCCTTGACGTGAGAAATGCGTTCAACCGCCGCTATCGCCGACTCGCTCCAACGCCTTCAGGTTCCTGGGTACCCAAGTAACACCAGAAACATCTTATTTGAAAAGAATATAAGAAGTTTGTTGTAAAAAAGTCGTGAGGATGAAATACCAAACATGTCTGGTCTTGAAAAAGTTTTGAGAATGTTCTTCCACACATATTCGGTTCAAACGTGTTCTATTTTTGTTCGATCAACTTAAATTTTACTTCTTGAAAACATCGGTGACTGTTTGTCATCTTACCACTACGAACTATCTTTACTCACTTTTTGAGTATCCATACTTTTGACTGATTTGAGTCAAACGTACTTCATTTTGGATTGTTTGGAAATAGCGTGTATGCTAGATGTTTGTAAATATGTTGATAGGTTGCATTCAAGATGAATTTTAAACATGTTTTAACATCCTCATGCAATAGTGAAATTATTCAGAATAGATTGTGAATCAGATACAGTGACGGCTGAAAATATGTTTTTTTGAAATACTGGAATAAAAAAAAAACACTACCTAAATGTAAGATGTAAGATGACCATAAAGCAACAGTTTGGTAGGTTGTTAAGTATTTTTTATAAATTGTTACGGTTACCTTCTACGTTTTTTAATCCAATCGATCGCGCATGAAATTAGGGAAGGTAAAACGGAAAATTGCACTGCTTAGCTTGAGCCGCATATACAATGTTGATACAACATCCATGCGTAAAGTACTTTTAATTTCCTATTTGTAAAAGTTATAAACAATCATCTTCAACGCGTAAAATACCATTGGCTACGATATCGTTTCGCCATTGAAAAATATTGTTTATATTTTTTTTTACTTTGTTCATACCGACAAAACATTTGACAAAACATATTATTATGTTATAAGCATGCTATTGGAAACATCCATAGAACATAATATTTGTCTTATGGATGTTCTACAAAACATCTGGTATAACCTAAAAGATGTTCAAAAATGCCACATTTATTGCGCTTTTTCGGTTATATGCGTGTGTGAAATTAAGTTATTGACGTTAGAAAAAAACATGAGCTTGGTCTAAAATGTGTATTATTAACATGAATATGACAAGTGGTGTTACTTGGGTACCTGTACAAGGTTTTGGGAAGTTACTTCCAGAATCGCGTACTGGTGTACAATAATGAGGTAGACCAGAAACGTGTTCAGATCACCGCAGGCATCCCACAAGGTTCGATTCTGCGTCCGGTGCTATGGAACACGATGTACGACGAGGTACTACGGCTAGAGTTTCCGAATGGGGTGAATATAGTCGGATTCGCAGACGACATCACCCTGGAGATATGTGGTGAATCCATCGAAGAGGTAGAGCTAACGGCCTCCCACTACATCACCATTGTGGAGAGGTGGAGGGGTTACAGAAATCGAGACCGCCCCCCCGAAAACACAGGGTACCGGTTTTTAAAAACCCAAAAACGAGCAAAAAGCAACGATCAGTGCAGATAACTGCACAATCGAATCGAATGGTCTTTGAGGTATCTTGGGGTTATGATCGACGATAAGCTGTCCTTTGTCAGCCACGTCGATTACGGCGATTAAATCGGCATTATCCCGCATAATGTCGAATAGCTCGGCGGAGCAAGGAAGCAAGCGTAAACTCCTGGCCAGTGTCGCCTTGTTCATACTTAGGTACGGCGGGCCGGCGTGGATCACCGCCTTGAGTAACAAGAACTACCTGATTAAGCTAGAGAGTACGCACAGGCTTATGCGCCTAAGAGTGGTTAGTGCATGCCGAACGATATCACTCGACGCGGTCTGCGTCTTAGCGGGGATGATGCCAATAGGCATCGTCATAAAAGAGGACGTAGAGTGCTTCGAAAAATGTGGAACCAGAGGTATTCAAAAGACCACTACCCGAGCAGAACACAAAAGCATATGAATACCTAATTTTGATCTTGATAACTGGCCTTGGTATTAAAGAGCTCAGATTAAGAGGTAAAATACCTAAGCAAAAAACCTAGGAATTGCAAGCAAAATGTCTCTAGCATAACTAAACTTGATATTCCGGATACCTGGGTAGGTATCTGGTCACCTTAGAGGTATTATTTTGGTATTGTCTTACCTCAATTCGGTATTCGCATGACATTGTGGGAACAATTTGATGGTATTATCCTCAGGTATTTTACCTCTTAATCTGGGCTCTTAAATACCAAGGCCAGTTATCAAGTTATTCGCTTCTGCTCGGGTAGAGCCGCCTTTATGGTTAAGTAGCAAATGGAATGGAACAACTCCACCAAAGGTCGGAGGACCCACCGACTAATTCCGGAACTATTTGGCGACACGGTGAAGTGAACTTCCACTTAACGCAGATTCTGTCGGGCCAGGGCTGCTTTAGACAACATCTGCACAAATACGGTCATGCACAGTCCACCGCATGCACCGAGTGCGCGGGAGTTGAGGAAACCGCGGAACATGCGTTCCTCGCATGTCCTCGCTTCGACGGGGTGAGATCCGGCATGATAGCCATATTTGATCACAGACCAATTTCAAAAGTATCGAAAATTATTCCAACGTTAATCAACACAAAACACCTCCCATAAAAACCCCCAACGGACTATCGCTCACTGAACTTTAGAATTTAGAATTAAGAATGGCAGAATAAAGCTTCCGCAGAGTTGCATTTCCCATCTTGGTTCCAGTCCACCAACGGAATCTCCGAAAAGTGGCAGCTTGGGTGGTTGGTTGACAGGCAAAGCTCATAATTGAAATCGCAACTTCAGCTCACAGCAGCGAAACCAAAAGGACCTATCAAAGGAAGCCGGGAACTGGTCGGGTCGTTGTCATCCAAAACGGACATGAACACTCTGACAGCTCGGAACACAACTCAAACACCCTTGCCACATGAATTCCCCTACAAGCGGGAACGGATGTCGCTTAACAGGACTAGGACATCCGGATTGTGCAGAGAGAAAATTGAAAATCCCTTTTGCAGTTTCAGCCGGTCCGACGACAACGGGAAGTCGTGGATGGTCGCCATCGTTGTCGGGTTGGGTCTCAACCACAATCGCAATTAATTCCACCGTATTCCAGTTTAGTCATATCGTTTCAACTCTGGGACGAAGGCAGCAGCAGACAACAACGCAAACCGACGGAACGAGTCAGTCAAAGCTCGTTCGTTTTGCATCACAAAATTTGGGTCGGATCGGTTGGCATTTGCTTTCTGAGGGGGGGGGACTTCTAATCTCTTTGCTGTCGCAATTCTGAAGCTTTGATTTGGGTGATTTTGAAATATTAATTAAATAACTGCACATCCAGTTGTGAGATCGGCAAAGATTTCGGCTTCGAATGGAATGTCGGAACGGTCGGGAAATGGAACTTACCGGGCTGTAATTCAGCGGCGCACGGCTGACGGCGATCGCGGGGAATCCGGATGGCTGGGGGCTTGTGGCCTGGACGTATCCTACGCTGTCCGCCGCGCTCGAGCTGTACATGTCGATCGTCGGTCCGGGCGAGTTGGTGTTGGTGAAGCCGGTTCGCGCTCCGGTCGTCGTGTGTGGGGACGCCGGTGTTCCGAAGCCTTGCGCTGCTGCGGCTGCTGCCGCCTGATAGTTGTTCATCACTGTAAAGTCAATTGGGAGGGAAAGGAACGAGACGGAAGATTAGAATGGCTCTGCTTTGATCTTCACGCGTGGCAGGGATTAAATGGGGTAGGGTTTTTTTTTTTTTTTAAATCATCGGCATGACAGCTAAGCGCACTCACCTGATAGAGCCTGTGTTAGAAGTGGGGTATTATTGTTTGGTGTCAGCTGTCCGTTCGTGATATCAACTGAAATGAGAGTGCGGGAAAAGAGAAAAGAAAACAAAGTTGCATCATTAGACAAACGCGTTCAAGACCATCTCACTGTCTACTAACATGTAGGAAATTAAAATGAAAGGAAACTTCTAGGAAAATTGAAGAAATTTTTTTATGGGTTTTGTGTGACAATCCATCTTATCCATCGATTTACGATCAATTTTATGTGCTTTAAATGAGTGTTTTCTTTAGCATCCGTTGCGTTGAAGTAAAATTACGACCCTAACTAAGCTCTTCATTGTCATACTCTTATTTCTTCGATTCCGATCGTCGTAAATCGCCATTCGCAATTTGATTTGGAAAGTTTTTCTCATTTTCTCAACCTTCTCCACTTGCGCTGATTAGAAGACTACTATCGCTATCAACTCGTTTTATTCATCCTCTCTCCCTTTCTATCTGTCTAATTAGATCACTAGGTTCAGCTAAACCGTGTATTACCTGTTACTGAAAAACAATCCTACTGAACAGGAAAAGAAAAGTGAAAAACACATAAGACCACCATTAAACGTGTCCGCATATTTACAACGAGCAACTACCTCCAAGGCCTCGCACCGATTTGGAACCGGAACGCCGCCCCATTAATCCCCATTAGCAGTGTACAGCAGGATCGCTGTTCGTCGGTCAGCATTCGGGTCAACCGGAAGCATTGAAATACTTGGGAAAGTTCACGCACACCCCGAGTGTCCCCCCACGCATCCCCACCAGAGGGCAACGCAACACACGCAGCCCCATCACCTCCGTCGAGTTCGTCGTCGTCGGCGTCGCAATCGGAGACAGAGCAATTGCAAATAAAAACAGATTCCTGGCGCCGGTAAACTTTTTCACCGCTCAAGAAACATCCCCCTCGTCCTCGGGCCGGTGTGCAAAACTCCCATCGAAACCGTTTCCGATATCTTACGGTTCGAGTCACTTTGGCCCCTCGCTCCCGCAAGTGTGTCTTGGAGGAGATCAGAAAACTTTCGCCGTCTTTTCCCTCTACCGCCATCGGGCGCTCCGTCCGGAACAAGGACTCACGGTGGCACGGACACAAAGGAAATTATTTTAATACACTTAATGTAATGCGATATTGTGCCATTCGGGGAAATGGAGTTCTGTGCAAGGAGGACGAAACGAAAGTCGTGGGGTTAGGAAAGTTTTGATGACTGCTTGTGCCATGGGCCAGATTGTGTGGTTCTGCTACCAAGCAGGTATTTTTTTTTCCGGTGACTACTTTTGGGAAACAAGGGAAAACTCTCGATCTGAAAGTTTCAGATTGGCGAACCTGTCTTTTGGGGAGTATTGATCATTGATTGTGGGAAAAATAGCCAGATTCGATGGATGATGTGAGTACGATTAGAGCATGTAAATTCAAGAGAAAGTTGACTCATCTTTCGATCAGTGGTGAAAGTCTGAATAGTTTGGAAGTAAACAAGTCATGTATAGCAAAACTCGCTGTTAATAGATCAAGCCATAGGGAGAACAATGAAGCAAATTTTGAAAAAACTCATGTTGATGAAAATCTAAGCAACCATATCATTTTCCGGCTACGCCTCAGAACCAAAACGTCAAATCCCTTAGCAGTCGAAACTTCAAAATAGAAGACAGAAGTCAAACGAAATGAGACTAACAGCTGAGATGTAACCAAGGTAAGAAGAGGTCTGTACAATGTGTGGGATGGTCAAATGTATTGAGTGTATTGAAACAGCTCGAGCGCCGATCGGTTTTCATTTCTCTCGTATGCATCGTATTTTAAGTTCATTCAGTCAGCATCGCAATCTATATGGCTGAATGATAAGTCTGAGATTGTACACTCAGACAAATAAACTTACGAATTTCATAAGGTTCAACTTAAGAACGATGCTTTGGAATTTCGTAAGGCTGGCTTATGAATGGATTTTGTTTCACACGACGTTGTTCTTGTACGCCTTTAGGTTTTCCTAAATATAAGTGTTGATAGTCACTGAGCCCATAACCTCAACGTTCAAGGTTCGAATCGAGGTTGCTCCATATTTTTATTTTTTCAACATCATTATATTTCATAAGGTAAATATATGAAATTCATACTCTTTTCTTATGGCAAATAATCAAAATGTAATCTTATGAATATCGAAAGTTTATTTCAAGTTTAAAAATATTTTTGATGGCAAAATTCATGTTTTTGTCTTTATGTGGAACTACTTTATGTAAATCTCACATATTGTTGGTGTATACCATATTGTCATACGATGATACTCCGTTTGGCATAAAGATGCTTGGCATACGGTTGTTTGGCCGAATGGACGTTTGGCCGAATTGACGTTTGGCCGAATTGGCGTTTGGCCAAATACAGATTTGGGGGAAGATACTTTACAATGCAGTTTTCTTGCTGGAGGCCTGATTTTTTTTCCCCCATTCCCCCATTCTTCCAGAAATTTTAGAGATTCAATTTATATGTTATATACATTTAACAATGGAAATGTAAAAAAATAGTCTAAATCAAATCATATCTTCATTTTCCATCAGATCTCAAGTAAGCAGCAATCGCCATTACAAAGCCGTTCAGATTGTAAAACTCGAAATTTATAATAATTTCGAATATTTTTTTATCTCTAATAATTTCAGCGATTCTTCGATTTTTGTAGGAATAAGAAGCTAATATTAAAGTCACAAGCCCATTGGTGTACCTTTATTCCTGCTGTATCAAGTAATTTTAGGGTTCGAAACCATTTAGCCAAACATATTTAAATCTTTTGATTTCAAAAAACGTCCCAAGCGTAAAATTAAAAAAATGCAATTATATTAGGTGCGCAACTAAGTTCCCGCTGTTTAGCAATAGATTGCGCTAGTAGTAAGTGCTGGTCGAATGTTGTACATCTCAAGCGTCATAAACCAAGCTCAGACATATGGTAAACAAACCGCTTTGCCAAATCAGTGATTTTGGTTTAGCGTTATATATTTTGGTTGTTTGAAGATGTCTGATTTCGTGCCAAATAATCGTCATTTGACGGGAAGTGTAGATTTTCTTCTTTCATTCGAAGAAAACGGCGGCTGAAGCACATCGAGAGCTCCAAAAAGTTTACGGTGATGCTGCTCTGAGTGAAACAACGTGTCTTGATTGGTTTCGTCGCTTCAAAAACGGTGATTTCAGTGTGATGATCGTCCGCGTGAAGGAAGGCCAAAAAACTTCGAAGACTCTGAATTGGAGGCATTGCTCGATGAGGATCCGTGTCAAACGCAAGAAGAGCTTGGTTCAGGATTAGGAGTGTCCCGCCAAGCCGTTTCTAAGCGATTGCATGCGTTGGGAATGATTCAAAAGCAAGGAACTTGGGTTCCTTACGATTTGAAGCCAAGAGATGTTGAGCGTCGTTTTTTCGTCTGTGAACAACTGCTCCAGCGGCAAAAAAGGAAGAGTTTTCTACATCGCATTGTGACGGGTGACGAAAAATGGATTCATACAGTAACCCAAAACGGAAACATTCATGGGGACTGCCCGGGCATGCTTCAACATCGTTGCCTAGGCCAAATATTCACGCTGCGAAAGTTATGCTGTGTATTTGGTGGGACCAAGTTGGTGGTATTTATTATGAGCTGTTGAAACCAAACGAAACCATTACCGGGGAACGGTATCGAACTCAATTGATGCGATTGAGCCGAGCACTGCACGAAAAACGGCCACAATACGAGCACAGACACGAAAAAGTGATTCTTCAGCATGACAATGCTCGACCTCACGTTGCGAAACCCGTGAAAACCTACTTGGAAACGCTCAAATGGGAAGTCCTACCTCACCCGCCAAATTCTCCTGATATGGCACCGTCCGATTATTACCTGTTCCGTTCGATGGCACATGGTCTCACTGGTTAGCAATTCCACTCATATGATGACATCTCAAAATGGCTTGATTCTTGGATAGCATCAAAAGACGAACAGTTCTATCGAAATGGTATTAACGTTCTACCAGAAAGATGGGAAAAAGTCGTAGCTAGCGATAGGCAATACTATGAATAATTCGTTTGTAACCTTTGTTTTCAAAATAAAGTTCCTTTTTCACCAAAAAACAGCGAGAACTTAGTTGCGCACCTAATAGTATCTCAGAAAATTTACCAGTTGTTTCATTTGTTTATTGTAACAATTGTTCAAATGGGCGAATATCTCATTTGAAAAAAGTTGAAATTTAAAAGCGGATTCTACTGTGAAATGCCACGCTAAGTAATTTTAGGGTTCGAAGCCATTTAGCCAAATATCTTTTAATCATTTGATTCCAAACAAAGCCTCAAAAGTAAAATAAGAAAAATGCAATTTTATTAAAGTTCAAAATTATCAAATATTAGTTTCTCACGTAATTCACCAGTCAGTTCAAAATTTTTGAAATTGAAATACATGAAATCATGAGAATTACATTTGTTTGATCAGTGAAACTCCAAAGAACTGCTCATGTTTGAAAGAAGGAAAAATCTCACATAAGAGTTATATATCAGGCAAGCGCTTGATTCAGAAGTTTGCTTTCGGAGGAACTGCATATGTCTTCAAGATAATTAAAAATAATAACCCATTCTGTCTGTAGCTGTTTAACATAATACATATTTCCACCTAAAATCATGAGTCTACGATTTTATCAAAACATATTCATGCTTCTCATGCATATGCACAGAAAAAAAATAATTAATTTTAACAAGCGTGTAAAATTTTCCCTCGTTTAATTCCAAGCCAAATGAGGCGTAAACGACGAAATTGTTTGCAATCTCTCATGCGCCATACAACAATGTTTGCAATCTTTCATACAACAGGCTAGATTCAGGCGTTATCTAGCTTAAATTTACATGAAATATCCCATTATTTTCAGTCAAATCTAGCATTCCGGCATTATGTGCATTAGATAACGCAGAAAATTCATTGTTTCTTTTTATCTGTGTGGGCACATGGCCGAATACCATTTTTTGCATTTTTGAACATAAAATTTCGTTTTTCAGTGAATTGATAAAGTCGAAGTCGAAGTGAGAGATGGAATCGTTAAACGAAATGTTAAACGCTTTCAGGGGCTGCGATCCATCAAAATATTTGTTGAACATTGAAAACGCAAATCGAATGCATTCCTACAGTGAAAAAAAAATGAATTTAACAGGCGCGTAAAATTTCCCCTCGTTTAATTCCAAGCCAAAGGAAGCGTAAACAACGAAATTGCTTGCAATCTTTCATGCGCCATACAACAATCTTTGCAATCTTTCATACCATAAGCTAGATTCAGGCGTTATCAAGCTTAAATTTACATGAAATATCCCACTATTTTCTGCAAAGTCTAGCATTCCCTTTATGTGCATTGGATAATGCAAAAAAAATCAACGTTTCTTTTTATCTGTGTAGGAACTAGCTATAGTTCCAGTCAACATGGCGTTACTTTTCCATTCGTGTTTTGTAAAAGCGTTAGAAACAATGAAAAACCTTTGGAACTTAGCCAATAAAACTTTCAAGAGGAGATTCCTGTTGCTAGGGAAATCCAAATGATTGACAATTACTCGTGGGTAAAACCACAATGAATTCTTAGACGTTAATTGAATCAGCTTCACATGACCCGATAGTTGCTATGTCTTCAACTATTTATCTCATAAGTAGGTATGAATGTCCAATTTACGCTTTGCAAACTGCAGTGACAAATTAAAGTACTCTGCTTACCTCTGCTTTTGGATGGAGAATGACAGCTAGGCACGAGAAGCAGAACAGTAGTTCTATTCCATAAATTTCAATGGAAGAAGAGTTAAAATAACGTATATTTCCATGTTTATCAATGTTCCAATTTTGTGCACGAAATTCGATTTAAAATTAAAGAACACTATTCTGTTCATGGGTAAATTTTTACTATGCATACGTTTTACATCGCATGTAATTTTGATTATTTTTTGCAGTGTAGAATGGTTATGTAATGTAATTTTTTGGTTCAAGAGATGTCACCTTTTCTCGGCAAGTTTAGCAGAATTAACCTTAGCGCCAAACCGTTATTCTATAAATATTACGCGCAGTGTACAGGATACATTCATAATCTACTATCTGACATATTTTCAAGGAGCTGTTTCTCATAACGTTTGGTTGTTCGTGAACTCTGAAATTAGCAAACTAGATGTTTTAAATAAGAATAACAGCATAAAATTTCAGGTTGATAGATGAATCTCGTTTTGTCTTGAGTCTTAAGTCTTGTGATCAAATGTTTTTTTACGCTGGAAAACGGCTGCTCATAGCTGCCTTTTATCGTATATAAATAGTTACATTGTACGAAAATTATCTGAAAACCATCAAAATTACTCCGAGACCTGCAGTATTATGCTCAATACCTGGAAACAACTGGTGTCTTACCAATTTGGCAGGTGGGGCAATAGATTAAGAAAATCTGGAATATGCAAATAACAAAAATAAAATTGCAATGATTTTTGGACGAAATTGGACGAAAGATTTAGCTCGGTCACTTCTGTTTGAGAATTGTGCATGTAAGTAACTACAAAGCAGCTCTCTTTTTAAAACCACCTGACGAACATTCATCATTTTCAACCTGCCGACACCAGTGCTTTTTATACATATATAGCCAGAAATGTATCTTACGCTGTTTTTTACTCAAAGACCTAAGATGGGGAATCAATCACTTATTGGGCAAGGGATGTGTCCGTTTGACATTGATCCGTTCGATGTCTGAATGTACACACTTAGTTTTTTTTTTTTCACCGAGAATCCAACAGCCGAATATTTTGGCATTACAGTTAACTGAGAGTCAGCAAATAAATTACCGAGAATCAGCTAACTAATAACTAACTAATAAACAAAAATGTAACTGCCGAGTTGATCGGCTGTTGGAGATTTTGCCGAGGTAAATTGAGTGTGTAAAACAGTGAGATTGAATGTGCAATGGATTTCACTGTGTAATAAAGGCCACTGTATTGGATGAGCAGCAGTTTTACTCACCAAACAGATCGAATATTTTGCAATAAAATATGTGCAGTTACAAACATATCTCGTATGACTGGAAACAAAGCGGATTTGATCCAGCCCAATTACTTTTTGGAATTGGAATCAGTACTGCAAATTTTGACTCAATGCAATTCATTTGAGAAACTAGGAAAATTAACATTAACATTTCACTAGCTTTCTTTAAAACATTTTTTTTTTAAATGCAGCGCTTTATCCTAGTATCACTAGCAAACGCAAGCACATTCAATCAAATTTCACTAGAAATAGCTGTGTAGTAAATATGTGACTTCTCTGAGTAAACCTGCTTGTCGGAGAGAAAACAGGCTAGATTAAAGCCGATTCTAACTGGACATATCGAAGTCATTTGCAGCAACTGTCAAACTTGCTGTTGCCGTTCCGTTTCCGTTATCATTGTGTCTGGGCCATTACAGACTTCTTTATTGTCCAGCAGTGCCTAAAACAAACCAATTCATCTGCTCTCAAATGAGCTGAAAATGAAGACAACCTTAACGGTCAGGCCAACTATCTGCGAGAATTTGAATTTTGAAATGATAGTATTCTCTTGATCAGAGCAACCGCTGGGTTTCGAAGTCGTTATTTGGTTTTGTTCATTCGACGATGGATGTTCATTATCACCTGTGCTGTTGTCAATATCATTATTCAATTTCAGCTAGGTGGGGATAATTTCGAGCATCAAATGAAGCAATAATATTTGATTCTTTTGATGTTGAACATGATGTTAACTATTGTAACCTCTGATCGATAGGTTACAATAACTAAAAGTTGTTATTATGACAAAAGATGGCAATAAGTCTCTGCGATTGACACTATTCCAAATAATCATTTTGGTTGAATTGAACATGACTTTTTGATGTTAAATGATCACTTGCGATTTTAACAGTCCCATTTTGTAAGGGACTCTAGCGGCATCCGTACTGTTGGTGAAGATCGGTTCAAGTTGGCTCTCAAGCGTTGAGATGAATTACCTTGTTTTCCTAATAAAATACCACAATCGCACTTTGTGAGTGGCCCCAATAGCATCCTTACCATTGGTTTAAATCGGTTCAATTCGGAAGTCGGTACTAATTACACTTGACAGCTTATCGTTAATCAAAACGAACCCTGCTGCCATCCAATCCTGTTATCCAAAATCCCAGTGATTTCTCGTGGGAGTGCAGTGGATTCCGCGGCTTCCAATAAAGCGAGTATCACGTCAACATATTCCTACCCATTCCCTACTTGACCTGCATTCGGGCGAGGCCGGCGCCAGTGTTGCCTTGGTTTGGGATCACCAGTTTTTACACATTGAGGATGTATGTTAGTTCCACGCATCATCTGTTGGTTATCTGTGTAATAACAGCTGACCTGGCAACAACGGAGTAGCAACCTCGGGCGGTCAATCATGCTCATGCTCATGCTCATGCTAAATGATCACTTGCGATTTTAACAAAGCTGCCATGGAAACTTAAACTCTTATGAGTAGTCGTAGAAGCATAATGATTTGTTCATCGCCCTTGATTTGAACCTCTGAGATTTTCAAAACAAATAAAACTCATCTACACTGGCTCGGAATGCTTTTGATTGCGTATGATAATGAGCATAGGCGCCAACTTTGGGGGGGGGGATGCACTTTTAATGATACTCGTGAAAATATTCGATCGTTAAAATGTTTGTTCACATTTCATTAATAAGGGATAAGCCTTCAGCAAACTGATCATGCGATACAGATCCCTGAAAAAGGCAATCGCTTACGAAAATTGTATCCGCAAAATGAATCAATGTTTGATGAAAAAGGTGCGAACATCTTTTGATCTGACATAAAATTTCTGCCGGAGGTCTAAATGAGGCTAAATGAGTCTAAAACTCCTAGTGAAACGTTAAAGTTGATTATGGACACCTATTTTCCTGGATCAGTTTTGTGTGTAGACCCAAACAGGGATAGATCACTTGAAGGTGAAAAAAGTTCTACAAGGACACCTCAAATGTCTTTGAGGTTTTTTTTTTTGTTTTGTCAAACAAAAATCGCAGTTAATGACTAGGCTGATATAATCTTTAGGAAAGCCAGGGTAAACAATGCATTGAGATTTTTTCAGCCTTTCAGATCTGCAGGAATAGATGGAATATTTCCAGCATTGTTTCAAAATGGCAAAGCAGTGTTGATTTCGCCATTAATTGAGATTTTTAAGGCAAGTTTGAGACTCAACCATATTCCATATTCATGGACACAAGTAAAAGTTATCTTTATCATACAGACTCATTTCATCAGTCCTATTAAAGACTATGGAAAAAGTGTTGAACGATTATATCAGTTCAAAATACATGAACAGTGTGGTAAGTCAACTGTTACGGCACTGCATACTGTGGTTTTAAAGGTAGAAAAAGCGCTTTCGGTAAAAGAAACAGCATTTTGTGTTCTTTCTTAGATATTGAAGGAGCTTTCGACAACGCTTCCTATTCGTCTATGGCTCGTTCCATGGAGAAATGGAACTTTGACATGAACATAATCAACTGGGTTCACACCATGCATGCAAAAAGAGAAATCACTTCAGAGCTGGGCAGATCATCTATTACAGTACGGGCAACGAAAGGTTGTCCCCAAGGTGGAGTCCTCTCGCCTCTAATCTCTAAAAGACGGTCTTCTAAGAAGCTTAGAGGAAAAAGGTTTCGAGGTTGTAGGTTTTGCAGACGATATAGTCATCATAGTGAGGGGAAAATTTGACAATATCATTTCAGAGAGAATGCAATGGGGCCTAAAATTTACCCAGTCTTGGTGTATCAAGGATGGCCATAGCATTAATCCATCAAAAGTAGTAATTGTACCTTTCACTAGGAAAAGGAAGTTTAGTCTAAAAGCTTTTCAGCTAGGAGGATTGGAAATCCATCTTAGTGAACAGGTATTACTAGGACTGATACTGGATGCCAAACTGAACTGGAATGCTCATCTTGAGTGTGTGATCGGTAAGGCAACCAGTGCTTTCTGGATATGCTCTAAATCATTTGGCAGAAAATGGGGTGTTTGACCGAAAATGATAATGTGGATTTATGCATCCATAATTCGTCCAAAACTAACGGATGCTACGCTTGTTTGGTAGCCAAAAACAAGAGAGCCTACTGCACAGAAAAAGCTGACGAAACTTCAATGATTAGTGTCCATTGCTACAACGGGGGCGATGCGCAGCACTCCGTCAAAATCATTCAATGCTATTCTAAATCTGCTGCCTTTGCACGAATACGTGCAATTAGATGCGGAAAAGAGTATGCTTGGACTCGAACGGTTGAAAACTTTCAAGTCTGGTGACTTAGTCGGTCACCTGAGCATTTCACAAAGCTTTCTAAATGGGCCAGTGATGTATATGATTGGAGACTGGATGAAACCTGTGGAACATCATGACATGCCTTACAACATATGTGAGATGTCACGTATGGATTGGGACGTCGGAGGTCCCACTGTTCGTCATGGTTCACGAAGCTTGAAAATAAGCATGTAATTTTCGTCACACATCTACTGTATACATAGGAAAAGCTAGGGTCGAAAAAAAATTGTGGGTTACTTCATGTTAATTTAAGTCAGATGTCACCTAACTCACGTCTGTTGTATGACAGATGGCATAATATTTCGTTATAATCAAACTAGTGAAAAATTTGGGTGCCTTGTTTAAATTCATGATTTTTTTTTCCTGTGCATCAAAGAACTTTCATAACAAATCATGTAAAATTATTTTTGTTTTATTTTCTTAAAACCGCTTACACTGTGTGGGTCTAGGAGCAATAATAAATCCCGTCTATTTGAAAGTACGATGTTTATCTGATAACGACAGAAAATCTTCCAAATTTTATAGCATGAAATAAAATCAATAAATACATTCAAAATGCAGCGGATGTTTTCATTCAGTGAAAAATTCTAAAAGCTGAGAACCAAGGCACCCTTGAAGGATTAATCAATTTCCTACAAGTGTACGGTAACTTGAAAGAACTCTTCATATGAGTTCCATAAATTCGTTTTAAAAATTCATAAATGAATGCAATATAGCTTAAAAAAATTATATTAAATAAAAAAAAAACAGTCAGTAAAATAAATGGCTGTCAAAAAAAAGGTCTATACGAAGGAAATACGAAGAACTTATTTGTTTTTTTGGAAAAGATTTTTTTTTTTAAGATTCAAAATCTTTTATGGCAGTTTGACACAAGCGGCTGTTTTATTGCAGTGTTTCGAAATAACAATATTCTTGATGAAGTTTGTCAGAAGCAGATAATTCCTCATCTCCATGCGAAGCGCTAGGAGTGGACGGTAATTTATTGCTAGAACGAATAGACATGAAGAGAAAGTGTATTGATAGTTCCGTATAGGGCAACAGCAGGCTTTGAAAATTGAAAGATACAAGTTTGAAAACGAGCGGAGGGCATTATTGAACGGTAGTATCCGATCAGGCACATAACCCTTTACCATACTACCCCATCCAGGGTAGGCAAGAGGAGGAAATTGTTTTATCAAGATCACCCGATCAAAGTGTCAATCTCGTCCGATCTTTTGAAAAGATTCTAAATCGACCAGATTGCCCGACAGCTTGTTAAAAATAAGTTACTTCATGGATCGGAAGTTTTCGTGGTCGGTATTTGCTTGTGTCACGAAGTATCAGCTCATCGGTTCCATGCAAAATTATTCTACCCTCATAAAATAATTTCCAATTATCAAGCGCTCAAATATTCTGTCAAAATAACACACTGAATCAAATTTAAGAAAAAAATCCTGTAACACAAAGCAAAAATGGTGTACTTGGGACCAATAGAGTTCTAATGCAGTGAGCCAATTTGGAATAGCTAGTGTTTCCTTTTCATTGTTGTCAAAGCTGGAAGACAAATATCAGGGGCTCGATAGTCAAGAAGAAAATGGATCAAGTTTTTAGTTCAGGAAAAACCAGCACATCAGCTCTAAAACATAACTTATAACGAAAAACAGTTAACGAGCATCGTACATTCAAGCCAGGAGTCATTCTTAGAACTTTTTTCTAGCTAGCGAGCACCAAACTTAGGCTCAAATCATAACAATAGTTGATAGACAACCAAATTAAACAGAGCCTTAACCATCGTCACAGCAGCAGCTGAGCAACAGCCGATTGATGTCAATAAAAGCAATCCGCTTCTTGAGTGAGGGTGTCAGTCGTTTGTTGATAGTAATTAGCTCTGGTTAGGTATAGTGTTCAATCAATCAGTGATAATATGTAAACATTTTATTTTTTAAGTAAAATAAACGGAAAGTTCATTTAACCCAACCCCTCGAATATTTTGTCAAGATAACAGAGCGAATCAAAACAAAAGCAAAGAAAAGCGCAAGAATGTATCGCAAGGTGCAAGGTGCAAGGTGTACTTGAGACCTTGGGACTAATGGGATTGCCAGCAGTGAGCCAATATTAAATCGCTAGTTTCCTATTGAAGGACCTACGCTTGGGAACGATGTACTGATTCTTCCTGAGCCAAAAACTGTATACGTTTTCTTAATGACTAATGGCAATTATACTCTTGAATACTCCCCAAAACGCTAAGGTCTTGTACTTATTTACATAATATCTCTTGTAATATTTGAAATCAGCCTATTTTTGCTGATCGAATTCCTCTTTCTTGCATAACGCAGCTGCAAAAGCGTTTTCCATAGAATTAATTCTCGAGTACTTTTTCTAACTCGAGAGGAAAAAAGATTCAAACGTAAATTTCTCAAAACTCTCAGCACCCTCGGGGATATTAACATCACTATCATAACTAGAAAATAAGAAGAATGATTAGTAATTTCCATTTAATTCCAACTACCTTTATTGCTGATCTTGACAGATACGCGTATTTCGTCTACAATGTGCAGACTTCTTCAGTGTCGTGTACTAATACTCGACTGAAAGAAAACCTTCGCCACCTGCCGTATTTATCCTATCTTCTAAATACAAACACTTGTACCTACAGCTAACATTGTTGTACCTAACCTATCCTGAGTCCAAAACAAATATTATGCTTGATATCTACCTCGCCTTTTCACTCTCCATAATTCATCACTATCACGTTAGGGAAACGTTATTCCTTGTGTTGGAGGCCCTAGTTAGCATGAAAGTGCAAAGGGTTTCAAGAATTTAACGTTTGAATTTTACTTCCCCTCTTTGTTTTCAAAATCAGATACGTCTGTTTCTCGTCTGTGCACTCGAGAATTGTTCAATGTACGAGCTAACAACGTCATCACTAAACTGCAAGAAGAGCCAGAAACTCATTTGTTGAGCCGGGATGACACAATGTGAAAGTCGATGGAGAGAATTGATCAACGGAAGAGGGCCGTATTGTGTCAATGACGTTTATATAAGGTGTGGCCCAGTAGCCACAACAATATAAGTGAAATGAGCACAATTCGCTCATGACACTAATACCACCGCAATCATTGCGCACGCTACACAAGAGCTCGACAAGTGCTACGTCATACTATTTTTTTGATTCGTTCGCTCTGTGATTGTTTATTGTGTGCAATATAAAACTTAATTTTTCAACCGATTCCAGTCTATTGATAATGGAAAATAGCTCTATATCGCTACTCGATTGTCAAGTCCCAGCGTTTGAAAGTTAATGTGGCAAAATTTCAATTACCTCCTTTAAATTCACTATAAATGACCCATGTTATCGAGAGGAAATGCTTCTGCAAAATAAATGGCATTTGTATCATGATTGTTTCCACAATTCAGCATTTATAAAAAACGTTTGAACCGATTTTTTTTATTTGAACCTATGCACGCGTATAGAAAGTTGAATAGTGTTACGTCATCACTCGTCGGCTCAGCAATGTTTACATTATTTTTGCTTCCAATACAAGCAAGCAGTGCATCACCCCAGACCTTATATAGACGTCATTGATATTGTGTGCCATGTGTATTGAACTTATCACGTCTGGGTGTGGTAGTGTGCCTTCTGGAAATGTGATAGTGTGTTTTGGGCGCAAACATAACAAATAGCTGTCAAAAGGATTAAAAATTTTACTACAATGAAAACAAACCAATGCCACGATTAACTTTATGGTTTTCTGTGGGAAAACATTCAATTTTTACACCACAATCAGGCTTAGCTACGTTTAACGCACGCACACTACAGTGCCATTTAGATCAAAGGAGTGCAAGTAAGAAGGAAAATCATTTGGAGGAAAACAAACCATAATTCCTCTGCATGTACCAGCCAGAAAAGGAAAGGTGATTTAACGTCAAAATGACTAGTAAAAACGATAGCTTCACGCTTAACCTTCTGTGGGTGTCGGGGTCAATATGAACCGGAATAGATTAAAAAAAATGCAATAACTTTCTAGAATAAGCATCTAGAAGTTTGAATTGTCTTGACTTTTCCTAATTCATAGGAAATTACGTTTCTGCATCGAACCTAATTTTTTTTGACATTTCTGAAGGGCTGCTAAAAAAAGTTACGAATAGAGTGTTTCGGGACATATTGACCCAGATTTAAAACTCACATTATGGAAACTAAATATGCCAAATTTTTAAGTTTTTGCAGACAAAATGCTTATTAGAGTCTCAATTTAAAGTTTTTGGTGAGTACTGCCCGTTTTGCTCCTTTTGGCCACAAGGATTCTGTGCCGGAAGACGGCATGTTTTGCCACGATCCATGAGGCGGTGACAGATACAAATTTTCATCGGAACATGCATTTCGATGGCTCATATTTCCTGATTCTTCATGAATAGCCTGCTTCTAACTTTGAAATAGACCAATAACCATATTGGTCATTCCGGGACAATTCGGATGCCCCGGGGAAACCGTTTACCGGAGGGGATAAATAAAAATTTTCGCCGAAACATGCCTTTCTACGGCTCAAACTTCATATTTTTTTATAAGTAGTCTACTTCTACCCTAGAAATGGACCAATGACTATATTGGCCATTCCGGGACAATCCGGATGCCCTGAGGGTTACAAGGAGACAAATACAGGTTTTCGCCGAAACATGCCTTTCGACGGCTCAAACTTCATGATTTTTCATAAGTAATACACGTTCAGCCTTGAAATGGACCAATGATCATTTAAGTGATTCTGGGACAATCCAGATGGCCCGGGGGAACCTTTTATGCCTTTCAACGGCTCAAACTTCATGATTTTTTGCAAACAATCTACTTCTAGTAATTAAATGGTCGAACGACCATATTGTCCATTCCTGGACAATCCGCTACTTTAAGGGAACCCTTAAGGAGGAGACAATTACTGTTTTTCGTCGGACCTTGCCGATACTACTAAATTTCCACCATGCATGAAGATATTGACAAAGCAGCTATGGTCATTCAGTCAAGATTAGAGTCATTGCCAAAGGAAACCATGTCAATTTCACATTTACTATCTTGTCAATGTCCAACATGTTCTCTTTTTATTATTTGCTAAATTGGTAACAAAATTAAACAAATTCAGTTAAATACATCCATGGCGCAGGCAAAGTAAATACTCATTAACTTCCTCAACTGTCTGGATAACAACCGGAGTAGACCGCCCCCTCACCTGACCACGCTACGTTACTGCTCATAAATGATTGAAAATGATAAACTAAGAAAGCTATGTCAATTAAATCTGTTTCTTTATACTGGTAACTCATGAATTCTATTACCGTCCTGTTTGCCGAATTTGCCAGATTTTGGTAATTTCGGTTAACTGGTCAGTAATCGAGTTCGTGAGCTTCCAGAATCAGCAAAACTGATCAGGGCTTTCTTTGTTTACTATTTTTACACATTTATAAGCACGTTGGGCGTTTTAGAACATTTCAATGTGATTTGAGAACAAAAATAGAAAATCAATAAAATTTACCAGTAATCAACCCTAGGTGCCAGAAGGTTCTCATCTTGGCCCATTACTGTTTATTATACTGTTGATTTTGAATCATCTGATTGAACCCATATAGGGTGCGAGACCAATTCTTGTCAGCAATTGCTATTACTCAGCCGCACAAGACCAACATGAATAGTTTCACAAAGACACTAGTCATACAAAAAAAATCAAATCATTCGATTTCAAAACGGTTGAGCAATAGCGATTGGCGACAAGAACTAGCCCACTGCCCCGCTTCCTATGCTGACAACGTGAAACATGAAGTTGTAGCCAAGGCTTCACGTTTTGACAGCATATTTACATTTTTGCGTTCACTCCACAAATATAGCCACTACAAAGAAAAGTTGGCACCTTCAGCCTCACTTTACCCTACAATTGTTTACTACGATTTTTTTTTGCCAAATTTACCATTCTTCCTCCTATTTTCTACTTTTTGGACCAGGTTCATCAGTTTAGCATAAACAATTAACCTTTTAATTATGGTTCATTTTCCGAAGATCGAAATTATCAAAACAAAAGGTGATGTTTCCTATGGGGGCGACCCCGGCGTAGTGGTTAACATCCATACCTCTCACGCCAAAGTCACGAGTTAGAATCTCACCCCCGGACAAGTTACGAAATTACCCAAAAGAGGTATTTGAGTGACTACGACGGGAGATGAACCAGCCCGAGGCTGAAAATCTCGATAATCCAGACAAAAAAAAAATGATGTTTCCTATTTTTTTTAAGTGTAATAGGATCAATTTAAAAAATCGAAAAAATTAAAAAGATCGATCCCGTTAAGGTCAATCCAAGATCACCCAATCCTAGTTCGTATTTTAAAAAATGGCAACTGTCATTGGTCCATTTCAAGGCTAGAAATATACTGCTTATAAAAAATCATGAAATTCAATCCGACAAAAGGCATGTTTCGGTGAAAATCCGTTTTGGTCCCCTCCTAAAGGGTTCTTCCAGGGCATCCATGTTGTCTCATAATTTCCAATATGGTCATTGGTCCATTTCAAGGCTAGAAGTAGACTGCTTATAAGAAATCATGAAGCTTGAGTCGTCAAAAGGCATGTTTCGGTAAATGTCCGAATTTGTCCCCTCCTAAATGGTTCCCCCGGGGCATCCGAATTGTCCCGGAAAAGCTTATATGATCATTGGTCCATTTTATGGCAAGAAGTAGACTACTTATACAAAATCATGAAGTTTGAGCCGTCGAAAGGCATGTTTCGGCGAAAATCTGTATTTGTCTACTTCTAAACGGTTCCTCCGGAGCATCCGGATGGTCCCGGAATGGCCAATGTGGTCACTGGTCAATTTTATGGCTAGAAGTAGACTACCTTCAACAAATCATGAAGTTTGAGCCGTCAAAAGGCATGTTTCGGTGAAAATTTGTTTATGTCCTCTCCTAAACGGTTCTCCCGGGGCATCCGGATTGTTCCGGAATAGATTATATAATCATCGGTCCATTTTATGGCTAGATGTAGACTACTTATACAAAATCATGAAGTTTGAGCCGTCGAAAGGCATGTTTCAGCGAAAACCTGTATTTGTCTCCTCCTAAATGGTTCCCCCGGGGCATCCGGATTGTCCCAGAATGGCCAATATGATCATTGGTCCATTTCAAGACTAGAAGTAGACTTTTCATGAAAAAATCATGAAGTTCCAGCCGTCGAAAAGCATGTTCCAATGAAAATTTGTCGCCGCCTCACGGATCGCGGCATAACATGCTTTTTTCCGGCACAGATTCCTTATAGCCAATCGGGTTGAAAAGGGCAGTTCTCACCAGACACTAAAAATTGAGACTTCAATAAGCATTTTGACTGCAAAAAATTTCCAATTTGGTCATATAAGTTTTCCACAATTTGAATTTGAAATCCGGGTCAATATGACCCGAAGCACCTTATTCGTCACAACATATTAACACCCAAGGAAGGTTAAACACCGACAAACCGACATGCAACTCAATCTTCACTTTTGAGCAAGAACCCATAACGACCGATTCAAATGTGCAGCGATCCCATCTGTCAAAACCAGGGAACTGACTGGCAGCCATTTTCCTGTATCCAACATCTCTCACATCCAAACATCAAAAGATTCATTGTTTGTAAACAATGCAGGTGTTCGTACCCGCAGGAACAAACGTCAGACGGGCCTTATTCAAATAAGGCCCGTGATATGTTGCATACTGTCAAACGCAAGTAACTAGGATAGGGTTGCCAGGCCCCTGGTCAAAACCTATAGAATCATTTTATCTAGATAAAATTAATTTGTCCAGGATAGCTCAGACATGAACCTTCTTATCAAGTTCCCAAGCATGTTCGTGGCTTCAATGAACGTTCTCAGCGAACACGAAGATAGATGTCAGTAATATGATTTGAACGAAATATTTAGACATTTTCTATTGTCATTCATGTCGGTTTGTCGGTGGGTTAAATGCGCAATGTTGCTTTAAAATAACATACCGGAAAACGCTTAAAAATTAAACTAATTCTATTCCTTTTGGGGAAATAATCCAGTGAAATTGTTAAATAGACTTCGATGAACCAGTCGTATGAACTGGGAGCACTGTATCGAAGCATTTTGTTAGTTTAACAGCAGTGAACGTGTTTAAAAAGAAATTTATTTTTTATGATAATCCTTTAGTATCGTGCACATTTAAGGGTTAATATAACGCTAATTTTGTTTTTTGTGTTTTGTTTTTTTTTTGCTTCCTTTTGGAAACTATAGAATTGGAATCGGAATAATGTCAGGTCTTCCCTATAGGGAAAAATATTTTTCAAAATAGGAACGCATCCATAGAAACATCAGAAATAGTCAAAACAACCTCTTTTGTAGTTTTCATCCCATACTCATTAATGAGTAAAGTTGCTTTTACTCATATCATTTGGGTTAAACCACTATGCGTAAAATTTGCAAAATACGTAATGGCCCAAACAAAATGTGGACGGAAACGGAACGGCAACGGCAAGTTTGACAATTGTTGCAAATGATTTCGCGATGTCCAATTAGAATCGGCTTGGATCCAGCCTATTTTCATTCCGACAAGCAGGCTTACTCAGATCAGGCTTTTCCGCTTCCGTTATCATTGTGTTTGGCGGTAATATTTCACTCATTAAAAGGTGCTGTAGTATAAGCGTGTATTTAAGTTTTGACAGAACATCAATCTGTTGATCAAATCAAGGCAACCGCTGAATTTCGATAACAGCTATTATTTTGGTTCATTCGAAGATGAATGTTCACTCGTAAGATACGAGATATAATTCAAATATTCAAAATAATTGCATCTACACAGAATTCATCTAGACAGAAATGATTTTTTTTCCATCGTTGCAAGCCAAATCAAGTTTTAAAAACTTATAACCTTCAATAAATCATACCTGATTTAGGCGACAACTGATTTAAATTGATGTGTAATAATCCATGAATTTATGCCAAATCTAGCATTCAATGTGCATTAGATAACGCAGATAATTACATGTTTCTTTCAAACTGCGATACACAAAGTTTCTAATTACTCCTGACGGCATTTGATAAAACCAGAAACTGCCACGGGGCGGTCCGCGGTATCCTCTGTCTAGTAAAACCTCTCTGATTGAAGGCAGTGTCAATTGTCTTTGTCTTTTCGAAACAAACATTCCGGCAGAATCGGGGGAAGCGGAAATTAGAAACTTTTTAGCCACCCAGACACGTTTTCTTCATGTCAACCGAAAGCGTAAAAACTCGCTCAAAGCATACATTTGTATGCTTTTTTTTTTCGTGCCAACTGGAAGTTAAAAAAAGTGGGCAGGTGTTTAATTCCCCCCTGCTCGTCCCAGCCAAATTCATGACTTTAACGCGCGACAGCCGGCTCCTCCTCCTCCTCCTGCTGTTGCTGATGGCACTTGGAAAAGTAGTTGTGGTCGAAAAAAAAAAGTTTGACAGTCTATTATTTCAGCTCCGAGATAATGGGGTGCTGCGAGTGTGAACAGCCAACACGTCACTCCGCTAGAGGGGGAAAATAGAAGTCACGCGATTCACTCGGAAATATGGCTGCTAACTACCCAAGTTCGTCCCTGCTTGGGTTAATTTGTGATATTTTGTTGATGATCTGTTGTCGTTTTTTTTTTCGGATGTGTTCAACTATGGATAAACTGAAGGAAATCCTTTCTAGTAAAAGCGATTCCTGCACAACTGAAAACATAATCATAACGAACTATGGATAACCTAGGATAGTGATTACAGTGTCAGCTAAGGAGAGGAATGTTCCTAAATTATGTACTCTCGACTGTTCTAGGTTTGTTTGAACGCTTATCTCACTGAAAACACACATCAGCTCTCGAGAAGTACTGTGAGAATGGTGTATTCTACGTTGTAAGGAACTGGAAAGAATTTTTAGTTTCAAGTTGAGTATAGAGTTTACCAATCCAGTAGAGGATAGAAGTTGCATCACTTCGACGTGGGTTTGCCTATAAATTTTACCTTCAAAAAACGTCACTAAAGAAAACAGTTTCGCTATGTGGTTCTCTGCAGAATACTTGTAAAATTTTAGTTAAGATAGGATGGAAAGTTGTATCACAAAACGGATTGTCTAGTTTTCGGGGACTGAGGAGATACTACTGAGCTAGTTTATCAAAAACGAAAATTAATAATAGGTAATCTATTTTGATTATATATGTCTATAAGTGGGCGATTATATATGTTGGGAAGGGGTTAGTAGTGGTAGGATTTGGTTCAACGGGAAATGATTGTGGATCAGTTGCGAATACTCGCGCTCATTGTCTATACTATCGATATAAGTCAGAACTAGTTTTTTTTTTGTAAATCGAAAGGAACATCACTCGAAAATCACACACAGTAAAAAATTGTTCAGACTATTTCTTGTTTTTTTTTTTCATAACAATTAAAATAACAAACACACACAAACAGATTTTTTGGAAAGTTTTCATGAGTTCTATCGGTGAGTTTGTTCTAGTCTATGATTCATTTGATGGTTTCATAATGTTGGCCTTATTCTATGATCTATTTTGGTTCTTCAAACTAACAGCGGTTCGTCTTCATTCCTCTATCCATAATCATTGGAATGAGACTTTGTTCTATTCTTTGTTAACAAAGCGTACAAATAGTTTATGGTCCAGTTGTTGGTTTCAATCAAAGCTTATATTCTACTTTTTTTTCTTTTCGATTCGTTTTATTCTTACCCATATTTAGTTAACAATAGTAAACAATCTCAAAGCACCCGTTCAAAACAACACTCAATCTGAATAATAATGAAATGAAACCTTCCTCGGTTCTAGCCAAAGCAATAATTGATGAAGGAAACCAGTTTGCTGCTTCATGGAACTTCCTACTACCAATCACTCCCAGAAAAACAAAACGCGCAATCAGATTGAAACCAACAATCAAAATGAAAATAAACGCTTTCCGCTCTCACTTCCGATCGGTCATCTACCCACTCTCCAAACACTTCCTGTCCTAAAACAAATTCGGTAAAACATCTGATTGCTATCTAACTATAAACTACTGGCACGGATCCGCGAGAGTCGAGAAAATGGGCCAAAACCAACTCCAAAATCAAACCGAAAAGCCCAAATAAACAAAACGGTTTCAAGACGAAAAACAAAAGCGTACAATATAGTTATAATATTGTGCGAGAGAGATTGCTAAAAACAACACGACACGAACGAAAATATATGTAGCATTTTTTTCCAACGTTAAGAATAGATATATGGGCAAAATTGACACAAGAAACTCGGAATCATCACAAACAAAAAAAAAATAGCAATTTTACTCCCCCGTCTCTGTTTTGCGTGTTATTTTGTTGCAGTTGCTGTTGTTGTTTTTTCTCCCGTGCCTGTCCAGTTGTCACAATCGTGTTATTTTTTTTTCTATCATCTCTTTCTGATCTTTTTATGTTGTTGCTTTCACAGCACAACTATCGTTTTGAAGTTAACCAGTTTTGTTTTTTTGCCGCGGCGTTGTTTTTTTTTCGTTTTTCTGTCTCTCTTTTTGTTATTCGGGAAACATCACTTTTGACACTTTTGATTTCCGAAAGCATTTTTACACGCGCGCGCCCGTCCATACACACAGACTTTCCGTAAATAAGGAACGCAGATTGTGCTGGCACCAACGACGGTGCTAGCACCGATGCCGGGTTGTCGATAATGGCGGAATGACGCCGACACACGACCTTCCGTGACTCTCAATCCCGGAAAGAGGAGAAATTAAATTCGGTGCGCTGCTTTGACAGTTCGACGTTGTCGGAGGCCGAAGGGTTGGAGGAAATTATGTTGCACGGTGCTCGAGTTGAATATGGAGGAGTTGAATGCTTTGGAGAATGGTGGACAAATTTTTGACACAAAACATTGATCTTAATGGATGGATTATTTTGGATGGTAAGATTTGCAGTAACCCATGTGGAATGTTTTGCCAGTACATAAGCATCTGGTTGATTATATGACAACAGCGTACGACAATGGTAAATAAAATCCTTAAATAAGAGCATTATTGATTTGATAGAGCAACCTCATCTGCAAAAACAAACAGATTTGTTCCATCTTCATGCTATCGTGTTTTCAAACAAAACCACAAAATATCCTCTGACTAAAAGGTGTTCAAAATTTGGTCGACATAAACTTGACGCATTTCCTTTCATCGTGCATTAAATTTTTTTACCACACCCCTCATTTTGAAGATGTGTGCGTGCAGCATCATGCCTCTATTTTGATTTTGAGATTAGCACTTCAGTTATCAAAATGTCGTCGAAGGAAAAGAAGCAACGCATCAAAATTTTGCACGTGTATGGCGAAAATCCAAACTACTCTAAGGCCAAGTTGGAGAAATTGTTGGATATGGTTAAATCAACTGTCACCAACGTATTAAAAGTGATCGGTGAACATTTTTCGACAGGAAATCTGGCTCGGGGGGAAATCGAAAGCCGTAGGCCGCAGCGACGACAAAAAGAGTTGCCCGCTGTTTCGAGCGGAACCCCAACCTCTCCGTCCGAGATGTCGCAAAAAAGCTGGGAGTGGCGCCTTCAACCGTGAATAGAGCTAAAAAACGAGCTGGACTGTCGACTTACAAGAAAGTGGTGACTCCAAATCGCGACGATAAACAAAACACGTCGGCCAAAGCACGATCACGAAAGTTGTACACGACGATGCTGACGAAGTTTGATTGCGTGGTACAGGACGGTAAAACTTACGTCAAGTTCGCGAAGAAATATCTGGTGTGGCAGGCCATCTGTACCCGTGACTTGAAGAACAACGTTTACATTGCGACCGGACCCGTCAACCAGGTAATTTACCTGAGCGAGTGCCTACAAAAACGTCTACTGCCTTTCCTGAAGCGACTCAATTGTTCCGTTCTATTTTGGCCGGATTTGGCATCTTGCCATTACGGAAAAAAAGGGCCATGGAGTGGTATGCTGCCAACGACGTTCAAGTGGTGCCCAAGGACAAGAACCCTCCCAACACGACAGAGCTCCGCCCAATCGAACAATATTGGGCCATCGTCAAGCGGAGCCTTAAGAAGACTCAAAAAGCTGTTGTGAGCGAGAAACAGTTCAAGGCAAACTCGCGTTCTGCGGCGAATAAAGTGGACAAGGAGACTGTACAAAATCTTATGGCAGGTGTTAAACGAAAGACCCGGCAATTCGCATTCGGTAAAAAAAGGAAGCTTAGCTGAATATTTCTCCTGTATTAGGTATTCACTGAACTTGAAAGAGAAAAAGAATTTGACTTGTTAATCAAAACTTTGATCGACTCACACACATTACTATTTAACCAAATTTTGATCGGAACACCCTTTAAAAGCCAAGCAAACGATTTTTGAAAGACAAAACTCCAAATAACTAATTGACATATGACAAACAGACTTATGGCCCAGACACAATGTGGACGGAAACGGAACGGCAACGGCAAGTTCGACAGTTGTTACAAATGACTATGTCCAATGATCTGGTAACTCTATCTGTTGACACGGGTTTTTCAACGGTATTTTGTTTACCTTTTTATCTAAATACTCTTTGTGTCTAAAATCGTTATTTATTCGCTATACGTTTCGTTTATTGATTTGCATCGTCACGCTGTTACTGTTGTATAATTTTGCAACGCAAACCCGAAGTGCAATTATTTGATATTGAAGTGCATTGTTTATTGTTACGATTGCAATCACCAGAAATTTGTGTTTCATTTGTATGGGGGGGGGGGGGTGGTTTCTCAAACCATCATACAATCATTGCCTTCAAAACCCCCCACATGCCAAATTTGGTTCCATTTGCTTGATTAGTTCTGGAACCATCATACTGGGCTCTTCGATTATAATAAATATTTGAGTTTCATTTGTTTGACAACCCCCCCCCCCCCTCCCTTTCAGAAAAAAGGAGGGGTCTTGAACCACCATAGGAACATTCTTGCCTTCAAAACCCCCCACATGCCAAATTTGATTCGATTTGCTTGATTAGTTCTCGAGTTATGAAGAAATTTGTGTCTCATGTGAGCCCCCCCCCCTTCCTGAGAGAGTAGGGGTCTCAAACAATCATAAGCACCTTCCCCAGCCCCAAAAACCCCTTCACATAAATATTCATGTTGGTCGGTTCAGAACTGTCCGAGTCTATAAGGGTCTGACAGACAGACAGACATAAATTCATTTTTATGTATATAGAAATCTAGCCTCCATAAACACCCATTTGATAAAAGTGGTTTCATTTACTTGATTAGTTCTCGAGTTATGCAGAAATTTGCTTTTTATTTGTAAGGGAGCTCCCCCCCCCCCCCCCCTTCAAAATAGGTAGGGGTATTGAACTGCCATAGAAACATTTGTTGCCTCCAAAAATCTGAACATGACAAATTTGGTTTCATTTGCTTCCTTTTGCTTTCGAGTTATGCTAAAAATTATCTTTCATGTTTATGGGAGTCTCCCCTTCCAGAAGGCGGAGGGGTCTCAAACCACCTTAGAAACATTTATTTCCTTCAAAAACCTCCACATGCCAAATTTGGTTACATATGCATGATTTGTTATCGAGTTGTGCAGAACTTCCGGTTTCATTTGTATGAGAGACCTTCTTTCAGTGAGCGGAGTAGTCTCAAACCACAGTAGAAACATTTATTGCCTTCGAAAACCTCCACCTGCCAAATGTGGTTCCATTTACTTGATTAGTTCTCGAGTTATGCAGAAATTGGTGTTGAATTTGTATGTAAACGCCCCTCCCACCTCCTTCCCGATGGCGGAGGAGTCTCAAACTTCCATAGAAACATTTGTCTCCTCCAAAAACAGTTGTCACGTGCCAAATTTGGTTCCATATGCTTGATTAGTTCTTGAGTTAGGTACAAATTTGTGTTTCATTTATATGGGAGCCCCCCTCTTACAGAGGGCGGAGGGGTCTCAAGTTACCTTTGAAACATTTCTTGCCTTCATAAACCGCCACTTGCCAAATTTGGTTCCATTTACTTGATAAGTTCTCGAGTAATGCAGCAACTTGTGTTTCATTTGTACGGGAGCCTATAAAACTACCATGGAGGAGGGTACCAGAGAGAGAGGAGGGGTCTTGAACTATCGTAGAAACATTTATTGCTTTTAAGATCCCCGCATGCCAAATTTCGTTCCATTTGCTTCATTAGATCTAGAGTTATGCAGAAATTTCAGTTTCATTTGTATACCAGCCCCCCTTCTAGGAGAGGGGAGGGGTCTCAAACTACCATAGAAACATTTTTCGCCTCCAGAAAACCCCCCATGCCACATTTGGTTCCATTTGCTTGATTAGTTCTCGAGTAATGCAGAAACTTGTGTTTCATTTGTGTGGGAGCCTCCCTTTATAGAGAGGGGAGGGGTCTTTAACTACCATAGAAACATTTCTTGCCTCCAAAAATTTCTGCATGCTAAGTTTGGGTTCCTTTGCTTGATTAGTTCTCAAGTTATGCAGAAATTTGTGCTTCATTTGTTTGGGAGCCCCCCTTTCCAGAGAAGAGGGGGTCTCAAAGCATCATAAGAACCTTTCCCAGCCCCAAAAACCCCTGTATACAAATTTTCACGCCCATCGGTTCTGTAGCGACCGAGTCAGACAGACAGACAGACAGAAGCTCATTTTTATATATAAAGAAATCCTGCCTCTTAAAACCCCCACATTCCAAATGATGTTTGATTTGCTGGAATAGTTCTCGAGTTCTGCAAAAATTTCTTTAGAATGAAAGCCCCCCCCCCCTCCTTAAGAGGGGAGGGGTCTTGAACTACCTTTGAATAATTTCTTGCCTCCAAAAAACTTCAACATGCCAAATTTGGTTCCATGTGCTTGATTTGTTTGTGAGTTATGCAAAAAAAATTGATTCATTTGTATGAGAGCCCCCCTTCCAGAGGGCGGAGGGGTCTCAATTCAACAAAAAAACATTTCTTGCCTTCAAAAACCTCCACCTGTCAAATTTGGTCCTATTGGATGAATCAGTTCTCGAGATATGCAGAAATTGGTGTTACGTTCAAGAGGGAGCCTCCTCTCTTTTCAGAGGGTGGAGGGGTCTCAAGCTACCATAGAAATATTTCTCTCCTTCAAAAACCTCCACATGCCAAATTTGGTGCCATTTGCTTGATTAGTTCTTGAGTTATGCAGAAATTTGTATTTCATTTGTATGGGAGACCCCCCCCCCCCCTTTTAGAGTGAGAAGGGATCTCAAACCACCATGGAAACATTTCTTGCCTTCAAAAACCTGCACATGCCAAATTTGGTTCCATTTGCTTGATTAGTTCTCGAGTTATGTAGAAATTGGTGTTTCATTTGTATCGCAGCCCCCCCCCCCTCTTTCAAAAAGGGAAGGGGTCCCGAGTCACCCTAAAAACATTTATTGCTTCTAAAAACCTCCACATGCCAAATTTGGTTCCGTTTGCTTGATTAGTTCTTGAGTTATGCAGAAATTTGTGTTTCATTTGTATGGGAGCCCCCATTTTAGAAAAGGGAGGGGTCTCGAGTCACCTTAAAAACATTTCTAACTTTCAAAAACCTTCACTTGCCAATTTGCTTCTACTTGCTTGATTAATTTTCGAGTTATGCAGAAATTTGTGCTTCATTTGTATGGGAGCCCCCCCCCCCTTCAGAATGGGGAGGGGTCTTAAACTACCATTGAAACATTTCTTGACTTTGAAAACCCCTACATGCAAAATTTGGTTCCATTTGCTTGATTAGTTCTCGAGTTATGCAGAAATTTGTGTTTCATTTGTTTGGGAGCGCTCCCTTTCAGAGAGAGGAGGGGTCTCTTATTACCTTAATAATCTTCCCCGGTCCCAAAAACTTCTCCATACAAAATTTCACGCCGATCGGTTCAGTAGTCTCCCAGTCTATAAGGTTTAGACTGACAGACAGGCAGAAATCCATTTATATATATATAGATAATATTTACTTTATTTTAAGTGACTTTTTGTAAACGTGCTTTTAATTTCGTAAGGAGGATATTCACAAGGAAGCGTGTGCAAAATGAATCGAAGTAGGTGAATGTGCATAACCGATTCAGTAATCTGACGGATTTTGTAGACCACAGTTGTGCGTTTCTAATATTGAGACGATTGATCAAGACTGGAAACCTCGATCAGGTGGAGGCTCGACAAACTATAGGAGAAACATTATCCACTTGAGATAATGTAGGCATATGGCATATGGCATAGTGACAATTTAAAAATATTTATTTGAGTAGAACAAAGTCGTAAGCCACATGCATCCAAATATCTTTCGAACCTTAGAAGAAGTCTTAAAAAGCCTTTTGCAAGGTTTCAGAGAATTGATAGTGAACTTCTGCTTGAGAAATCCGCGAGACTGAATCTTTTATAATTTAATGTATGGCTCGTTGGAATATAGCCAACATAATTTTAAGTTTCAACAACAAATCGGATTTTTCTAACGATTCGCAAACATTCGCCTTTCCCTGTCCAATTAACGAGCGAATGGTAATCAAATTCCACATTAGCGATAATCGTTCGTCACACTAAAATCCCGCCGCGCAACCTACGATTTGTAATTAAATTTTCTCTGCCCAATTTCAAGAGTCCATCCATCGTGGTCCATGTTCTAATCTACCGAAAAAGCTTTGTAGTTTCAGCGACATCCATGTTTTGCTTCCCCTCAGGACGATGGCACAAGTGTGTATGCTTACTTAATTATTTAGCCCCCCTCCCCGCCTTTCTCGACAGACTAGGGAAAGCTATCTTCCGACCTGAAAAATTTGACATGACACAAATAAAGTGTCACTAATGGGGGACGATCCGCCACCGCCCCGCCTCGCCCCTATCTCTTACTTTCCACCGAATATTTTGAACAAAGCTTGTAGGTGTAGCGAGCATTTCATTTTGGCTCAGCAATTTGTCACAGCCAGTGCTGCTCGCTGTCTGACTGATTACGACATATGTCGCAAAAATGTCATTATCCGTTTCATTTCGTGATCTCCGGTGGCGGTCCTGGCGTGAGTTGTGTCGCGTTTGAGCGAATACCCTTGTTCAAACATTGACATTTATCCTCCATCGTCCTAATTGCCAACCCTGGGGGTCATTCTTGAATTTCTTAAAACCATGTGTTCCACATGTGATTGCTCCTCGCGGCAGTTGACAGCTCCTGTGTCGTGTTGAAAAAACACACAGTGAAATCTTCGTGGGTGGACGAATTCAAGTTGGAAAATCAATACAGCCCAGGCACGAGACCCTCCTCTCTGTCAACTAATTAGCAATAAATCTCCAGCGAAAACATTTTCATCAAACGACGACGATGGCGCTAAAAACGCTCACTCAAAGCTGAACTTGACGAAGAGTAAACAAGAGTCTCCTCTCGCAAGCCGGAACGCGGCTGGGACCCGTGTCAGATCTTTGGTCCTCAAACAATCAACCCCTTTTTTCCGCCGAGCTCCGTGCCATTAATTTATGGCTTCCAATCTGGTCCCATTCCGAGGCATTGTGCATCAGGACTGGTTGTTGCCACTGCGTGACATTTGTCAAGCTCTCCGGATGGCGCTTGATGGGCATGGCTCTTCCGCGAAGGAACGATTAGACCGAGAACGCCAACACGGGGAGACCCTCGTTCCAATTTCCAGACCAGCCAATCGACGCCGGATGGTTTTTCGCGTGTGATAAGATTTGCCTTTCGTCACGGACGTTGTCAACGAAATTAACTCGCTTTTTGCTGGTTGATGAGGGGAGATCTAATGATAGAAGTTCAATCATCGTTGTTTAACAGTTCGCAAAAAGATCTTTAAATTTCGCTTCATCTTGGCTTAGCGAACATTGGTGAAGCGAAAGCAAGAACCCATCTTCCGCTGTGCAAATCATCGAACTAAGTCCTTTTTGGCGCGAGGTAAATACGACCTGTCTGTCTTCCGAGGAGCAACGGCTTACCGAAATACCGAGGAAAGTTGCGACTGGAAGCCCCGCCATGATTGGTACGAAAAACTAATATAGAAACTCTGCATTACCCACCTCACGTCACGGAACAAGGAACAAGTGTTGGTACCTTCCAGAGGAGGTAATCCGATTCCTGCGAACCGAAAACTTTCCCCCCCTAGAATTACTCGACGCGCCGAAATTTATGCAAAAACAGCAGCAGGCAGCAGTTCCTCTCCAAACCGGAAAAATAAGAGCTATCGAGCTGGCGGAAAGTTGTTGCCTGCTGCTGCCAAACATCAATATTTCATCGAAAATCCACCCTTAATTACAAGACCTGCCAGTTCTTGCAGGACGAAGCAAGAGCGGGGCAAAAGTTTCGCGGGAAGACAAATGGCGATGCGCTATGATCTAGTCCCGGTCCCTCTTCCGAATAGCGTTGTCGCACCCGGAGGAAGTTATTCGATACTTTATTTGCCTCGGTGCTGGATCGCGCAATTGGTGGAAGTTTTCGCGTAGATAATTGAAAAACGTCTACCGGAACAAGTTTCGCCGGCACTGATGCGCTTTCCAGCTCTCCGCCAGGATTAAATGGGTTACCTTTTTTCCCCGGCCATGGAGCGGGTCTAATGAGACCATGTGCCCCTTCCTCGGCGGTGGATGTGTGGCTGGCTGTACACACCAACAAGCTCGTATGAGGGTTCGATGGGGATGTCTGAAGTTGCCATCGAGAGCCATTAATTATGATTCAGCTGGTAAATTATTGAACCGTTAAGGAAGATGGAATGCTGTGTAGGAAATTTTTGAGAGATTGTTAGTGCAGGTTGCTCGTTGTTGTTAACAGCGAAATTTGGAGAATATAGTTGCCCGGTCTGAAACCAGATTTTGTGTGTGTAAGGAGGGTGATGGGTCTGTGTAGGCCCAATGCCGTTTGGCCGAATTGGTCATTAGGCCAAATCGGTCACTACGCTGACTGAGTGACTGATAATTCATTGATTTGTTTGGTCGGTGGCTTCTGATTGAAAGTTTTGAAGAAGTAAAGATCTGCTAGATGCTGCATGATTGAAAGAAGGAATGAAAGTTCATTGGTTTTATGTGTAGAATATTTCAAGAAATTATTCTATCTTCCACAGGACATGTTGGCATAAAGTTAGAAAGATCCTGCTCAAGGTCTCTCATGAAACTTCATTAGCAAATATTCCTTGAAATAATAATGTTCAATCTTCAACTGTCCTAAAACTGGCCTACGGACCCTTTCGGCCGATTGGCGTTCGGGATAGTGACGTGTGGCCTAATGGACCTACACGGCTAGGAGCAGTTGAGAACTTCAGATTCTTTTGAAGTCATGACATTTTCAAAAAAAATATCATATGAACTCTTGTTTTCATAACAGTAATTTTGAATCCCATTTTTCATCAGTGGGACCATCAATCTAATAACGTCTGAAATATTAACGACTCTTAAAGAAATTGAAAATTCCCATCGAAAAAACTACACATGCTCATAACTTAATTAAAACTTTTTTTTTTATAGAAATTTTCTTTAGTTTCATTGCATAACAAAATTCTCTTATTGCTTATTTAAATTTTTCTTATTGCTTTTATGATTTTTGAATGAAATTTTTTGATTCATTTATGGAATAGTGATTGCTGCAATTATATATATTTTTTATTTTTTATTGCTTATTGTGAAACTTTTATGAAATCCTTTGATTTTTTCCTAAGAAGATTTCGAATTTTTTATGGAGATTGTTGAATGCTTCTCTGCAATTTTGAGTTACTTTTATTGTTTGAAAATCAATAAATTATGGACAGCTTCAATAAAGTTGTGAGCATTTAAGTGTTTTTAACTGATTTTTTTTTTAATTTCTGCATTGCTTACTCCCCATATTTTCTGTTAATTTTAATGTTGTTTTGCTTTATTTTCTTTTTTTATGGGACGTGTATTCAGCTGCCTATTATAACACTACTACCAAAATTAATGAAGCTCGAGTTTCGGCACCAATGGTGCCCGAAATATCGATTTTTTTTAAATTTATTTTTCATGAAACATTCATTTATACAAGAATATAATACAAGTAACTTGTATTATATTCTTGTATAAATCTTTCTTAATGACTCCTCAGACAGCAAAGCGAGCCGGCAAACCCCGTTTGATGTTTGATTTTCAACGAAGACCAAATTGCTCCTTTGTCGCTTATTTGAAAATCTATAGAAAGAGTAAAATGAATGCACTGTACTTCCTGCAGCTTTGAAAATCCTGGCAGCACAACTTGACAATTCGACCGATTAGACTAACTGCGCCGAAATTCTTAATGTTGTGAGTTTTAATTTTGAGTGTCCATTGAGTGTTGGGTTCAACTAGAACTTTTTGAAAAGCCATTTTTCTCAGCACTGGAGCTGAAATAGAGCGTACCAGCCCATTTGAGTTGTTGTAGGATAAATGGATATGAGGACAACAGGTAGCCCAGTCGCTAAGAGCACGGTTTACTAAGCCGAAGGTGGATGGTACGATTCCCGATCAGTTCGAGGAAATCTATCGGGTTTGAAATTCTCTCGACTTTCCTGGGTAGAGAGTATTACTCTGCTTGCCACTCAGCTTTACTGTTTAGCTTTAACTATTCTTGACAGTCTACACTCTATTTCTAAACAATCCAAAATTGAGTACGATTGAGTCAAATCTGTCAGAAGTATGCTACCTCAAAGTGAGTAAGGATAATTAGGAGTAACACGTTGCTAATTAGTAAACCACAATTAGATTCAAGCCGATGTTGACTGTTTGCCATCTTACCATTACAAACTATCCTTACTCACTTTTGAGTAGCCATACGCGTGACTGATTTGAGTCAAACGTACTCAATTTAGGGTTGTTTGGAAATAGCGTGTACAGTGACAGTAGCTACTCAAAAATGAGTAGCTTCAAAATAGCAAGCGGACCGTTCTGACGTTTTATCATCTTTCTCTATCGATCGCATACGGATAAATTGACAATGATTTTTCATTAGGGCCTAACTGACAAACGTAAATAATGGCCGTGAAATGGCCTGCAAGGCTCGAATATCGTACAAATTCACCAGGTTTGGTACAAGGATCCACTGCACCTCCACTGACGACTACATTAAAGTTCAATGTTTTGAGTAAAGATTGGACTCGGAAAAAATGCGACACTTTGTTATGGCCGTAACTTTCTATCGCGTGGGTAAAAATAAATAAAATTTTGGGTAATACCAGTTTAGAATGTTATGTTTTATTTAAATTTTATTGCTATCTGTCAAGTAGTTTTTAAGATGCATTCGAAACAAGAAGAGCTACGCCAGCAAATCTTGGGCGCGGTGATCGATAATCCTGGTCAGTCGCACAGATGGATCGGCAAAAGGCTTGGAATCTACCATTACATCGTGTCCCGCATTGTGAAGATGTTCCAGGAGACAAAGACCATCAAGCGGCACGCTGGAAGCGGCTGAAAACCGAAAACGGAACACCCAGAGAAGGCGTGGAAGATAAGGCAGTACTTTAAGAATAACCCGAACCTTTCCACCCGAGACGTGGCCAAAAAGGTCAATTGGTCGAAGTGGTTCGTCCAGCAGACCGTGAAGCGGGCTGGGCTACGTGTTTTTAAGGTCAGGAAGGCGCCAAACCGGACTGGCAAGCAAAACATCGTGGCCAAATTGCGTGCGCGGAAGCTGTACCGTGAGTGGCTGGTCAAGCTAGGCTGTCTCGTCATGGACGACGAGACATATATCAAGGTGGACACCAAACAAATCCCCGGCCTCGAGTTTTTTGTCGGTACGTCCCGCATGAGGGCTCCAGAAAAGTTCCGGAAGAGAAAGATGGACAAATTCGCGAAGAAGTACCTGTTGTGGCAGGCGATCTGCGAGTGCGGACGGTACAGCAAGCCGTTCGTTACAACCGGCACCATAAACGGGCAGATTTATCGAGAGGAATGCTTGCAGAAGCGCTTGCTGCCCTTCCTCCGCTCTCACCGTGGTCCCACGCCGCTGTTCTGGCCGGATCTCGCTTCGTGCCATTACGCCAAGCCTGTAATGGATTGGTACGAAGCGAAGGGCGTTAATGTGGTCCCGAAGGAGGCGAACCCGCCAAATACACCAGAACTTCGTCCGATCGAAAAGTTTTGGGCGATAATGAAGAAGAAGTTGAAGAAAAGCGGAAAAATATTCAAAACCGATGAAGCTTTGAAGAAAAACTGGGAGAAATTGTGTAAGGAAGATGGACAAAGCCTCGCCCAAGATCTCATGAGCAGTGTTAAGAGAAATGTACGAGCATTCAGCTTTGGGGAGGAAATTCAATAAATAAATTATGCCAAAACATACCTTATATATAGTTATTAAATCTCTGAAAATTTGAGAAGTATCCGATTTGAAATGAATTTTTGGTGATCATTTTTGTGTGTCTCATTTTTTCCGAGTCCAGTCTTTATTTACACCAAAAATTGTGATTTATTTGAAAAACTGTCATATGATTACTTTTTGCCCCAAAACGAAAAATGTGATTCGAATAAGGTCGATAAGTTGTTCCGTTCCAGAGTTACACGCTCATTTGGACTTACCCAAAATTGAGTAACTTTAACCCATATTCATAAAACAGGCTGAAACGTCAAACCATGGGTAAGGCGATTTAAGGAAGTGGGTAAATCTCACTCTATTATTCATAAATCTGGTATATATCTACTGTTTGTACAATGGACACATATTTTTACTTGTTTTAAAAGTTTTACAGGAAAAACAGTGATCACAGTGAACATCAATGATGCTTCCGACCGCTTCCCGAAAACTAATAAGGAGATTTTCGATTTGTTCCGGAAGCTTATCCAGAACTCAACTCGTTCGAAAGCACGTCGAAAAGATCGTTTGTGAGTGCATCCATTATGTGCAGTCGTCGTCGGTAAGTACCCAGGAGTGCGTATTGACCACGGCCTGGATGAAAACTTTGACATGTCGCAGCTGATGGGCTACTTGATGAGCGTGTTCGATCAGCGAAAGCTAACCAACCGCTTCCAGCAGACAAGGTTCGAGCTGATGGCTAAAGAATGCCCGGAATGCGTGAGCCATGCGCACCAGCACCGGGTTCTGGAAACCGTGATGAATATTGCCGAGGATGAACTGCTGGAGGAGAGGTACCCTTCATTGATCTCAATGGCGGGTGCCGTGCAGGGATAGAACTGTATGTTTATATGTATGCATGAATATTATGAATGTATAGTAGTCCATTTGTATGAGAAGAATAAAAAGAAAAAGCCTAACAAAAGCAGCCAAGGGTATTTTTTCATATTAATATTTTACCCAATTTCCATGAAAACCACATTTTATAATAATGGGTGTAACTAACCCATAAACCAAAAATTGTAAGTTTACCCAAATTTGGTTATAGACCCGATTACCAAATTATGAGTAGTTCATTTTTTTTTGCTTTTGGGTTAGCTTTACTCAAATTTGGGTAGATCCGAGTGAGCGTGTTTCGCTGAAAACAAACCACTTAAAAGAAACACGTAAAAAAAAACCGAGTAAAACAAACCCTTGTGTATTTTGATTATTTTATGTCACACATTAGTGTCAATTTTGCAATAAATGCTGTAAATGAATTAACATAAAACCGCAGACAGACTTTCGACTTCATCTTTTTTACCTGTGTAGAAACATGGCTTCCCTCAAGATATCAAGTAGCAAAAACCTAACAGATGGCGCCACAGATTTTTTTTTGGAAGGGAAAAATGGGTTGAGAGTCAAACTATCAGATTTTATGTACACGCCAAAAAAACACAGTACAGCCGGCATCGGTGGTGTAGTGGTAAGCGTGACTGCTACTTGGCGGCACCCCAGTAGGGTCTGGGTTCAATCCCAGTCGACGTCGGTGGTTTTTCTGAGGCGAAAAAATCTGGTCACGTCTTCCTTCGGAAGGAAAGTAAAGCCGTTGGTCCCGGTTCATATTCATGAGTCGTTAGGTAGGGTCCAGGTGGTGGAGTCGTCTTCCTGGCGTCGGTGATTGTCACCATGTGAGGAAATAGGCTGACGTAAAATAAAGATTAAAAAAAAAAAAAAAAATCACAGTAGAATCTACCATTTCGAGGGTTAAATTAAGCGCAAACACTAGCAATTTTCACCTGTCTATAAATGCGTTTGATTTTACCATGCCTGCGATTAGATCAACCATGATGCGATTGATATCAATGCGAGGTCTGTCAAATATACCACAAATATTGAAGGTTGTACCATAAACGTAGTAAATTTGACTGAAATTTCATGGTAGTTTTGAAAATAGGCATAGTCGGGTAAAATCATCCCGAGAAAAACTTGACACTTCTAGTACATTGGCACTGAAACTCGAAAATTTGGTCCGGTGGTATTGTCAAACGTGTCAAACCGAAAAAAAATCTAGCGTATCTTCTGAAAAGGTCGGAATGCGAATATGACATGTGATATTGTGAGCGATAAAAATTGTTAGTGCAAAGTTTGATCACTTCTCAACTCCCTCTCTCTCTCTCTCTCACGTGACAAGATAGTAAATACGTAGTCAGACGTTCGACTTCATCTCATTTATCCGGTTTACACGGTGTAAACCGTGTAAACACATGGCTTCCCTCAAGATATCAAGAAGCAGTAAACTAAGAGATGAGGCCACAGATTTGTTTTTATTGGTAAGGGAAAAATGGGGTACTAGTCAAACTGTCAGATTTAATGTAGCAATAAGTTGACTAGGCGCCGTGGCGTTACTGTGCAAGATAATTCAAACGTTATTAGATTTGAAATTTTACACAACAAATTTGAATTGTTTTGTTCGAGCTTGAATGTCTGTCTGCGGTAAATACATCTATGAATTTTGACATCCGCTTCCTCCCAACGTAAATGTAAATCTTTTTCATAAAATACCTCAGTAAAAAAAGCAAAAAACAACATTCTTGAAACGGTTTCCAATAACCTTCAATTATTCTTAGATTCATTTGATATAATACACCGCGCGACTGTAGTAGTGTTCACAATATGCAACGCGGTGTAACACTTCCGAAACGAACAACCGTGTTTGAAAAAACACCGCTGTTGTACCTTTGCTCGGAGGGAAACGGCGTGAAATGTTTATTTCATTTTTGAAACAACTTAATACTGAAGTTATGCCGTGAATATAAAAATAGACTCTTTTGATATGGTGATATGGGGGGGGGGGGCTGCCCTCTTCAAAGGGCGCAGTCTATCTGAGCGTCTGTTATCCATGTTAGGGGCGGCTCAAAACAGCAACTGTTCTCCATGTTAGGAGCGGCTGATAATCGTACTAGTGCCAGCGTGGGACTCTAAACAGTGCTGTGCACGATGGTCCTCTGGCGAGACAGGGGGTTGGGGAAGGCCCAACAAGCCGCCCTTAAAAAATCAATGTTACAAATAATACAGAAGTTAATACGGACCGGAACAATCGGCCAAGACCTAGATACACGAGTGGCACGATCTTCAGGAAGTCTGTCCAACTATTTGGCTTCGCCGACGACGTTGATATCGTAGCACGTAACTTTGAGACGATGGCGGAAACGTAAGGAGTGTATCGAATATAAGCTATCCACATACATTTGCGTTGTACGCATGTATTTGTGGTGGTTTTTTATGCTCTGAACACTGCATGCTGTGCGTTTGACTGTCAGCTTTCTTTTGTTTACTTGTTTGTGCGGTTCAAATTCTGCGTTTTCAAAATGTCGCGTATTGAAAAGGAAGTGAAAATTAAGGTTCTGGACACATGGCTAAGTGAGAAGGGTATTACTATGCGTAAATTGGCGAAGCGGTTTGGAATTCATCATGCGAGTGTTAAAATCATCATTAATAAGTTTGGGGAACACTATTCTTTGGATGAGCTACCAGGAAGAGGCAGAAAACCCGGTTCTTCCAACCCGAGCAGAAAGTGGTTTCTTTAATCATGAAGAACAAATCAATGTCAATACGTGATTTGGCCAAAAAAGCAGGAACGAGTGTCGGAATGATCCAGCGTATCAAGAGGCGAAACCACCTGAAGACCTACAAGAAGCAGAAAATCTCGAAACAAAGTGCAGAACAGAAGAAGCGAGCAGCAACAAGGGCCCGGAAATTGTATTCGCGTCTTTTGCAGCGTCCGGATGCATGCGTTTTGATGGACGATGAGACCTATGCAAAGGAGGACTCAAAAACCCTTCCAGGTCCACAATACTTTACTGCCGTCGTTGGGGAGGATGTGAGCGATGCGGACAGGTCGATTCAAGTGGAGAAATTCGGTCGAAAGGTACTGGTATGGCAAGCAATATGTTCCTGTGGTTTGAAGTCAACCATTTTTTACACTACCGGAACTATAAATGCGGAAATCTATCGATCTGAGTGTCTCCAGAAGAGATTGTTGCCTTTATATAAGAAGCATAGTACACCTCCACTGATTTGGCCGGATTTAGCGTCGGCTCACTATGCCAAAAGCACTCTCAATTGGCTTGCGGAAAAGGGTATAGATTTCGTTGAGAAAAATATCAATCCACCAAATTGCCCTCAGCTTCGACCCATCGAACGTTACTGGGCAATCGTAAAGAGGGTCTTCAGGAAGACTGGTAAAGCAGCTGGGAACATGCAGGACTTCAAAAAAATTTGGGCTCAAGCGTCCAAAAAATGCGATGCAACACTTGTCCGGAACTTGATGAAGAGCATTCGATCCAAAGTTCGAAAATTCGTGAAGGAATAACTTATGTTTCATCCGATCTTCATTATGTTCAAGTTTAACCTCGTACAATAAAGGATCAATTTTTTGTATGAATAAGATATCGGTTTTCAACATAATTTGAAAGAAAGTTTGTGGATAGCTTATTTTCGATACACTCCTTACATCAGACTAAAGGCTGAAGCTGGTAGGATTGGGCTTGTGATTATTGCGTTAAAAACAAAATACATGAAGGGAAGAGGCTCACGAGAATACAATGTTAGCCTCCTAGAACAAGTTCAGATCGACGGTGATGAAATCGAGGTAGTAGACGAATTCGTGTATCTGGGCTCATTGGTGACCGCCGATAACGACACCAGCAGAGAAATACAAAGGCGCATTATGGCTGGCAATCGTGCCTACTTTGGACTCCGAAGGACGCTAAGATCGAACAAAGTTCGCCGAACCACAAAGTTGACCATCTACAAGACATTAATTAGACCGGTAGTTCTCTACGGCCACGAAACATGGACATTGCTAGTGGAGGACCAACGCGCCCTTGGAGTCTTTGAACGGAAGGTGCTGCGTACGATCTACGGTGGTGTGCAGATGGAAGACGGAACGTGGAGGAGGCGAATGAACCACGAATTGCACCAGTCGCTGGGAGAACCTCCCATCGTACACATCGCAAAAATCGGTCGACTACGATGGGCTGGGCATGTCGTAAGAATGTCGGACGACAGCCCTGTGAAAAAGGTTCTCGAAAACGAACCGACCGGTACAAGAAGAAGAGGCGCGCAACGAGCAAGGTGGATCGATCAAGTAGAAGGCGACCTGCGGACCCTCCGTAGACAGCGAGGCTGGCGAGGTACAGCCATGGACCGATTACAATGGAAACAACTTCTGTGTACAGCAGAGGCCACACCGGCCTTATTCTGATTGGTGAGGTAAGGTTTGATATGGTACGCTTGCTTGCTGTTTTGCAACCACTCAGGATGCAACAAAGACTTGCTGCTTCGAATAGAAAATTCGGTGCATCTGGCAGGGACGACCCCAATGTTTACGTTGCTAAGGAAACTAAGTTGATCTGTTAATCTGTCATGTTATGAGGGGGTTGGTAAAAATTGTAGTTACAAGATTTTTTTTTCTGTGTAGCAATAAGTTGACTAGGCGGCGCTACTGTGCAAGATGATTCCAACGTAATTTGATTTGAAATTTTACACAACAAATTTGAATTGTTTTGTTCGAGCTTGAACGTCTGTCTGCGTGCGATAAATCTAAAGCTAATGCAATCAATAGAGAGTCAAGGCGTCATCTGACACCCAGGTTGTTTTATTCAAACTCCTCCATATTTTATGTTCGAGCAATCGTGCATACTGAATAGAACAGTTCACTTAATTCTTCAGATTGTCACGTCTGATTTTGGACATTTCGCTGAATGAAGCTAAATCAAGGAAAAGAATTAATCATCCCCATTCTAAAGAGTAGAGTTGTTTTTAAATTTGAGCAATACGAACACTCGACTATCGCTTCATTCGATGAAGTGACCATGTGTTCAGTTCCGCCGAAATAGAGTGAATCGAATATTCTGATTGGTCCCCTCGAACTGACCAAATCCGACGGTTTTGAGAGAAGACTCCAAACGATATTCCCGAGTAGACATCGACGTTGTTAACCGCAGTAGATTTTCACAATAACCAAATGCAAATTTTGACATTCACCAGCATGTTTCCTCTGTTTTTTTTTTATGTTTCAATGGGGTAACTTCGACCCCATTATCATTTCAACATTGACAAAACTATTTTGATTTATGTGTTTGAGTTTGGCATACGAATTTTATATCGTTAATTACATTTGTTCTTGCTTAATCTTAATTCACATGTTTTCATTTTCATCTCAATGTTTTTTTTTTCACTTTTACAATACTCACATGGGATATTTCATTTAGCTAATTTGATTTTCTGCTTGCTCAAAGCACTTTCGTCCTGGGTGATACCAGCTTCCCCTTCTCTTTCCGACCCATGCTGGCCTTTTCCCAGCTTACAACGTATAGCGAATCATTTGTTTGATTTTTCGGTTATCATATATAACTGGTTTGTGTTTGGCAAATATATCAATAGCATGTGTTTTTGTTTTCATATATAATCATTAGTCAAAGGTTGGCTGTTCTCTTATTACAAATATCAACTGTAGGGTTTTTGTTTTCATTTATAATACCTATAAACTGCAATGTTCAATCGTCAATCTCGATTAGAATAGATCATAAAAAGCGTTTTCAAGCGATTTTCTTTGGCATGGAATGGAATTACTCTATCAAATGTGTTTCTGTCATCGTCCACTGTCTGCTTGACAGAAATGTGTTTTTGTTGTTACCGTTTTCTCGATTTCTTTCATTCATACACTGTTTGATTCAGTTTGTGCGCCGTTGGTGCGATGTGAGGTGACGATAACGCCGATGAATCAACAGAAAAACAACCGAAAAACTAAACTTACTTTTCACCTAATTTACAATAATTTCATCGCAAACGCAATCGAAACACGCGCGACTGATTGGGGAACAAAATAATAAAAGAAAAACTTTCCCAAACAAACACGGAACCCCTCCGATGGTCACCGCCATCGGATGGAATCGAACGAACGTGGACGACGACGACGATGACGATGACGATGATGGTCGCAGCTCAGCGAGGAAAAAACTGCTGACAAATCCCTCCCCACTAGTACCGGGAATTGCAAGTCGGAAAAAAAAACCGTGTAATTTGGTGGACCCCATTAAGGAACCAAGTCGGAACAGGGCTGTTTTCATGCACCGTGGGGGAGGGCGCTAATTTTCGACAAATTAATTTCACATCACACGGCACAGGGCGGCTCACTCACTCGTGCGTTGTGCGTGTTGCCAGCATACAGGGGCCGGACGTGTTTTGGGTTTGATAACAGCCCGGGCCAGAGACGGGGCAATTTGTTTATCATGGAACGCTTCTTTCTATTTATTCTTTTTTTTTTTGCCACCGTAGTTTTGCCATGAAAGCACAATGATTTTTAATTAGCAGACGCTTTTTGCCTCAAACGTACTCAAAAATTTATTGCTCTCGAAAAAAGAGAGCGCGAAGGAAATATGTTTAACCGGTTTTTGTGCGTTGTTCCGGATGGGTTGATTTCCCCGCAGAAGGTCCCGGTTTCGGTGTGGGAGTTGAAAAAATGTGTATCATTATTAAAATTATATTTTCAAATATTTTCGGAATCGTATCATCATTTTTTTTTTTTATTTGGGAGTTAAGCCGAACGAGGAGAGTGCTCATTAAAATAAAAGCTTGTCATCAATTATTTACGCTTGGTAAAGCCCGAATGATTTGGCGTGGCGAGCTCTCCTTTCCAACGGGGACCGGACATTTGCGGTGTGGCCTTTGGTCGGCTGTCGTGATTCAACAATTTTCTTTTTCCTCTCCAGCGCTTTCATTTTGTATGGCGTGTGAATTTTGACAGTGGGTATGGTCTTCCTGGCGGAGAAGGTGTCAACTTGTCGGGCTTAACGTTACCGTGATCCATTTCATGGGGTCATAAGTGTATCGGAGTTTTTACTTCGATTTGGAGTTCTGATGCATGTTAATCAAGTATGTGATTAAGAAAATCCAATAAAGGAATTGGTTTTATTTTTGTGGCTGGAATTCGTTGAAAAATCGAACGATTTATTCTACTCTCATAAGAAATTAAAGCCTGTCCACGTTAAATTTCGAACACTTTTCTTTCAGTGTAGATTTTGAATTATTTCATGGATCGCTGAAACGTTTCACTTACATGACAGTTAAAACTCTCCACTTTATTTCGTAGTACAACATGTTTACATTCTTGTTACATTCAGTAAAATGGCGTCGAATCAAGTGGTAGTACGAACGGCAGCGAAATCCGAATTTTTCGGAAGGCGATCTGCCAAGAAACTAAAACTACCAAAAAGTATCGTGTTTTGTGTTTGCAAATCATTTGAGCAGCGCTTGAATGTGGATCGGAAGGTTGAAAGTGGAACAAATCGAAAAGTATGCTCCCGGCAAATTGACAAGAAGGTGGTAGCCATTATTGAGAAAAATCCCAATCATTCTGTGCGAAATGTGGCTCGCAAAGTGAAGCAGAGGCAAGGACTGAAGGCGTACAAAGTGAAAAAGGTGCCCAACCGTGATGACAAGTAAAATTTCACTGCAAAAAGTCGTGCTAAAGAGCTTCACACTGATTTTTGGCAAACATTTTCTTGTATTATAATAGACGACGAAACATACGTACTCGAAGACTTTAAACAGCTTCCAGGTCTGGCCTTTTACACCGCAATGCAAAGGAACGCCATTGCCGATCATTTCCAGACAAAAAAGGTGTCCAAATTCTCGAAGAAGTATTTGATTTGGCAGGCCATATGTAGTAGTGGTCGAAAATCTAAAAGTTTCGTCTCTACCGGCACTATCAATAAGCGTGTGTTTTGGCCTGATTTGGTCTCTTGTCACTATGCGAAATCCGTCCTGAAATGGTATAAGGTACAAGAGGCCAAATACGTGCCAAAAACAGCCAATCCACCAAACTGTCCAGAACTTCGCCCAATAGAGAAGTACTGAGCTCTAGTTAAGCGGAAACTCTTCGAAATTAAGAAGAAAGCAAATAGTACCGATGATTTCAAGAGAAGATGGAGAATCGTCACGGTGGGCGTATATGAGGATACCGTACGAAACCTGATGGCGGGTGTACCACAGAAAGTACGGAAATTTTACAGAAAGAAGGATTAACATCCTAATCAACTGTTTCTAATGTCGATATAACTCTTTAATTATGAAATAAACAATCGGTTTTGTTGAATTTTGTGTAAATTTGTTTTGCTGCTATTATTTTGGTGTCCGAAATTTAACGTGGACATGCCTTAACCATTAGCTGAAGAAAGCTAAGAGGTGTATGAGTTTAGTCTAGTGAATATTTAAATGCACTGGAAGCCCCGAGTACATCAAAACTTAAAATTTAGATCCTTAAATCTGAGCATTATTTATGAAAAGGTGGTCTTTTCGTTCTGTCGTTAGTGGTGTCTGTAACTTTTCAAATGATGATAGAAAAATTACGGATTAAATACAGATGAATATTACTTCTAGACAACAGCTGAAATCTCAGCTCAACTGGTTCACATAAAAGAGAAAGACTAGTTCCCAAGCATGACAATTTTGTATGAAACTCGGGGTTAGATCTTATTGTATTGTCCGTTGCTGTACACCGATTCAAGCAGGCTATGATTCTTTGTTACTAACGTATTGACAGATTTAATGTTTTGGATTGCAAACAAGCATAAACAAGTAGCAATCAACCGAAAAAATCCATAAACATGGAATTAATTAGGCGATGTTAAATGCTATATCAAAATTTCTCTTATTGGCTGAAGAGCGAAAAATCGGTTGGAAGGGATGGTATCAGAGCAGAACTCATTAAGATAGGCCCGGATAAGTTAGTCAATTCCCTGCATCGACTGATCGCCAGGATTTGGGATACCGAACAGCTGCCGGAGGAGTGGAAGGATTGGGTTACAAGAAGGGTGACAAACTGGACTGTGAAAACTATCGTGCATTTACCTATAAAGTGCTGTCCGAAATCATCTTCCAGTGACTGCCACCATTAGCAAATAGATTCGTGGGACGTTATCAGGCCGGCTTCATCGAATCAAAATCAAATCAAATATTTACTTTGCAGCAGATCCTCCGAATGTGCCGTGAATATAGAGCCCACTTTGACTTCAAAGCCGCATATGATACAGTTTTCCGGAAAGAGCAATGGAAGACCATGGACGAGAACGGCTTTCCGTGGAAACTGACCCGAAAAATCAAGGCTACGGTGGATGGAACCCAGAGCTGTGTGAGGATATCGGGTGGACTCATTCATTCGAGTCCCGCCGGGGTCTTCGTCAAGGAGATGAAATCTCTTGCCTGCTGTTTAACGATGCTTTTGAAGGTGTTCATGAAACGAGTTGACACGATTATCAACAGATAAATTGACTGGATCTGCTTTTCCGATGACATGTACCTTGCCAGCAGAATATTTGAGGCGTTGGCAGGCGGTGATTCAACTTAAGAGTTGTTCGTCTTAGGCCCGAATTTTTTACAGAAACAAACATCAAATCAAGGTGTGTTACTAATATTTACCTCAACGTACTGTTTTGAAAGTATTTCGACCTGTAATCGTGCGTGATTTTGAAAATTCGTACATTGCCGTCGTGTTTGCTGATTTTAAGCTGAGAATGTATTGTAGTGGTGTTGCTGGTGGAACTGTAGAATCTTTTTCTACTTCCCAACCAGTACGGATTTTTTTTTTTACAACCGCAGTGCCATCTGGAAAAAATGTCTGGCATCAACTTGCCTGCCAGTTCACACATACAAGGCCAAAGGCAGATTTTTTTTTGCTGCTGTTATTTTGGAGTCCGAAATTTAACGTGGACAGGCCTTAACCATCAGCTGAAGAAAGCTAAGAAGTATATGAGTTTAGTCTAGTGAATATTTAAATGCACTGGAAGTCCCGAGTACATCAAAACTCAAAATTTAGATCCTTAAATCTGAGCATTATTTGTGAAAAGGTGGTCTTTTCGTTCTGTCGTTAGTGGTGTCTGTAACTTTTCAAATGATTATAGAAAAATTACGGATTTAATACAGATGAATATTACTTCTAGACAACAGCTGAAATCTCAGCTTAATTGGCTCACATAAAAGAGAAAGACTAGTTCCCAAGCATGACAATTTTGTATGAAACTCGGGGTTAGATCTTATTGCATTGTCCGTTGCTGTACACCGATTCAAGCAGGCTATGATTCTTTGTTACTAACGTATTGACAGGTTTAATGTTTTGGATTGCAAACAAGCATAAACGAGTAGCAAGTGCTGAAGAGCGAAAAATCGGTTGGAAGGGATGGTATCAGAGCAGAACTAATCAAGATGGGCCCGCATAAGTTAGTCAATTCCCTGCATCGACTGATAGCCAGGATTGGGGATACCGAACAGCTGCCGGAGGAGTGGAAGGATTGGGTTACAAGAAGGGTGACAAACTGGACCATCATCCAATATCATCCTCGATGCGGCGGGATTTCTACATCTGTTCTGGATGAAATCAGCAAATACCATCAGTTATTTTTACTAAGCAAATCGTGCTCTACTCTGATGAGGGATATGCGTGTCTGCAGTTCAATTCGTTCCGCCTACGAAACTCGCTAAGAAGTTGTTCTCAGCCTCTAGTCGGAAGTCTCCTGAACGAGCTGAAGAACGAATTACGGAACAACTTCACCGCGCTTATCAACTCCAACTCATTAACGCCGAGGTCTTCGAAACGCACCGAAAATGCAAACGTTTCCGTTCGTCGTCGACTTTTCGGCAGACCGGTATCGAAAAAGCCTCCGCAAGAACCTCTCATGGGTGGCTAAGCCGAGTCAGTATCCCAATCACTCGGCGGCAATTTGGCGGCCGTAAATCAAGCTTTGAGACGAAAATTTTTGCTATTGAAACGCATCGCCTGGGTAACGAAAAACGTGGAGGTTATAAGGAGTTCCATGTCTTTCATCTTCTTCAAAATTGGACTGAAGGCAGATCTGAAGGAAAAAGCTCTCTCTTCATCAACGTGGCCGAAAGGCATCTATTTCCGGACATTTTTGGATAGCAGATCAGTCGCGAATTTTTCAACTCTTGCTGCGCTTGGGTACGGTCCGTCCCGAACTGTTAAATCGGCGTCGGTAGATGACGCCATGGAAGGGGAATAATTGAATCGCAACGCGCAGTCGATAGCGCCATGGAGACGTCTTCTCAGTTTGACTCAGGCCTGTATTTTGCTGTCATCGTCCATCTTAGTCGTCACAGTCCCGATGTCACTTCTGACGAAGAGGTTCTCTAAGCCGCGAATTTCGGCAAGTATCTGCCATTTGTGTCTTACGATTCTAGCCTTCTTTCTTCTGCTGATACTTCCAGTGGGTCGCCGTTTTCAACTCCTGCCAGCCTGCTACACACCTGTCATGTAAGCCAAGCTCATCATCAACATAGATCGACCGTCACTTCAACCGGTCTGGGCCAAACGTCACAAAGCAGTATGGAAGCCCTAGAAGCGTCTTAGCTCATTTGTGCCCACTTCCGGTTACATTGATGTACTTTTTGCTTGTTTCAGCTGTCAAAATCCTCCTGGCCCTGGGTCTACTTAGGGGGCCAGAGCTCTCTAAGCTGCCATCCACGGCAAGTATCCTTCACCTAATGAGTTCCCCTCGCTCTCTGCCCTCTCATCGAAAGCCCTTCTGTATTACCAGAACGTATGTGGTATTGGCATGCAGTGACGCATGCTACAAAGTTTACGCCTTCGCAGAAACCTGGATTAATATCAACATATTATCGAAGCAACTGTTCGACGACGCATTACGTATCATGTCTACCGGCTAGACCGATCGTCGCTCAACAGCAACAAGAATGGTAGAAAAGTGGTAGACAAAAGTGGTAGAGTTCTTCAAGCCGTGCGCTTAAAATTCAAATGTCGACTCCTGAAGCCTCCCGAAGACTCAACGATTGAACCTTCTCGGTGTCGATATCCACTAAAACCAGGACTCAGTTGATCTTCGTGGTCTATATTCAAGGTGTGTTTCATAGGCGAAAATGATGCGGCCTCGACTGTTTACCATATCTTTAGATCCCCAACAACTACTCGCAAGCAAGGTAGTGGAAGTCCAGCCAAACTTATGGAGGTAAAAGGACTTATGTCGTTTTCGGTTATTGCCAGTGCGGAACTGGGTTCGCCCTAGGTCCGCCCTAACAGCTGTCAAAACGTTTTTTTTATTGAATCGGGTCGGACCTGGATCCGCTCTGGATCCGACCCAACATCTGTCAAAACAAAATGTTCATGTTTGTTTATGTTTATGTTTTGCACTAATACCATCATACTGACTCGACTCTGGATCCGTTTTCGTTCGGTAATTGCGAGTCAGAGTCAGACCTGACCCAGGTTTAAAACCGAAAACGACATTAGTTCTCTTTCTCTTGCCTTCAACAACAAGGATTCACTAAGCCGACGGGATGCCGCAAAATAGTTCATCTACACTCACCAATACATCTGCAAAACTTTGACAAGAGTCGGAATAAAGTGCCGAAACCAGACAAGAGCCCCGGAATGCCGCTGGTCGATTTAAAGTTGTTTTGTTCTGGACGTCGAAAGTTACTTCCCTCTTTCGAAAACTTACATTCCCGGAAATGATCGATACTATTCCATGGATAGTTCTACTGCATCTCCGAACATAAAATATTAGTTTAAACATGAGCTTGAACAGAAAGAGAGAGGTATTTCTAAACCCTCTGGTTTGGCTATCCTTCAAGACATGTACCTGAACGCATGTTTGAAGAAAACTTTGATTGCGTTTCTATAGAGACATCATGCAGATGGACAAACCGTGTTTTGGCCGGATAAATCGGCATTGCATTATGCCAAAAAAAGAAACACGATGGTTCCTGTGCGGTATCTACACGCTAATATAAGATTACCGAAAATTAGGTTTTCGTAGTAAAATTGAAAATTTCGATATAATTTACCGACACGTAGCGTTTAATTTTACTTATTTTTTAAGTAAAGTGGATTTACAAATGTTAACGTATTTCTTTACGTAAAACTAGTTTAAAATTGTATCACTATGCGCTGTACTGAAGAGCAACACTATCGCCATTGAGAAGTTTTGTGCTTTTTGTGCTTTAGGGACAGCTTAAGGGACAAAATCATTCAGCTTTAGGGACTCAGCTTTAGGGACAAATATTTGTGGTAGCCATCCAGAAGGGTGAGTAAAACAATTTACTACAGGCGGATCAAGTAAATTCCGGAGAATTTTGTAAAGGCAACTCTGCGTTTGTAAAAAAAAAAACATTCCAACAATCGATTTCCCGCAAGCTATAGTTGAATTCAGGACACCGATAGCACAATTTGATAGAGGAACTTTTTTTCTAACAGGTTGTCCTATTCGTATTCAAAACTGTGCTGTAACTCACGAAAATTCGACGATTAGAATGTTTATTTCGAACGCAGAACCGCGTTTTAACTTTTAATTCTAGATTACTGAAAATATGGAGGAATGAAAATTAACGAGACAGGCAAAGAACCAGAAGACTCTGAGGAAGTCATTAAAAGTTAAGCCTGAAATGGAATCTGTTAATTTTTGTCGTTCAACTGATACACAACTGTGTTCCGTTTTCGCAATTGTTGAGTAGTGCGTAAGAGTTGGAAATAAAATACCTAATCAAAGCTTGTATAATAGCCAAGTTTTTCAAAATCGTTCCAGAAATCTTCACTGATGTATCATGTGGGACTGAAATCTTGATTGCGATATATTTTAGTTTTGCGAAATTTGAACTCACGTGATACCTGCGATGTTTGATATATGATTGTGAATTCACAATTTTTCTGATTCGTTGGAAAAATCCGAAAAAATGAACTTGCAACCATTTAAATCTTTAGTCTTTAAACATGTATAGTATAGCATTCCAAAACTTAAAACAGAAATAAAAAACTAAATTTTCGGTCAAAATAAACGGTTAAAATAGGTGATGTTTAACGTTTTTCGCTTTACATCAACAATACCGAATTTTGCGGTTTTCGGTATTTTTTACCGACTTTTCCGTATTCTTGCCTTAGCGTGTATATCCCTCGCTTACTCTGAGAAAAATTTCATCGTTGTACCGACAATTAAATCATGGTCAGGATGACTATCGCATATAATGGTTTCAATATCCATGAAAATGGTCGAATTCACCACGTTCATGGCATTTTTTACTATGATCATGGTAACAAGGACTATTCCGGCATTATGGAAAATGTTGCATCGACTATTTTTAATGGTAATTTTGACCATGATCATAGTCGGTTCAAAATCACTATACTGCAATAGACATCCTAACCCCCAATAATGGTAAAATTGACTATCAAATTCCTCTCTGTGTAGAGATGTTAGTCGCTCACTGCCCCATGGGCTGTAGCCCGCATCATGTGACAGCCACCCTCTGCTACAAGCTCCCGAAAGCATCGAAGTAGGCTAGCAACCAACTCGACTCGTCCTCTTACTTCTCTGGCGGTCGACACGAACGGACGCTTCGGTAGGTACCCACCAGTTCCAAATGTTTCGGTAGCTTCTGGAAGCTAAAGCTCCACATTGGCGATCCTGCCAGGCCATTATTATGAATTGCCTGAAAATTTATACAGAAATATGCTGGAAATGGCATTTGGGTTTTGGTTTGTGATTGAAAAAAATCGCAAGGCGCGTCTTGAAGACAGCTGGATCATGGTTTGTGCTTAGAAAAACCATAAGGCGTGTCTAGAAGACCGCTGAAATATGTTTGAGGTTAGGAGCAACACACAAAAAAAAAAAACAGTTGAAAGATCGTTTGGTGAGCTGGTGATAAAACTGATAACGTATAGATGACACATGTATATGCCCAAAAAAGACATGTGATGTTTTTGCAGGTTTACGGTGTTTCGTAAGGCGCGTCTGGAAGACCGACGGATTATGGTTTGTGGTAAGGTAGGACCCCCCCCACCCCCGTTTTTTTTTGTCTATCCCCCCCTTTTCTTAATCCCCCCCCTTCCAACCCCTCCTTATAAAATATTTTTTTCAGGTTAACTGGTCGTTTTCCCGGTCGGGCAATCAAGAATTTGTGACAGGAAAGGACTAGAATTATAATTAGACGTAGGTACTACATCTAATCAACGAAGCTTCCCGTATAAAAATAACCATACAATGACAATACAATAATATAAAATAACATTAAAATCTATTGCCGAACATGAATCTTATTGTTCACGTATTGGATGAATGAAAAATGCATATTGTCATTACAATAGATCTAGTATTCACCCTACATGCTAGAATTTTCAACAATTGTGAAACAATACAATCAATAGTAATTGACTCAGATTTGTTCGGGAAAAAATGACTTTTTCTATAGTTAAGATACATAACAACCCCCTTATTCTATTGTCGATGTCTCAATTAACATTAAATTCTATTGTGGAAACAATACCTCATATTGTCATTTTATTGTCATGAACAATAATATTAATTGTACACACTATTGATTCTATTGTATGGTTACAATACATTTAATTGTAAATCTATGAGAATCTTTTTTTCGGGCCCCCCACCCCCTTCATTCCTAATCCCCGTTCCGCGGTGGGGGGGTCGTTGCCACTTCTTCCCCTTCCTCTCCCTCTTGGGCCCAGGTGCGCTTTTGGTGTGTCGCGAACACCCTCTAGTGTTGGTGCTGTAGCGTTGCTGCTCCCCGGGCCCTTTTCTCCTCAGGAGCCCCCCCCCCTCCCCCCCCGCCCGCGGCCCCCCCCCGACCGACGCTGTCGTCCACAACAATTTATTATTTCCCCCCCCCCCGCCAGGCGGGGGGGTCGCGGTTATCCCCCCGGCCTCTGTACGCCCCCCCCCGCGGCTGTGTGGGCCCCCGCCCGCCCCCCCCCCCTCTCTTTCTCTCTTTGAGTTTTCGCGAGAACGGTTCAATATGAACGTGACACCCTGTGCGTCAGTTCGTAGTGTGAAGTGGCGTCCTAAGAAAAAGAAAGAAAAATGTTCCACCGCCGACACGGTGGCCAAAGCTCCCCGTTCATTTTGCGCGTACCGTTTTTCAGTGTCTGTGAGGGATTTCGATGCGAAACTTATGATGCAAGGATGTCTGGTTGGACTCTCCTGAATTAAGACAGCTCCTAGGGTGGTAGGAGCGTCCATATACAAAATCGATTTATCGCCGGCTGAAAAGTATCCTAGCGTTGATGCAGAATGGGTAGTTCAACCTTTAACGGTTTCGAAAGCTTTAAGTTGCTCGGGTCCCCAGAACCAGTTTTAGCAGTTGTTGCAGTCCATAGTGCGTTTGTGATGTTTGCAAAACCTTTGATGTAGGGCTGACGAATGATGCTAGTCCCAAGAAGCTCTTCAGCTCGGAGATGCCGTTAGGAGCTCTGAATCTTCTAATCGCTTGCGTATGCTTGAACTCTTGTGTCAGCTTGCACAATGTAAGTCGCATCATGCGCGTACGTTCTTGCTGCCAATGCAATTTCTCGATTCTGCATCCCTGTTAGCAACTGGGCCAGGACAAAACGGTTTTGATTAGTTGGTAGTTGTAACCACAAAGGCGCACTTTTGAGTCAGTCTAGCATGAAATGCTACGATTGACTCTCATTTAACTTGACGCATGGCTTGAAACGTCTACGGTCTCGTAAGCAGCCACTTCCAATTCCTCTGAATAAGTGAAATCTCCATGATTCAGAGTCTCAATATCACTATTGTCTGAGTCATCAGCAACGCTTGGAGCTAGCCCATATTTTCCTCCGTTCGGCATGCCGGACCTTACATAAACGTCATTGGCTCTAATGGGCATCGTTACAAAAGGCTCAAATGCCAATGTAGTAGTCCACAACACTGGCTGGGCTCTTATGAGAACTCACTTGTATTTCGATGATATATAGTGCACGAAAAGATAATAGTTTATGGCTTAATTAAAATAAAAAAATACAGATTTGAAATTAAAAAATGAAAAGAAAAAAAATAAATTAATAAAATATATTTAAATAAAAAAAAAAATATATATATTTTTGTTCCCTTTGCGAGGGAGGTGGGGGGTATCTATCCCTTACCTATCAGTTTTAGTTGCTCCCCGCCCCCCCCGCCCACCGCCCCCCCCGCCGCCCCCCCCCCCCCCCCCCCCCCCCCCCCCAACCCCCCCCCCCCCCCCCCTCCCCCCCCCCCCGCCGGTCACGACCAACCCCCGCGGTGGTTACCCCCCCCCCCCACAAATTTCTGTATTTTCTGCAGGCAAAAACCCCCCACTCCCCCAATTCCATCCCCCTTATACCCAAAAACCACAACCCGACAAATCTGCCACAGTGTTGTTGTAGAAGGAGATGTCTCGCTCATCGCCATGAGGCACCAAGAGTGGACAATAATGTTTTTTGCTAGAATGAAAGATATGAAGAGAAAGTTGAAAGTTCCGTCAGTGTACGGTAGGCTAGAAATAGAACAGAGGTATTGAAAATTGAGTGAAAGGGCATGGTAAAGTAGTATTCGAACCACAGGCGCTTCGTTTGCCTAACATCCCACTATGGGGTAGCTCGAGGAGCAGATCACCCTGCCACCTCGACGAGGCAAAAGAAGCGCGGCAGAACGCACTCTAATACTACCGATAGCTTGCGATAGTTTTCTAGCAGTAGATTGCCCACACTCTGTTTTGATGCATACATGGGCGAGAGGAGACTGTCTCCCATTGGGTTTGTTTTGATACACAACGTCTGATAAACACTCACATTTTATTTTCTCGTCATCTCTGACTTAGAGACCTCGGAGAGAAAAGACTGTAAAGCGTTGTGATACTGGTCCCCACCAGTATGAATTAATGGATACCACCATTTATGGGTTTTACATACATTAATTGTTATGTTTGTGTTCTCCGTGCGTGGAGTAACGATTATGATGTAGAAGGAGATGTCTCGCTCATCGCCATGAGGCACCAAGAGTGGACAATAATGTTTTTTGCTAGAATGACACAGTGTTGCCCAATCGAAAATTTCTTTGGGATTTTGAGCTCTGGGATTTTGGTGTGCAAAAATAACTGGAGTGCCATGAATTGCAAACAGTTGATTGGTATAATCAAGACATGCATTCGCAAAGTTGACATGAAGGCCGTACAACGCTCCTGTTCCGACATCAAACGGAAGCTTCACGGAACAGCTGATTACGCACCGTTTTCAAAAGTTCACTGATTGTTTCAACAATGGACATTTAATTTCAATAAATCAGATCTTCTTCAAGTACGTTTGTCTTATTTTCAACAGCTTGAGAAAGAAATTCCAGAATTTAAGTTGCCACCCGTTGAATAAATAAATAAATACGTGCCTTAAGAGGACTGAGTAATAGCAATAAATGACGGGAATTGGTCCGCTATCGAATGTTGTACTCTTCCCTAATTGATGACTTGTGAAAACCATATTTGCAGGTAGTACGCTGTTTGTCGAGTTAGCTTGTTTAGAGTTAGCAAAACAAATGTTCACCTTTTTTCCCATTAATCATAGACTATATATTATGGATCAAGGATCACGGATCAGGGATTATGGCTCTCTAAACCATTCGTATGGTTTTTGATACTCAGCAAATTTTGAAATGTGACACGACTAGGTTTTGTTGAAATCCTAAATTTGTCGTTTTTGCGGGACATCCTGAACCTAATTTTCTATGCCATCGGATATCCAATACGATCCTGGTTATATGCTGTCTTATTAGTTTTCCTATTGAATACTCCACAATATTTAGCAGTTAAGAAGTGAAATTAGTTCAATTTGGTGATGATTTTCGTAGATGACACACTTCCCAACAAACCTTGGGTTCGAATAACCGCTTGTTCAAACAAATTTGGAGAAGTTGTTCAGCTTTTCCTTCTAGAAAGCTGAATAACTTCTCCAAATGTGTTTGAACAAGCGGTTATTCGACACCGATGTTTGTTGGGTTATAAATAAATGGTCTACATAAGATCCACCGGCACAGATTCTAAACGACCAATGCCGTTCAACCCAAGTCTGTTAGCTATAGTCATAGAATGCATACACCAACGATAATATTGAGCACATAAAGGGTGTCCACGATGAAATTGCCACACTATGAAATTGCTCTAACTTTTTAACCGTTGGGTAAAATTTAATGAAAATTTGGGTGGATTTAGTTCATAGTGCATTTTTTACATCCTGCAAGTTTAAAAGTCATGTGATCAAAACTCGCGGAAATGGAGTCGAAAGAACAGCTCGTGCGTGATAAAATCTTGCGCATTCATCACGAGAACAAGGATCTCTCGCATCGTTCCATCGCTAAAACGTTGGGAATCGCGAATTCCACGGTGTCGCGAGTGATTAAGCGGTTCGAGGAACGGTTGACCATCGATCGGAAGCCCAGAAGTGAAGGAAAAAGTATTCCGTACAATACCAAAAATCACAACCGCGTAGTTGGGGCCTCCAACCGAAATCCGAACGCCTCCGTTCGGGATGTGGCTAAGAAGCTGCACCTAAGCCGAAGTTTTGTCCAGAAGGCCAAAACTAAGGCTGGGCTTCGAACGTTCAAGGTACAAAAGGCCCCTAATTGCGACGAGAAGCAGAACAAGTCCGCCAAAACCCGTGCCAGGAAGTTGTACCTCAACATGCTGACGAAAGTTGAATGCTGCATCATGGACGACGAAACATATGTGAAGGCCGACTTCAAACAGATCCCCGGCAACCTGTTTTTCACGGCCAAGGATAAGTTCAGCGTTCCGGAGCATGTCCGCACTCAGAAGATGTCCAAATTTGCGAAGAAATTCCTGGTTTGGCAAGCCATCTGCACGTGCGGGAAGCGGAGTGCACCTTTCGTGACCCACCCCCGCCCCTGCTCGCTGCCTCCCCCCTGCAGGCCCCCACGTTCTCGGTTTTGGCCCGCGCCCCCCGCGGCCTCCCGGGTGGGGGCAGGGCATTTGGCGCCGGTGCGCCGTCCCCCCCCGGCGCTCCGGCGCGCGGCGTGCGGGGCATAGGAGCAGCCTGCGCGCCCTGGGGGGAGGGGGGAGAGAGGCATGGGGCAGCGCACTCAGTCCGGGTGGCGCCTGGGGGGGGCCGGCGTGTGTTGGGGGCGAAAGGAAGAGAAAAAGAGTGATTTATTTCTCTCTCCCTGAAATTTGATGCCGAGAAACCGATTTTGCGATCTCTTTTTTGTGGGTTTCTGACACCCTTTAAAAATTTCAATTGAGAAAACGTTGGATCAAATCTGGGTTATTATGAACCGAATGCATAAGTCGTAACTTGTTTTATAAAGTCCTTCAGAAAGGCTCGAAAGAAAACAATAAAATTTAATCTTACAATGACTTCTTCTCGAAACAGGAAAAGTCATGACATTTCAGTTGGCTATTTTCAAAAGTAATTGCATTTTTAGGGTTCGTTTTTGTGTCATATTGACCCAAATGCATTGAGAATTGAAAATTTCCTTTTGTCTCGATTTCTGCAATGTGACTCCTGATTTAAAATTTAAAAAAGATTGCTTTGTATTCGCTTTAAGGCTAATCAAAATCATATCTAGAGTCATTTATTCGAACTTCGTAACTCAAAATATCCCATTTGATTACCCTGACTAAGGGTGAGCTTGAGTGTATAAATCCCTACTAACTGGACAGAATTGATAACCGAAACTTAATAACCTCCTAGGTAACCAATAAGCATTAGCATATGCAGTAAATCAACTCTAAATCTGCATTTCAGATGATACAAGCATTATATTAGCATTATATCAGCATCTTGAATGCTATCTGTTGTAAAGCTGGATTTCAAATGCTATTTAAATGCTTGTAGCCTGTAATAAGCATTTCGAATGCAAAATAGCATTGATGAAGTATTATCATAGCATTGCAGTAAAGCAGCCGTATATTGGGCCAAAAGCGGCAATTATATTGCATTTAAGGTGACTTTATTGCTTGATAGGCTGCCGTAAAGACACTTTGTAACTGCTTATCGGTTACCTGGGCAGTTTTGAATGCATTCAGAACTCGATTAACGCAGGAGAATAAACCGTCCAATCTCCAACAAATCCCAATGCACATTCAACATGAACCGCACCCATTAAGGCTGACCACCCAGTGCGCGATCAGCATTAAAAGTTTGAGTGCCAATTTCACGCCTTGCCTGTCACGAAAGTCCCAAATCGGAAAGAGAGTGAGTTTAATCACTGCGAGTTAATTGTATCATTTTTTTTTATTCGCCACTCTCCTCCTCAATACCTGATACGGATCGAACTTGCGTCTCCCTCGCAAAACACTCGACCAAACATTAACGCAGGTAAAATGGCGCCTCATTTATCATTTCGCCATTCACGATTTTTTTTTGCAACTGTCAACTTTTAAATTTTCCATAATAGCATTCGCAGTTCGCCGCACACATCGTCATCGCCGGCGCCGTCGTCGTCGTCGTCGTCGTCGTCATCATCGATGTTGTTGTGGACATTTTCCCCATAATTTTCGGAACACAGAACAGATATTTCTGAAGGGCCACAGGCTGTTTGAATGTTCAGCCGGAATGAATGGGAGATGTGGGTATGTTTTGGGATCAAATGAACAAAAAAGGGGATCAATATTTGATGGAAATGAGTGGTTGAATTATTATAACGATGACTAAATATCGGTGCCAGATGAGTTATCGCCGAGCACTCGTCATAAATGATGGAAAGGAAACGAAATTATATTCACTTGGACTCTCTCTCTCTTTCTCTCTTTTTTTCTATGACTGGCACCAATTTGAAACCCCGAGGATCCCGAAAATCAGAGCCTACTCGCACTTGCCCAACGCGCTGGGCCGTAGGTAAATATGAATAAATAAAATGTGCCAGAACGTAAAATTAATAATTTAAAAGCAAACGCGACCAGGCGGCAGCAGAAAATGCAATCGGTGCAGAAAAATTCTGCCGCTCGCGGGTTGGGAATTACCGGGAATAATTTTCTTTTTTTTTTGTCACAAAATAAAATGTAGAAAATTTCCACAGGTAGTGTTTTAGTAGAGGTGTGCCTTTTTTTTCCTCCAACCATCGGACGATGTGGTCGTAATTTATTAAATTTAGTAGGTAATAAATCAATTTTTGTACTTCTGCCGGCGGCGCAAAAAAAAAAACCTGGGGCTGGAACTGATGTGGTGATTCTGTTGTGCATTTCACTGTCAATATTTCCCACGATGAACAAAAAAAAAGAGAAAAAACTGTCACAAAGAGCCCAGAAATCCGATTACGGTTTGAGTCCACTGACACGGGAAAAACTCCATTTTGATCCAAAGTAAAAGGCAAAAAAAATGGGTTTAAAACAAACGTTTTGCAACATTAGTTTTGAATATTCCCTCCCAAAAAAAAAAAGCTGCTGAAGCCATAAAAACGGGAGGATGCAATCAAATTAAATTAGGCCATCAATTTCCCACGATGGGATCACCAGCTGCAGCAGTATAGCGACAAGCGTGAAAGTGCAAATGCTGATGCATTAAGGACCCTCCCTCGTCGCCCCTCCCCAGCATACTAAGCTTGGCTTCAAGTCGAGGTAAATCGACAGTCGATTGCCGAAATTTAACAAACCAATAAATAATTCCGAACCATCGGAGTTGGAAGTTCCGGCATAGAAGCATAGTAGGCGATGGTGCTACATTATTCATGGTGATCAGTTACTACTGGCTCTACCTAGGCTGGCGGTGTTTGGTTTTGCTAATTGGGTGCATGTGTTGGGCTGGGCGCTGCTCATCAACGGTAGGGAAGGACGTGTGTGTGTGTGTTGTGAATTCAAATGGGCTGGAGGCTGGCATTGGCTGGGTGGGGCTTTATAGACAATTGCTAGTTCAGGGTTGCGAAGTGGATCAGCTGAAATTTGGTTAACTAAACGTGTTCTATTCCGAGTCAGGGGTGAATTTCGGAAATTTGGATAAATACGCATTTCGATTTTGTTGGATTAATTTATCGATAACTCGTTTCAGAAGCCATGGACCGAAGAGGAAGGAGACAACTTCTGTGAACAGCAGAGGCTACCCCGGCCTTAGCCTTATTGATTGATTGATTTGGAACAGAAATCGAAGGTTTCTTATTTTTTTTATCTATCCCTTGGACAATTTGACATAACTGTTTTTGTGAAAAAGTATTCAAATATCCATTTTTTCATAACTTAAAAAGTTATCTTAAAAACGAATAGGGTTATGGGATGTAATGTCAGCCTAGCTCCTTCATTCGGCCTATGTGACAATTATGTCATAAATTCAGCTAAAATTGATAAAATCAGGTTGGTATCACGATGATCACTTTTTTTAGAGTAATTGAGATATTATTCATCGATTTGCAGTTGTACACTTTCATGAAATTCTCGATTCATGACTTCACTTGTTAAGCTATTTTCAAATGAACCAAGTTTGGCATAATTGAACCAATATACCTTGTATTGCATCCAAGAGGTAAAGAAAATAGTCAAACGGTCTAAAATAACTGTTCTTATAGAAAATTTGTGCATGATTTCATAAGAAAACCATAGACCCAATTCAAGAGATAAGTTTTTTCCTATGTTCCTAACTTTGGCCTATTATGGTCATCGCATTGTAAAATTTTGGTAGTGGTAGAATTTTCAATGAAAGTGTATGTGTTAGTGGTTGTATAGTTTTAAAATGGTTCATCTTAAATAAATCATACGCAAAAAAATGTGCAATAGCAATTCCGTTGTTTAGACTATCGATTGGTCGATACATCAGAAGATAAAATCAGTTTAGTGTTTTAAAGTAGTTTTGTTATTTGATCTTTGAAATTTTCTGTTAGATGAAGAGTACATAGCTAACAATGCAATGTCTAAAGAAATAATACAAACAAATCTTTCCAATGGCTAAAACCTAGTAGATGAGACGAACTTGCATCCACAAATAGACCCAATTTGGTGCTTATAGACCGACATTACATCCATATTCCTCGAAAGTGTGTGTCTTAATAAAGTTAGTAGTTTGGGTTGTCGTAGTTTAGAACTACAAGCGTCTAATAAAGCTTATCGTAGCAAGCAAATATTGAGTGTTATGTCTTTTGTAGCTCAATTAATTTATGAGAAACAATGAAAAATATAACCGACCGCTGCATATTAGGCTAAGGTGTGGGACGTATACCCTACAACCACCGGAGAGATTTTTTTTCTTTTAACAAGAATTTAGTGTAATGTTCTACCAACAATCAATATGAAACTAGCGATTTGAAATTGGTTCACTGCTGGAGGGCGGAGGGCAATCAGACTAAGGCCGGTGTGGCCTCTGCTGTACACAGAAGTTGTTTCCATTGTAATCGGTCCATGGCTGTACCTCACCAGCCTCGCTGTCTGCGGAGGGTCCGCAGGTCGCCTTCTACTTGATCAATCCACCTTGCTCGTTGCGCGCCTCTGCTTCTCGTACCTGTCGGTTCGTTTTCGAGAACCATTTTCACAGGGCTGGCGTCCGACATTCTTACGACATGCCCAGCCCATCGTAGTCGACCGATTTTTGCGATGTGTACGATGGGAGGTTCTCCCAGCAACTGGTGCAATTCGTGGTTCATTCGCCTCCCCCACGTTCCGTCTTCCATCTGCACTCCACCGTAGATCGTACGCAGCACCTTCCGTTCAAAGACTCCAAGGGCGCGTTGGTCCTCCACTAGCAATGTCCATGTTTCGTGGCCGTAGAGAACTACCGGTCTAATTAATGTCTTGTAGATGGTCAACTTTGTGGTTCGGCGAACTTCTTCGATCTTAGCGTCCTTTGGAGTCCAAAGTAGGCACGATTGCCAGCCATAATGCGCCTTTGTATTTCTCTGCTGGTGTCGTTATCGGCGGTCACCAATGAGCCCAGATACACGAATTCGTCTACTACCTCGATTTCATCACCGTCGATCTGAACTGGTGCTAGGAGGCTAACATTGTCTTCTCGTGAGGCTCTTCCCTTCATGTATTTTGTTTTCAACGCATTAATCACAAGCCCAATCCTACCAGCTTCAGCCTTAAGTCTGATGTACGTTTCCGCCATCGTCTCAAAGTTACGTGCTAAGATATCAACGTCGTCGGCGAAGCCAAATAGTTCGACAGACTTCCTGAAGATCGTGCCACTCGTGTCTATCCCAGCTCTTCGAATCACACCCTCCAATGCAATGTTAAACAACAAACACGACAATCCATCACCGTGCCGTAACCCTCTCCGAGATTCGAAGGGACTCGAGAGCGTCCCTGATACTCGGACGACACACATCACTCGATCCATCGTTGCTTTGATCAACCGCGTCGGTTTTTCCGGAAATCCATATTCGTGCATGATTTGCCATAGCTGGTCTCGATCGATTGTATCATACGCTGATTTGAAGTCGATGAAAAGATGATGTGTGGGCACGTTGTATTCGGTCCGTTGTATCTGGTCCGTAGTAGCGCGGGCACCCATGAATCCCGCTTGGTGTTGCCCCACGAACTCCTTTGCAATTGGTGACAGGCGGCGGCATAACATTTGGGAGAGCAACTTGTAGGCGGCGCTCAGTAGCGTTAGAACCCTTCACTGCTGTAGAACCCTTAGGTCCGAAGTGCACCTTGCAATACACTATTGCGCTTTTCAGTACCTTCTGGTACAAGTATCTTTGTTTTTGTTTTGATTCGCTATGTTATTTTGACAGAATATTTGAGAGTGTGTTGGTGTGAGTTACGGTATTGGGAGCGAATGATTAAGCTTGGGACCGATGTGCTAGTACTTCCTGAGCCAAAAAATATATTGATTTTCTTCATAACTATCCAGCCACTGGTTCTACCGCAGATGCAACAAGATGCCACATAGCGGCAACAAAACTGACAGATTTGCTTTTTGCTAGTTGCTTATTATGCGGCGTACGCCGCCCTTAGGAAGGACGTAGTAGTTGCTTATGTCGTTTTCGGTTTTAAACCTGGGTCAGGTCTGACTCTGACTCGCAATTACCGAACGAAAACGGATCCAGAGTCGAGTCAGTGTGATAGTATTAGTGCAAAACATAAACATAAACAAACATAAACATTTTATTTTGGCAGTTCATGTTTGTGTGTGTTGGTGAACCCAGGTTGGACCCCGAAAAAACTTGAGAGCGAACCTCATCGATGTTGGGTCGGATCCAGAGCGGATCCAGGTCCGACACGATTGAATAAAAAAAAAACGTTTTGACATCTGTTAGGGCGGACCAAGGGCGAACCCAGTTCCGCACTGGCAATAACCGAAAACGAAATTATTGTCATTTGGCGATTGCGTTTAAATTAACGGTTGCGGAATTTTACACACGCTGAGATTCAAGCTTGAATGGCTGTAGTTCTACCGTAAAGAATCGCTTATATTTACGGTTTATACTTGGTTGGAAAAAACCAATACGTGCCTTTGAAAACGCGCTCAAGAATTATTGAGAAGTTATTACGAAGTTTACGATTTCTTTATATCAGCTGTTTCACAACATATACGGAAACAAATCCGTTTCTGTTGTGAATTGTGAATGAATAAGAAATCATGGAACGATCTCTAGTCGTATTTTGTGTTCATGAAACAGATGTGAGTCGTGTACTTTGAAGGTGCTGTTTTGCCTCTAATCTAAGGTTGTGTAATCAGCCTCATTAATCAAGAATCTATTCAAGAATAACAATAGTAAGGTACTTTTCACATCAACTCTAGGTTCATATCCTGACAGCGAGTTTCTTGTTTTGTTTACATTCAGTGTTGACAAAGTGGGGGAGTTTGCTCATCAAACCTTCCGGACGCATCCTGGCATCTTGCTATGAAGTACTTGGTGATCACTCACCCACCGATTACCTGTCGATATAGCATCTACCAATCTTGAATCAGTTTTCATTTACTCCGAAAATTTGGCGCACATCCGGTTTGACGTGAAAACTATATACATAACTATATACATAATCAATTAAAGATTACTTGACTCGTAGCTTGTCCATGGATTCAAGTTTTGCTTGCAAGAACTTCAGTTGTTTAATTTTCCCTTCTACGTTCAGGCAAAGCCGGTAAACTAGCACAAATCGCTATTTTCGCTTAGCGTTGTTTTTATGCATTTTTTCTATCACACTGGACTAAAAAAAGGACTAACAATTATTAATATTTTTGGATTAAAAAGTAGGCATTTTTTGACGTATGGAGGATGTTCCTTAAAATGCATAGAATGTAGTTAAAAAATGACTATTTCAGAGTTACCGTGTAGTGGAAACACCGGGTCCAGAAAAAGCAACATAACCGGTCGATAGAAAGTAAAGTTCTCGAGTAATTCATGATAAGGGCCTAGAAGCCAATTGTAAACAACAACTTCAAACGATGATTTCTCACGAATCTCAAAACACTCTTGCGAATTGGCTTTTAGGTTCTAATCATGAATTACTCGAGAGTTGATCTATTTTTGCTTCTCAGCTTTCACTGTTATAGAAAAATAGACCACCGCTGAAGATGCCCTTATCCATTATGCAGCTTGTTGATTCTCAGACACGTTAACTCATTTCAAAAACTTCTGCGAAATATTGCCCGTAACTCCAACCCTGACCCCGCTCACGATTCTAACAACCAACCTAGCTCCACTAAACGTCCAAGCAGCATTTGAAATGACCCCGGCATCCAAATACAACCGAACCGTGACCGGTCACTGAAACAGATCCCACCACCACCCCCCGGCGAAAAAGCTGACACCGACACGCCAAAACTCATCACGATGTTAGAATTTGTAATGAAAATGTTAATTTACCCAAAACCCAAAAACATCATTTAAAATACATTCGTCGGCAGTTGCTGTTGGCCATTAGACACAGGTCCCGCCCATCCTTGCCATGGGAAATCCGGCTGGATGCCGACCAGGTTAAAGTGCATTTTGTGCACAGTCACCGAGCTGCGTAGCAGCGGTCAGTGTAGTTGGGGGGCCCGAGCGGACGAGAACATTCGTCGATGACCAATTCCAATTGGTAATTGCCGGCTGCAAAGTAATGACTAAATTTGCATTATCGATTTTCCCCCTGCACCGCGGGGAGGTGTGGGAGGAATCCGGCTTCGGTGGAAGCAATAGAGTAGCAGTTGGCTAGAGAGAGTGGATTAGCCCGCAGCTTCGAACATCACAATCGTAGTGTGTGTGTGTGTGTGTCTTTGTGAAGGGAGGGGGGGGGTGGGTGGCGTGCTGGAACTGGTGTTGGTTTCAGGGAATGCCTTTGCGAGGCGGACAGTATCGGATTGCACAAATATTGCCCCGGCGAAGAAAGAAGCGGGACAGCGGGAGGCTAAATGTAGGGGCACAGGTTAAGTACTTTTCCAAATACAAAGCTGAAATAGCGATAAATAATAGATGGGATTTGGCTGGGAATGAGGATTGCTATTTGAACAGGGAATGCGTGCGGAAAAATCGCTGCTTGTTCACAGTAAATAAGCTACGTTGCGATGAAGAGCACTTGGCTTCGAGGGTGAACGAGCGAAATTTCGGATCTGGCAGGGAAATGAGGATTGAACCGGAAAATTAGACCAGATCGATTTTAATGGAAAATTAAATGTCAGTGCGGGCGGATCTTCTCGGGAACTGTGGAAAACTAAGTAGATTTTGATGAAAAAGTGTGTCATCAACCCGAAAATGAAATAGGTAGAACTAATTCTTCGTTGAAATTTACTTTATTGACATCATTCGCAATTCTTCTCATTTGACATGATTCCAAGTGTAAGACGAATCAACAAAAGAAACAGACACAACAGAGAAAGAGAATTTAATTAAGAATTGATTTATCTAAAAAGAGACGATCTCTGAACTAAGAAGCGCGATATTTTTTTTAAAGGAGAACCTCGGGATGAGGCAACACGCCAAGCGCATTTGTGTATGTGCATGTGCATACAATCCACGTGGATTTCGGTGGTGATGGTGGTGGTGGTGTTGACAGATGTTGACAGGTGACTCAGGAGGACGACGTCGAAGGGCCCATCAGACCGTAATCGCCGACCAGAATGCGATTTTCGGGCAATACATGACCCATTACGCCTGTTTTGCGGGTTGAAGCCGGGTGCCAAGTTTGAACGAAAAAGAAAGAGAAAAGAAAATAAAACAAAAGAAAAGTAAGAATGCAAATCATAACTGAGAACGAAACGAGAATGAAATTTCGAATAAAATTGGAGGAGGAGGTTAGGTGAGAGGTTAGAACGAAGCGATAATAGAGTAAAGTAAAAAGGAGTAGAAGTGCAAGCAGTGGATCATACTTCAATCAAATCCCAATGGAAGGCGAAAAATCAACCTTTTTCCGGACATCTGTTCGTATGATAGATAGGCTCCATCGAGTCGAGTGTCGTCCGCGTTCGGCTCGATGAACCCGTCGGAAACGTTCTCTGTTGAGAAGGTGGAGGGGGAAAAAAATATAGGAAGCCATAACACCATGTCACCACAGCAACGCACGCCAGATCGAATTTTCGCACGGTAATATTGGCACGCACACACATGTGGGATGACAGAATGCGAGAAGAATCACCGTCAATACTTCAGTGAAGCAGAAAGCAATCGTTGACTCATTGCCTCCGAAGTTGTGGCCTTCACGGTCAGTGGCTGGTGGCGGATGGTGCAGTTGACCGTTTGCACCGCAGTTTCCAGCCAAGGATTGAAGAACTGGAGAATTTCCCAGATTCGGGTTGAAAAGAGCCGAGGCGGGGAGAAAGCATTCCCGTATCCTACGAGCACTTGTTTGTTTTATTTATTCATGAATGTATACATGAACGAAGGTGTTGGTGAGGGAGTAGGGAGAGAGCGCAAAACGTGCTGGATTCTTTCTGGTAATGTGCTTTCTGGCTTCTTGTGCAATTTTTCGTCCGTCTAGTTAGTTTGTGGCGGCGTTGGACGTCGGAATGTGCCGAACTGTGGGAGTTTTTGCTGGACAATTTAATGCATTTTGAGAAAATCTCTTCTGTATAATTGTATTTTCTACAGTCTTGATAAAGGTCATGCTCGTTAAGTTCAAAAGCGTGGATTTTCAGGCAATATAACATTGACTACCTATAAGTTCCATGCAAAAATCAAATGATAATTCATGACAACAAACGTAACCAGGGATGCCGAATACTTTTTTCAAAAGTCTGTATCAATCCCATGGCAATGTCTGTATTTGTCAGTAGGGTTTTAATTTTGGTTTTAAGGTATTTCAATGAAAAAAAAAAAATGAAAATCACTACACAGAAAAAAATAATGAATTTTAACAGGCGCGTAAAATTTGCCCTCGTTCAATTCCAAGTAAAAGTAAGCGTAAACAGCGAAATTGTTTGCAATCTTTCATGTGCCATACAACAATGTTTGCAATCTTTCATACAACAGACTAGATTCAGGCGTTATTTGGCTTGAATTTACATGAAATATTTCATTAGTCTCTGCCAAATCTATCATTCCCTTTATGTGCATTAAACCCCGTTCACATTACAACCTATATTACGTGATATAGAGTATCTTGATATCAAATTCCATGCACATTATTTCCAGTGAGAACTAGATGTATAGATGCTGACATCAAAATAATCTATATCACGTAATATAAGTTGTAGAGTGAACGGGGTGTTAAATAACGCAAAATATTCAATGTTTCTTTTTATCTGTGTATTTATCGAAGCTGACAAACGAGTAGAAGTGAGATTATGTTTTGTAAACATCGCATGAACAAAAATCTAACGCAAAAGAGATTACAACTTCAAGTTTTATATTTAAATGTCAACTTTTCACTCACTTCCATACATATGATTACATCACTGTCGTTTTTCAATCAATTAATATGAACTAAGCAAAATATTTTGATCTTTTAGATTTGATGTTTTGAAAAATTCTAGGCAAATCATTTATTATTATCATTTATAAATTTAAAGAAAAAAATCACCTTCACTTCACAATTAATTCCAAAGGCTTCAGAATCTTAAATTTTCTTGTACATGTCGCTTGTGAACAAACATTTCACATCAGATGAAATTTCAACCACTCTGTTTTGCTTTTTGTGCTATCTAACCTACCCTTTCATGGTTTATGTGGCAGTGCAATTGCAAGCATTAGTTTTATTGTCATTTTAAGTTGAAAAAAAAATGCTCGACAGCGGCCGACGAATGTGGTACAGCCAAAATTGCTGGAATGAACTGTCGTAGACACGGAAGGGCTAAGTCGCCACTACAGCGACGTAAGGATAAGCACTTCTTCCTAAATTCTTCGCAATGCAGATTTTCTGGAAAATCTACCACTGAAAATCTCAACTCCCGGATTGCAACATCGATTGGTTGAATTGATGCATCATCAATAATGTTCTTAAATCGTTTGAAAATTGTTGGATGGGCTTTTGCTCGGATATCGTCTGGATCAATAAACGCTAAACCGTTGATGCTATCGTGGGTAGGGTCAATTTTTTTATTTGATTACAGAAGTATACGTAGAAATTCATGTCTAGACGAAATTGATGCAAATGCTACATGCAAAAATTTTCTTTTCAACTCGCAGCAGTTATTGGGGATCAGGTCCACAAAGCCAACGCTCGTCAATTCTTATAAATATCCTGGTTTCAAGAAACAATCCAATATCGAAAATATCAATTTGCTAGTTTCTGTTTTCGGCTTGTATACCATTGGTATTTCAGATTGAAAAAGTTGATTCAACCGGTTGATTTTCGGTTGGATGTGGTTAAGTGCGGCCAAGTACAGGTGGTTTGATGGATCGCTGAGACGCTCGTAAACTTTATTTTTTCATCCTGTTTGGCTTCGACTGATGTATCGCGGAAACTAAAATATAGATTCAAGACTTCCAGCTTCAAGAACACGCTTAACAACTTGTTCTAAAGAAAGCCATCGCGTTGTTGGCGGATGGAACATGTTTAAAGGTTTCAGCTCTTTTAGATGCTGCAGTTCGTTAAACTTTGCTGTTCTTAAAGGACTATTGCTGAGAAATCTATATATTTCCCGACACATTCGTTTTACACCAGGTGGAAGATACTAACATGAAAATTATGCACACAATGCAAATGACTGGCAAATACATTTCAGTACGAATTAATTCGGACAATCGGAATGCTTTCCACCGTGCATAACAGTCGCTCCATATGCACCGAATGCTATTAGTATGAAATCACACCCTTTTTGTATGAAATCGCATGTTCATTAAACTTAGTAATAATGGCGCTGTGACTCGTAGTAGCATCCACTTCAGCAAGCTCGAGTACGTGATAAAAAGAATCTCGAATTGACAGTTCATTTCCATTCCAATAGAAAGTCCTCAATACTAAGACCAATGGTTTCTTGGCAGGTGTATCAGTTGACTCGTCGATTATAAGACTAAATGGTTCTGACCGGATCATTATGATGACCGTATTTTTAGTTCTTTTCAGTGCTACGTCTTTGACAAAGGTCGTATAATTGAAAACAGCCTTAGCTAACGCAACGTATTCTTCGACTTCCTGTGGAGACTTGTTATGTTCACCAACCCAGGCACATACTTGAAATTCTACATCCCTCGCTGGTTTTATTTTTCGCCAACAAACTTCAGACTGTCATTCATTTGCTTACTGTGACGTATGTGACTTTCCCTATCCCAATGTTTTTTTATATCTGGAAGTTCGCCAAAATTAGTGTCTGTATATGTCTGTTACATTATCCAAATGTATGTATAATGTCTGTAATCTGTATGATGTCTGTATGCATGATCAAATGTCTGTATAAATACAGACATGTCTGCATATCTGGCATCCCTGAACGTAACCAGAAGAATGAACGTTCGATTTTCAAAATGCTTTGATATTTATTTATGTAAACAGGTTCATTTTCAATATGAATTTCGGAACTTTAGAAATGAAATTCAATAAACCACAATGAATATCAATTAGCCGTCGGGATTGGAAAATATGCAATTGCAGCTCAGTCCAGGATATTCCTTGCTCAACATTGCGAGCATCTATTCTTCTGGGACGATGATGACGGCCCTGGTTGTTTCAGGGCCAGGTTGTTCAAAATCACTTAATAATAAAAAAAAATCATCACAAGAGATGATATTCAGATTTCGTCAAATGAAATTCATGCTTACCGATTGATAATCAAAACAACAGTGACAGCAGATTTACGACCCGCACTTAGAGCCGACTTCATTCATTGCAGCTAAGAAAATTCAGTTGGCATAGAAGTGACTGCTGTAACCATGAAAACTGGGAAACGTTAACATCATCATTACACAGGGATAAAATCATTTTCACTTTCCATGGGGATTTTATGAAAATCCAAGTCAATTCTTTTCATAATGATATCGTTTCAAATAATGATTTTGAATCTTATGTTTGCCGGTGATCATGAAACAGTGTTTCTGTATTTGATGCCCAATTTGTACTCTCTAGGAATTATTGAAGTTTTGCGGTGAAATTACTCAATTCTCGTCAAATATTTTTCTTCAAGCAGTTTTGTATTATTAAATAATTTTCATATTCGTCGTAACAGCAAACATGATTAAAACATTTAAATATTTTCTATCATGATAATTTCATCATTCTGTTGAATTTCATGACGCAAGTTGAAAACGCGACTAGCGTTAAGCACAACAACACAGGTATTGAGAAATTTGCCAAGGAAGTTCATGATGGGAAACTATTACAACCGTGGGCGGAATTTTGGAGCAAGACGATTCGCTTTTATCGGAACATGTGATGTCGGTTAAGTTGAAAACAGAGCGTGAAGAAGTTATCTGGACCAACCCGAACCCTCAGTCGGACACATTTTTCGACCGAAATCTATGAGCTGAGTGAAGGAGACGGATGTGGTTTCGCGAGAAAATTTTTGGAGTTTTTTTTTATGAGTTGGAAGCAATTAACAACCAGCCTATTTCAGTCATGTCTAACGGAATAGAGTTGCGAATTAAAATTTCCGGATTTTTTGCGATGGCCGACGGGAAAGTGTCAGGGGTTAGTGTCGAGTCAAGTTGCTCCACTCGACTGCTATAATTGACCCCAATGATTGATTAGGTCGATCCCAACGCTCAGTTTCATGTTTGTTGCAAACTGCTTGCCAGTCTTAAAATTGAGAACTGTCAAAAATAAAACTTGAACACGTTAATCGCAATGCGATGTTTTAAATCGCGTTGAAAATAGAACAGAGCTGTCGAGCAGTTGTTAATCTATTGCAAAAATTTGCTCGAAAAGCAGAACTGCAACACAGCATTGGGAATGGCTTGTTTCAGTGCTGGTTGTAAACTTTAACAGCCCACGTTCGATTTTCAAAATGCTTTGATATTTATTTATGTAAACAGGTTCATTTTCAATATGAATTTACAAAGTAGAACAACGTTGGGCACATCGGCTTTTAGTGAGGCTAATCAAACAATTTAGGATTAGCGGTTAAACAACACTTTCAAAGCTTACTGCTCGCATCGGAAACTTTGAATCATAAATAAATGTCATGAATTCATAAAATGAGATAGAAGTTCATTTTATGATTTTATGTTCATGAAAACAGAATCGAATTTGTTTCCGACTGCGGTATTTCAAATAAATCCAACCAGTCCCTTATTTTGGCATTGAAAATCAATAAATTTCAAATCCATCCTTTCGACGAGGTATGTATTTCATACTTCTAATTCAATTTTATCAAAAGTTCAACACTGCAGTTTTCACCACTTTTGACCGACCCAGCACCCACAGTCCACTGCTTCGTTTCATCCTGTGCGGTAAATTCCACTTCTCGAGAGAGAGAGAAAAAAAGCTGCATGAAAATATTTTGTTAGTACAAATGGCTGAACAAATGAATGCATTTACTTGCTAGTGGCGTTCTTGTTCGAGTGCTCGCTGTATTACCATTTTTTTCCCCGAATAAACACAGCACGAAACCCGGTTCGCTTCAACTCGTTCCGACACTGACTGCTAGTTGAATTTCGCTGTACAGTGCGATTTTTCACTGCTCACCAGGTTGGTTCTTCTGATCCTGTTGGTACTCATCAGTTCTGTGCAGCTGAACCGGTTGCTACGATTCGGAGAAAAAAAATATGTTGAGAGAGAGTGGGGGTAAAAACCCTTCCCCCATTTCGGGACGGACGCACAAAAAACGGCAGCGGAAAAAAAAAGATACTTGATATCTTTATGTTTGGCCTCCGTTCATCTTGGCACGGTGTGAGTTTGAGCCTCTCTGCCTCCGTGAACGCATCCAGCGAGATAAGCTCGACAAATGGCAACCGACGGAAAAAAATTAAAACGGAAACATATGTAGATTATGCTTTTGGTATGTAAATTCGTGTTTTCCTTGGTTCTGCGTCTGTTTGGGATCTTTTTCCTTTCCTTCTTCAGAGCAGATACTCAACAACGACTGAGCCGGAATCGTTTGTGCTGGAAATGGAGTCGATTCTTGGTTTTTTTTTTATACTTCCTCCCGGTGAGACGATTTCAGGTGCAAAGTTCAAAAGTCGCATGGCTGTCAGCAGAAAGGAAGCAAATCAACCACGAGAAAGAGGAATTTCCCGATCCTTTTCCTGATGCCTAGGCATTTGCAGCTTTAAAGCCCTCCTTTAATAACTCAAAGATGAGGGTAGCAGAAGAGCCCTCGACAAACTCCATAATTCCGATGAATTATAACTTCATCATTCCATGCACTCCTGCTCAAGAGTCACTCAGCACCAACCAACCAATCAACGGGACGTTCCTCGTAACAAAATTATACCAACAAACCGAAGGTAATTACTCAATTAGTTTATCTGATCGAAATTAAAACAAACACTCTCAGGAGAACACTTAGCAGCCGCACCTCCATGCAGTTTTCCACCAGGCCACGTAGAAAACTGCTGCACGTGATCATCGCCCGTCGCCTTGGCCAGCGAAAAGAACAACCGTGTGAACGACTAGTTTGAATCCGAACTTCCCCCGGCATGGCGGGAGGAGGGGGACCTGCCATCAGGGAGCGGGGATTAGCAAAAAACAAGCACGCTAACAACGTCTAATTAAAATGCAAATCCACATTGCCCGACGTTTTTGCCCCCTTCCAACCCAACCGACGACGGGGACGGGGGAGCTTCCCACTGCTCTGCCCTTGGGGAGTATGAAGAGCTTCCGGTCAATAGCCGAGCACTGCCCCAACCGTCAGACAATAAATCATATCGCCGGCCTGACCGACCGGGTTCTGGTTATAAAAGGGCGAGAACACGACCACCAATTACTGTATACATACACGTAAATACCTAAACACATTCGAGCATTGTATCGAAAAAGGACGCGCCTCGTCGTTGTCGTGGTCAATCGCGGCATTGTTGAAACCAGCCGGGTCCAGAGCAGTCTCGGTTCGGTTCGAAAACACCATCGTTTAAATTTTATTACCATCCAGCATGTGAGGGACCACCGGAGTGGAGATAGGTCAACATTTTGAGTTGAGTGTAAAGTGGTTTAAATCCCGGGCATATCGCGCGAGTGGAGCCCATTTTCGAGCCCCTGAAAGATGATAAGCCCGGCGGCTATTGGCACTTTGGATGTCATGCCAGTGGAGTATCCGAATGAGATAGAGACACTTGGGAGGAGATGTGATTCCAACATGAGTGGCGATTATTACAGACACTCACACTGGGATCGTTCGGCTGGTTATCGTTTGGCGTCGTCGGAGAAATGGCGAACAGCGCCCGCCCGCGAGCATATGTGCCTAATGGGATGCTGATGTTATTGCAGCCTGTGGGATCGGAAGACTATTCATGTTTCAGAATGTTCATCGGTAAACGACGGCGACGACGATGACGGCCACGGCGGTTGGTTGGTTGGTTGCTGCAATGTTTAGGAAAACAGAGCAATAGCGAACACCGGGCATGTTGTCATTGTTCGGCGCCTACTGGGGTGGGATTCGAGCTGGAAACGATTGCGAGGGGGCAGTTATGGTTAATATCAGGAGCACTGTTAATGGCCGCAGGCCAAGTGGAGGCACTTGTGATGATTTCTTTTCAAGTTGGCTCCGTGTTGAGAGCGATTGCGATTGAATTTGGTGGTTGGTTGGTGGGAGGCGATTTTGATCACGCGGAGTGCGATATCATTATCGATCTTTTTCAACTTTTGGATGATGAGCTATCCGTTGGCTATGTTTTATATGGAAATTTGTTAAATTAAGTGTTAAATGAATCGTTAAGAATGGTTGCTATGGAAGAGCAAGATATTGAATTCGTCAAGTGAGGGAAAAATGCGGCGGAGTTGAAAGACATTCTACTTGCCACGGGGTGCAGTGGACTACAGGACTTGATTGAGAGAGCCGATGTTCAAAAAGACGAACAGCAACAGAGAAACTGTATGGCCTTTTTTCACCAAAACAGCACGATTCATTCGAAAGGAATGAGTTCTGCAAGATGACACCCGCAAGAACGTCTGAAGGATTGCGAAAGCCGTTGATAAAATTTCTGATGTGATGCTCCGAGCAAGCGGAGAAGTGTGACTTCGGTAAGACTGCAGTGGAAAGCCCAGATTTTCGTATTATTGACAAAATAACACTCTACGCTCCTACAGAATTGAGGGAAAAGCTCGTTCATGAGGATACATTTACGTTAGGGTCTATTCATAAACCACGTAGACTTCTGGGGGGGTGGTTTTGACCAAAGTCTACGCTCCATACGAAATTTAAAAAAATTGTATGGAGAAAAGTCTACGAGGGGGAAAGGGGGGGGGGTCTGAGATTTTCAAAAATTAGTCTACGTGGTTTATGAACCGGCCCTTATCGCAAGAGACACGGATGGTTAACTCATTCCTCGGGTTCATCACTCAGAATAGTAACAGTTCATTCGTTACTTCTATTGGCTTCGCCTCCAGAGACACTGTAATCGCGTAACCGGAAGTGGTAAAACAGCTAACGGTTCGATGTGGACAGAAGATGATCGACAAACAATGTGAGAAGTGTAGCGTAAGTTTAGTCACTTTGCACGCGTGTGCCGTTTGGCATTAAAGAAGAGAGAGAGACAGAAGATCAGGCTGACTTACAGAGTTTCATTTGTAACACTGGTGATGGTGATGAATTTATTTGGGTCGAGGTTGGTAATGGGATTATTGAAATGTTTATAGATTCTAGAAGCAGTAATTAAGTATATTATATAACGAGGACTATTATACGACTAAGAAAGAGAAAATTGTTTTCCGGGACAGAAGTACTCGGTGAAAGCCATCAGTGCGCGAAAAGTGTTCGGCGTGGGTCGGCTTGAATTAGTGTGCATGTTATCTCGGAGCTGACTGGAGTAGTGCGCGATTCGGTTGTGGTGTGTGCGAGGCTAGCAGAAATTTGCTCGTGTTTTTCGTTCTCGTGTGTAACGATCGGTAAAGAAAATGATTGAGAAATTTGGGCTAGTTCGTCACCGAAGTGAGCTGGTAAAGCAGAGGCTCCTTGATGAATATCAGTGTCGGCGTGAGCGTGAGCATTGGGGCGACAGCGGTGAGAAGGCGATGAAGATGCACAGCAAGAAGAAGAGTGAGAAAGTGTGCTACCAGTGGTAAACCGGGACATTTGCGCATAAAGTGTCTGCAACAGTCCAGGCCCGAGTGACATTAATGTGAAGTGCGATGTGAAATTGAAATCCGGTAGTGCAAAAGCAAAGCAGGCAGACGAGAGTGATTCGGCGATTTGTTTTGTAGCTGAATCAAAGTGTAGTGGACCTTGGATCAAGATCCAGGTGGATGTTCAGGCCACATGACAAACTGTAAGTCGATCTTCGACAAATTAGACACGAGTACGCCAGTGAAGGTTGTTCTGGCCGACGTATCAGAGACGATGTCCGTTGGAATCTGAGAAGGCACAGTGAAATATGTGAATGCCAATATAGTTTGGCGGATATTCCGTTCAAAGACGACTCATATAGCTGAGAAAGCTCGTGAAGAGAGGACTTAACGTGGAATTCAGTCGTTCGAAACGTGAAACTTTGTCTGCGCAAGGCAAAGCAGTGGCTCTGGCGGAACCGCGAGAAAATTTGTTCGCGTTGAAAGTTGCAGAGGAAGCTCGGCTGGGCAAGGAGGCACCGTCGGCTAGGTCATCGTGTTTCGGTGTCGTTGGATGAGATCCGGAGGACGGAGCTTTCTAAGGACTTCTAGATTCTTGATTACGGGATTTGGCAGGTTTGTAAACCATGCTTTGAAGTAATAATACTTCAGTTAGGCATAAAGATGAATGAATGTACCGGGAATTGGACGGAAACATGCGGAGTTGGGTACAGGCGATTCGTGAGGTAGTAAGTGCTCTTAAGGACGTGGAGCAAGACAGGTAATTGTTACCCATTGTATCTATATTAATAAAATTTATTTTTAATAGGTTTGCGTCGACCATCGGTTGAATCGGTTGCGTCGATACTTTGTTCCGCAATATTTTGTTATCGGGCGTAGTGTTTTGTCTATTGTTCGTTGCGCGAGTGATCGAGTGAGCATCAGAAGTCGTAGTTCGCCGGATAAGATCGGTCGGTGGTGAGGCACATAATTAATTGCGATACAAATTATTCGTTCGCCATGCTCGACGGGCCATCCTTTCTTGGAACAAATAGACCACTGTCCCATATTGTAAGAGACTCCAGCGGCATCCGTACTGTTGGTGTAGATTGCTCCAAGTTGGCTCTCAAGCGTTGAGATACTTTTTTTTCCCTCCAAAAAAACACACACACACTATAATTATCGCCCCCACCACAACCCTACCTTTTGTTTAAATCCGGTCAAACCCAAAAAAAATCAAAATAAACTTCACTTGCCCCGCGCCCGTATTGCCTTAATTTGGGATCACCAGTTTTTACACATTGAGGATATATGCTAGTCCCCAACACCATCTGTTGGTTCCCCGTGTAATAACAACTGATCTGGCAACAACGGAGCAGCAACCTCGGGTGGCCAATCAAGCTCAAGCTCAAGCTCATTATATAACGAGGACTATTATAAACGAGGATGGCCCGTAACGCTGGTAGATCACCTTTTCGTGGGGCGTTACGGGGTATCAGATCTACCACCGAACCCTAGTCTGAATTAATTCAAACTAGGGAACATATTTGTTTTTGTAATCAAAGGAACATATATTAGTCCTTATTACATTTTATGCCTTGTGAAAAGTGACAATACTCGGATTGAGCCACCGAGGATGAGCTTGGAATAAGGGAAACATGGTTAGTATTCATTTATGTGAATTCTCATTTTTCTATTTGATGTTCTATAGTTTGAATTGGTTATGACTAGGGTTCTGATGCATGGTCAGTATCGGAGTCATTGTTTGTTTTGTTTGCAATGAATCCGGTTTTGACTGATAAAGGGGCGCGCCTTTGAAGAGTACTGTCGCTCACAAAGGGTTTAAATAGCGGAAACTTTCAATAAAACTCGATTCATTGCCAACAAAACAAACAATGACAACTGTAACAACACCGAATACTTCATCATTTCTCAATAGTGATGAAGTTACTCGACATGCACTAAATAAAGGATACGGGATATACTACAATAGATCAAATTACTGGTCGCAGTGGTTTATGTCCCGAACAGAGGAAAAAAAAAAAACGAGGAGCCCCACCAAGAAACATAAGAATTTAATAAAACAACACTTTCCTTTCCCACAGAACACCAAATACTCCCCAAAACCCAACCACACCAGATATCCACACCAAAGAAAAAATTTTTAACACAAAAAAAAAGAATAACTACAACAAAAACAACAACTCATTCCCCACCAACACCTCCTACACCCACCCCCCCCCCCCCCCCCCCCCCCAAAAATAACCCAAACTCATAATAATTTTACCTTTTTTTACCTTTTCTGGCACTTTGAGCTCTCTCTTTCTCCCCACCCGATCAATTGAAAAGCGAGTTATTTGCGAAAGAGATATAAAAAGGAAACAGGAGAGATAAAAGATAGTAGTAGCAATTCACCTTAGTGCAGACAATCAACTGAACGCCAAATGCTCTACACGGATAAAAATAATCATAACAAATGTATTTGAAAATCTAATAATTTTTTGCCATAACGATTTACAAATAGTATCTAATCGATACGCTTTTGAACTTTAAGAGGAAGTTCCAATAACAACTATTCCTCACTATGATGAATACCATATTTCCTTCCATATTGAAAGTATGTGTCAAGCTTATGAATGTTGTCCCTCTTTTTGATGAATAGCATATTTCCTTCCTTATAGAAAGTATGTATCAAGCTTATGATTTCCATCCCTCAATATGATAAATACCCTGTGCCATCATATAAACGTCATTAAAACTATTGCATCAACACCATGTGAATTTCATTATGATTTTTATTGGAATTACTTGTTTAAGTTTATAAGCATGCCGATAAGATATTATTTGTAAATCGTTTTGGCAACAAATTTTTAAATTTCCAAATACATTTGTTATGGTTGTTTTTATCCGTATAACGATCGATTCAATAAATTCACAGAAACCGTGTTCCCTGCAATAGATTATATAATTATTATATTTAGTAGATTTACCAAATATTTGCACTAACTTTGTCTCATCTCCAGTTGGTCAAACGCTGGAATATTTTATCCACATTCCTCTTGCTGCAGTTCATCTTTGTTAATATCTGATAATTTTGCCAAATATATACCACTTTCTATAAATAAAACAATGCCATCAAGTTACACATCACATGTACCTGGTAAACCTGTATACAGCGGTTCATCACATAAATTTAATTCAGGTGATAAAACTTTCGAGCGCCATTTTGACTTTTTTTTTTCAATATAAAACCCAATCAAAAGTATGTGTCAAATCTAATAACTATCAGTCATAAGGTGAGACACATACTTTTCATTAGGTTTATACGTTGCAAGTGAAACACAAATAGAAGTTATTTGATTTGATATGAAATATATGTGACGGTAACACATAAAAGGTATGGTTTTGAATTAATATTTTCATTATTTGATTTTTTATCAGTGTATGAGCAAAAAAAAAATATGTTGAGCAATGGGGGGGAGAACCACAAAAAATCCATTGGGGTTATTCGGAAATTGTGAAACCCAAGATTGCCTATGGTGCATTGGTGTGCAATAGATACGCGATACGTGAATTCAGGTCGCTATCAGTGTTTTATCTTTTCGTATTTCACTGTTTACATGCTTTTCTCTCCTTAATGATAATACCTAGATAAATCATTCAATCCTGTGTCACATGTCTATTTCCATATGCTTCGAATCATCGCACAAAAGGGGACAAGAAGGATTTGTTTCGCTAGTCTTCATTGGTACATACGTGTATGAAGTTGAAAATGCTGCTGAACGTTTTCGGTTTGAAACATTTGTAACTTTCTGCATTCCTTTTCCGTTACGTTTCAAATCAGTTTGTTTTTTTGAAGCTGTTGTGTCAATATGAATGTGTATACCTATTGTTTCATAATCATTCATATTCATTCATTCTAGGAAGATGTCGCCTTCAACAAAGTTGTACTGGTGACAACCTGGAGGCCGTCAATCGACGTCTAACACCATTTTGAAATCCAAGATGGCGGTTTCATGTTCTAAAATGAACTGGAAATGACTGGCAAACGACGTAGGTATTTGATTTGTAAACAAAGAGGGAAAAAAGATTCAAACGTAAATTTCTCAAAACTCTCCCACCCCGACGGAAACTAGCATCGCCATCATGTTAGGGAAATGTTATTCCTTGTTTTGATGGTCCGAGTTTACGGGTTTAAGGGTTTCAAGAATTTAACGTTTTATCTTTCTTCTCCGCTTTGTTTACAAAATCAGATACGTCGTTTTGAATAAGTTGTTGAGAATTCCTCACAAATTTTGATGTCGTCAACCACTAGCCGAATCGTAAAACAAACTCAACTAACACAGCGGAACTCCTCGTGATTTCCATTTCACCGCTTGCATTAATGCTAACAGCAAAACTTCACCTCAGAATCCAACTTTCTTCTATTTTAATGCAAATTTCCCACCCGTGAGGTTGTCACAATGCCCATTTTAGCAAAACGGCCGCAAACCCCCCACAAAGAATCGACACAACACGCATTGTGCCATGTTTTCTCGCACGTCAGCATGATGACAACCAACGACAACGAATTCACTTTGCTGACGCGAGAAAAGCTGATGAAAACTAATTTTGTTGATGTTTTTGTTTCGTAATAGCCACAACTCCCCTACCTTGCTCGCCACGTTGAACCAATTCACACTTTCACTGAAAGTTCCAAGCAAATCATTCGCCTGCCTCTACCGTTCTAACTCACGAAGCGACCATGGCATTCTCATACACATGATAATCACTTTATGGACTTTGTAAATATTTATGTTTCGAAAATAATCCATACCATTTCGAGCGGCGACGGAACGAGCCTCAGTCGTCAGAACTGTGTTTTGCAACGTAAATTTATAGCCATCAAAGTGAAATGTCATGTCCCGTTCCATTTCTCAGGGTTCTTCCATAGAATTAACTCACTTCCCTCAGCACTAATCCTGGGCAGTTTACCTCGTCGTAGAAGGAAAAAAAAAACACTAGCTTAGACCGGTTCTGAGCAAGATGAATTTTCTGTGTCAATTTCCCCCTCCGATTCTGTCTAAAAAAAACAGCTTTACAAACCGATACTGGTTCCAGCAAAAATAAAAGTTAGTCCTTGTCCCTTAATCCTCGTTTGAATAAGCTGCCCTAGCTCACTCACCGTGCCACCAGCCCCCGCTTTCCATTACCATTTGGCGAACGAAAATCGAAAAAAAAACAAGGTCATCCACAAAAAACCGAACTCCCTGTCCGGCCGTAAATGAAACCGAGAGGGACTCGGAGCAGCACCTTAAATTATCTTAGTCGACTCACAAATTATTCACGCATCCCCGATTTTCTTGAATTTCTGTCCCAACGCCTACTACTAAAAAAATATCGATTTTCTCGTATCTTTCCCCCCGGAAAGTTCGATTTGTCACATTTCGGTGCGGACCGACGATGGTGATCGGCCATTTTTCTTTCTGCAAATGAGTGAAAACAAGATTAGTGGAAACATTCATAAACTGTTTATCGAAATGAGCGGCGAGTTAATTTTTCTTCCTCCTCTTCCGATGGACGATTCTCGCTTTTCCCTCTTTTGGGGCGAAACTCGTTGTCATCGAATTTATTTACCTATCTTAGAATTTGTTTAGATATTGCTTTCCCACTCTCGGGACCGGGCTAAGCGGAGATTTATTATCCTACTGAACATTTATGTTTGTCATAATGGCTTATTTTACGTGTGGACTACATTTATGATAAGCGATGGCTACTCTGTCTGTGTGTGTGTTAGCTAAATGTGTTGTTTAAGTATTGTACTTATGACTAATAATTGCCGATTGACTAGTTTCTTTCGATGTCTGTGATGCTGCTACTAAGTTGTAAAAACCGGTTGCCACCTTCTCGACAATTATCATATAATTGACTCAAGGTCGAGTCTCCCCGCCCCTAGGATTGTGGTCATGTTTAAATTGGCATCAAATTGCCACTTGCAACTACACATACTGGCAGGTTGCAATTTCGCCCACCTTAATAACAATGAAGTGAGACCACATTATCCTATAATTATAAGCTTATGCGTTTGCAGACTCTCACACCCTTTCCAAAGCGTCAGCCGAGTGGTAATAACATTCAGATGATCTCATTTCAACATCCCGGCGGCCGCCATCATCATCATCATCATCATCATCGTCGCCGCCGCCTTCATTATCTGCACTATCGACGCCGTAATTATGCTTGGGCTTTCAACTAACCCATTTGGAGAATCAACCAAACTCTAGCTCGGATGAAACCGCGAAACCTACTGTACTGTTCCGGCGCGCTACATAGTTCCAACTCGGTCGGCGTCCCTCGAAATGGAGATGCAAATATCGTAATTAAAATAGTTTAAATATAATCTTATTACGAAACTTAATAACATTTGTGCGCTGCTGCTGTTGGCGGGGTTTGCGGCACGGGCCGGAAATTGAGCATGCGACCATATGCGTACCGCACTTGCCAGTCAGTGGCAAACCGTCGTCTGTCTGCCAAACGGGCGCAGCCAGTCGGTGGCGATAATAAGATCTTGTAATTATCGCAATCTTGAGCCGCTGCAGTTGATGGCTTATTCCAGGGCCAGCTCCCGCAAGAATTCTCCGGGGGGGTCGAACCACGTAGCCGCAAGCCGCCGGAAGCGATTTCACCGGGGTTGAAAAGTTTATCCTTTATTACGGCCCCAACAGCCGCAGTCAGTGGCTGTTGTTGTTGCTGCTGCCGCTTCTGCCCCTGCAAACGTATGCATTAGAACAAATGGACAGATTTTAGAGGTTTTTCATGCGATTACCCTGCCACCTGGTGGTAAATCCACCTATGCATCGCTAATCGTAGTAACCCGGTTGTGTACAGAAAACAATTGACAGCGTCATTAGTTGATTTGCAGCAGCCATGGTCAAAATAGTAAAGTAACTACGCTCGATGGTTTGTTTGTATTGCCAGCTTCACCCCGAAGCGAAAAAGCTAAGGCATTTACAACATCGTCTGCCTTCTGGAGAAAGGCATATAATGGTGGCCAAGGTTGCCTCATCTTTCCACGCCTTGCACCGAGAGGTGGAACCGGCTAAACGGTGAAGAAATGGCAGAAAATCAGGCTCCCAGAAGGAGCGGCAAACTAAAATGAGCGGCTTGTGGGAGGCCGATGTTAAAAGCGTAAAAACTGTTCTAAGGAAAGTTTATCAATCTGCTTCTTTGACAATAATGAAATGTTTGACTTTACTATGCCAAATTGAGGCTATTCTCAGCTCTTTTTGCAAAACCTCTTTTGCTCAACATTCTCAGCAACATTTCGACCTACATTTTTTCCAGTATTGTTTTGGGGCCTTCAAGTCGATCAACAAACGATCAACTGAACTGGTAATTTGGTATCCATGTTAGAAATTGTCATTGTCTCATAATGTCATTTGGCGTCTACTCTGACGTCTATGTCTATGTCTATGTTAGTCTATGTCTATGAATTTTACCAATGTAACATAAAATAACACACTTTTGAAAGTATCACACGCATAAGATACATAATTTTTGAAATTGTGTTATTAGGTGCGCAACTAAGTTCCCGCTGTTTAGCAATAGATGGCGCCAGTAGTAAGTGCTGGTCAAATGTTGTATAATACATCTCAAGCGTCATAAACCAAGCTCAGACATATCGTAAACAAACCGCTTTGCCAAATCAGTGATTTTGGTTTAGTGTTATATATTTTTCGTGCCATATAATCGCCATTTGCGGGAAGTGTTGATTTTATACTTAGTTACTAAATTAGACAAAATCTCATGAACAAATTGAGCTTCTTTGGATTCAAAGATGATTATGACCTTCATTGGTTTAGTTTTGGAAACAGTCACTGAAAATGAAGTTTTTGTTGGATACACTTTTTGCCTAGAAACTGCCCATCTTGCAATGTATTTAGATTCCCATCTTGAGAGAAAAATTCATCGAAATATATTTTTTTATTTTTTTAAATCATTTTTTTTCAGTGTTGGACTCAATTTTGATAATTTCCAGTATTCTTTTTTTTTTTTAATTTATCTTATTTTGCACACCCCTCATTTTTTTTTGTACACCCCTCATTTTGAAGATGTGTGCGTGTAGCATTATGCATCTATTTTGATTTTGAGATTAGCACTTCAGTTATCAAAACGGCGTTGAAGGAAGAGAAGCAACGCATCAAAATTTTGCACGTGCATGGCGAAAACCCAAACTACTCTCACGCCAAGTTGGCGAGATTGTTGAATGTGGCTAAATAACTGTTACCAACGTATTAAAATTGTTCGGTGAACGTTTGTCGACAGCCAGGAAAGCTGGATCGGGGGGAAGTCGAAAGCCGGAGGCCACAGCGACGACAAAAAGAGTGGCCCGCTGTTTCGAGCGAAACTCCAACCTCTCCGTCTGAGATGTCGCCAAGAAGCTGGGAGTGGCGCCTTCAATCGTGGATAGAGTTAAAAAAAGAGCTGGACTGTCGACTTACAAGAAAATAGTGACCCTAATTTGCGACTATAAACAAAACACGTCGGCAAAGCACCATCGCGAAAGTTGTACACGACGATGCTGACGAAGTTTGATTGCGTGGTACAGGACGATGAAACTTACGTCAAGGCAGACTTTAAACAGCTTCCTGGACAGGCAACCGGACGGGGAAAGGTGGCAGATATTTTCATGCACGTTAAACTGTCAAAGTTCGCTAAGAAATATCTGGTGTGGCAGGCCATCTGTACCTGTGGCTTGAAGAGCAACGTTTACATTGCGACCGGAACCGTCAACCTGGAAATTTATCTGAGCGAGTGCCTACAAAAACGTCTTCTGCCTTTCCTGAAGCGACACAATTGTTCCGTACTAGTTTGGTCGGATTTGGCATCAACGTTCAAGTGGTGCCCAAGGACAAGAACCCTCCCAACTCGGAGCTCTGGCGTCCGCCCAATCGAACAATATTGGGCCATCGTCAAGCGGAACCTTAAGAAGACTTAAAAAGCTGTTGTGAGCGAGAAACAGTTCAAGGCAAACTGGCGTTCTGCGGCGAATAAAGTGAACAAGGAGACTGTACAAAATCTTATGGCAGGTGTTAAACGAAAGACCCGGCAATTCGCATTCGGTAAAAAGGAAGCTTAGCTGACCATTAGTGCGAAATGCCATCTCTGCTACCCTTCATCAAAAACTCTAGAGAAAAACCTTTTTTTCCAGCCCTGATTTGGCATAATGTAACAAACATAACAAAAAACTGTGATAAAGTTGTACGAATCAAGTCAAATCAAGTGAACATTATACCGAAACCCGCAAATCCGACAAATTGTCCAGAGTTACGTCCAATCGAGAGATATAGGGCTCTGATGCAGTGGAAGCTTTCTGGTAAGAAACAAGGAATCAATTTGAACAAAGATGGCCACTACGGTATCTGAAGAGATTGTACAAACCCCAATAGATGGAGTTTAGGTTAATGTTCGAAAATGTTAAGCAAATACCAAATAACTCAAATCCTACTTCGAGATTTGTTAAACCGTGAATTTGAAACATACAACTGCAATTAAAATTTAGTACGAAATTTGTGTTCCTTCTAAGTTTTGAGGTGTCCGGATTATTGTTGATACGGACCTTGTTTGATAGCAGAAAAAAACGAAAAAAGGCCTTCTTTTTTAAATTCAGACTTTGCTGTAACTTTGCTCGACATAAAGCTCACTGAGCTGGCAAGCGAGTTTCTGACACTGCGGAGACATACGTCACATTTGTTGCATTTGCACTGGAGCTGTGAACACAAAAGAGATCGCATGAAAGCAACGTATCAGAAATTTCTTGATTATTGCTTTCGATGCTACAATTATTTTATCTAATGGCACTGATTCTAGTCTTAAAAATAATGAATACCTCAGAAATGAAATTCATGCACGTATTGCATGAATTTCAACTGTCCTGCTTCCTACTAGTTTGACATCGAAGGTTAAAAATAATCACCGATGAATGAACAGCTTAGTCGAAAATGTTTGTTTGAAGATTGTTTTGCTGAAGCTGACTAAGAAGTGGCTGTCAAAAGAAGATATTGTGTTTCAATTGAAAGGGATGAATGTTAAGTTCATCGTCCCACGACGATTTCCAATTGAAATTGAAATTGTATGACTCTGGTTGTAGATGAAGTATTACGATTTACCTATGAAAAAGGGATGTTTTCATTAAAAAAAAACTCAACATTTCACTCGAGTTATTTTGAAATCGGCTACGTATACAGAATTGCTCATAAAAACGTTTTGACTAGAAATGGCCTGAAAAATACTGTGTTTTTATTATATGATAATACCAATAAGAATCTCAATGTGTAAGAATCATGAAATTTTTATCTTTTGGTAATTTCTTTATAGTAAGGAGCTTCATAATAGAAAGGCTTATATTATTCTACGTTTAACTTGAGGAGCTTCCAGTTTTTTGAAAATCATTCTTTGCAAGAATCCACAATCTTCAAATTTTATTTTAATTAAAAAAAAACAAATAATATTTTTTTCAGTGTATGTTTTTTTTGCAAATCATAGACACAACTTAATTGGAATCAACAGTTAACAAGTTGTGTCATTTTGATGATTACAAATATGAAAACACAAGCGCCATTTTGAAAAATTAGTTTTGGGTCAGTGGAAAAACATGATTGCCAAAGCCAGGTGAAAAGTTTCATCCAAACCGCAGAGGGCCATGGAAGTTTTTGGCTGATTTCACCTGGAAGTGCTCCGTAGCAAATAGCTGAAAAGGTTTCACCTCAGACGTCTGCGATTGAAGTTTCACGAAAACGTTTGCTTGACACCTCCAAAAAAAAAAAATGTTAGAACACACCGCACAATTTCAAAAGGTCGACCTCAAATTAATGCCCAAGCCAGTCTCGTCCTTGTCACTCCAAAACATGTCCATTCCCATCCAACGTAAGCAAGCACAATCAGGCAGGATCAATCACCCAATTTCCCCGCTCACTCAACTCAATTGAATTCGATGCCCAGCTTATCACGTTCAATTCACCTCGTTCCGAACGAGATAATTACTTGCAGGTATTCTGGTGGCAATCACTCGGTAAGGTAGCATTTCCAGTCTCCAACATCGGCAGCATCACGGCGACAGCGAGAGAAAGACAACGACAATATAATTATGCAATTTTCAGCTAGATTAAGTAATCCGGTAAACAGCAACCGGTTTGGAATAGCTAAGTAGATTAAGATTACGGGATCGAAATATTTGAAGCGGTTTCCTAAGTAGTAAGTACGGTAGGGTGGGGGAGATTATCGGTCTCCCTCACACAAACCTCGCGTGCATTTATCTAATATTTGCCTTACAGCCTAAGCGGATCAATGCGTTAAGCAAATAGTCAATTGACGGTAGATTAAAATTCCTGTGCTATTATAATTACGTGTCTGTTTCTATTTCCACATTATCCGGCTATGTATGTGTCGTATGTATGTGTGTATGCTCTACTGTGTTCATAGTCACCACCCACGAGCTAAGCAATCTTGCGGTCCGACACCGGCTTGCCATCATGGGTGGGGAATTCGAGCTGGCCGCCTCTCAATTTCACTTCGATCGGAGCCTAGATTACTGTCTAACTGTTAATACTGTTTTCAAATTACACCATTGCTTTTATGACGCAATGGCAAACACGTGCTAATCCTAGTAAATGAGATGCTAATCATCCATGTGTCGCTAAAACATTATTTCACAAACAAGTTGTTTTTTTTTTTTAAATTCTTTTGCGTGGGCGGAAATCAGCTCCGTTAGGATTCTAGTTAAGCTAACTAATCAATTGCCTTCGTGAAATGATAACAAATTTGACGTCTCAAAGCTTGGTGTCAATTGTCGACCGAATTGCAATTTTCCCTTAATCTTAAAGTTTTAACATACGCAATAGAAAAAAGTTGGCATTTTTCGCGGAAGGAATGCGTTCAATTTCATAAGCAACTTGCCATGAAAAACATCTCATTTAAAATATTTCTCACCCTCCCCCTTTAGGGATACTTCTTCGTTCAGCGAGGACAACAACAATCTTCACAACAAGTAAAACAGTAGCAACAATCAGAATCACCACAGCAGCCCGGAAGATCCCCGGCCAGTGGGGGCTTGTCACCCTCCACCAGCTTCCCCTCGTATCATTGTTTTGAGTTCTTCCGTTCGATGACGATGGTGGCGGCTGCGTCGGTAGTTCCGTTAACCCTTTTTTGGATAGACCCGGTCCCACCGCCACCTCGTGTCGTCTTCTTCTCACAAGTTCACAAGTGTCCCCCCGGGGTGTGGTGCGAGAAGAGGCCCAAGTGTTCAAACGGATGATGGTGGTGATGGTGGTGGTGTAGGGGATGACACGAGGACAACAAAGGATGATGATGATGGTGGAGGGCAGCGGCGGCTGCAGCTGCTGCCGCGGCCGCTGCCGATGCCGGATGGTGGAGGGCCGCAGCCGAGGATGAGGACGAATGGTTACCGGCGGAATGGGGATGGTGAGAATGGTGGTGATGTCCACCGGCGGAAGCGGCGGCCGCGGCAGCTGCACCGCTAACACTGGCCGCCGCCGCCAGGTGGGCGTGCAGTGTGGCCAGATTTAGGTTACCCAAACAAAAATCTAAAATATAAAAAAACGTCGCGCTCCCACGGGGTGGTCAATGTTTTTTCTGACCGGTCCTGCCGCTCGAAAATCCTCCATCCAATATCATGCAAACAGCGCCACATCAGACACACATATACACTTTGATTGTTGTTATTGTTGTATTCTCCATATCGCGGAGTCGATAGCTAATGATGAAATTTGTCAGAAGCAGATAATTCCCATCAAAATGAGAGGCTCTAGGAGTGGACAGTAATTTATTGCTAGAACTAAGAGAATTGAAGAGAAAGCATTGATAGTTCCGTATAGAGTAACGGCAGGTTATGAAAATTGGAAGATACAAGTTGAAAACGAGCGGAGGGCACATGAAGGTAGTATAAGCACCATGATCTTTTTCCAAACTACCCCAGATGCGGGGTAGGCAAAAGGGAGAATACCCCCTTGACTGGCAAAAGAGAATGCGATCGATCGTGCTCATATACTACCTCGGTGCATGCCAAAAATAAGTCCCAACAGCAAGGGATAATTTCTCACCCATGTTAGGCATTGGGAGAGGGAAATAAACAGATCGCTAGAACCAGAACAAAGCAATAGGTAGTATAAGAGCACGATCGGTCGCATTCTCTTTTGCCAGTCAAGGGGGTATTCTCCCTTTTGCCTTCCCCGCATCTGGGGTAGTTTGGTAAAAGATTATGCGCCCGATTGTGTGTGTACTACCTTCATATGCCCTCCGCTCGTTTTCAACTTGTATCTTTCAATTTTCATAACCTGCCGTTACTCTATACAGAACTATCAATGCTTTCTCTTCAATTCTCTTAGTTCTAGCAATAAATTACTGCCCACTCCTAGAGCCTCGCATGTTGATGGGAATTATCTGCTTCTGACAAATTTCATCATTAGATAAACCATGTTAAGTTCATAAATATTTCAAACATTGTTTAAAATACTGTGTGTAAGTGTGTGGGTATCCCTCCTATTCCCCGCTCATTGTCCTAGAACAAATAAGAATAAAAAAAATTATACTATTAATAATAATAAAATAAAAAAAAAAATTTATATTTATATTTTTTATTTTTTCTTATACACCTTTGCCCCCTCCGCGTTCTCACGATCTTTGGGAAGGGGATGGATGAATAGTGCGACAGTTGTTGTTACTAGAGACTGAACACACACCCACACCCCCCCTGTTGTTATTATTTTGGTGTTTTTTGCCCGATCATTCTCTGTAGTAAGTGATGCAACTAATCAATTGTTGTGTATTTCAAAATTAATTGTAATTGCACAGAGAACCACATAAATGGAGCTTGGGATCAGATCTTCAATGAACAACTTCACTAATCAATTCTACTCAGCTCGAAAAAGTAGTGTGAATTACGGTTCCTTATCATAACATTACATAGCATTTTCCGACCATACAGTCTCCTGGATTGCCTGTTGTAGAGACGATGGAAGTGCCAGAAGAGCTGCCTTGGGTGGGACAGGCTCTTCACTCATCATTCTCCTTGCTCAACACCTGGCCAGGTACTTATGATCAGCAAGCGATGGGATGGAAGTGTTGATTAGATGTCTACTTAAGAAGATGCTGAGAACTCATGGTACCTCCATAGACATCTGGAGTTGGCAATTGGATGGGATTGTGCGGGAAGCTTTCCTTGGCGAGAAAGCACATGTATCTTTATATGTATGTAGGTCGTTGGGAGTGACGAAGCTAAGAAAGTTAATCCAATCCTTTGTTGTCCGCTTTTCTAGGCTGGAAAACAGGCGTATCCTACTTGTTGTGAATTACTGTTCCATATCATGCACATAAATTCAACGTCACAAAACATATAAGTTTACCAGATAAATTGTGTAAAGTTCTAACATATTTTAAAAATTGTTACAATAGATCTTGCAAGTTGCTGCTTCATGTGAAATTGAATCCATTTATAAACGCAATAATACAGGGTGTGGCCAGAAAAAATGGGCCAACGTTTACACTTTAGTATTGCGTTGATTGGTGTAACAAATGACACATTTCTTTTGACCGTGTATTTGATTATTTAAACTTTTAAGAGTTACATCAGAACATCAGAATTGTTTTATTGCCAATTTGCGAAAACGTACGCTGGAAAGTGATACTAATTTTTCTGATCGCCCAGAAGACGGCGAAAGAGATTTCCAAGGTAGTAGAATGTCATTAGAACATCATAAACTCAACATGAATAACTGATATTTACCCAACCGTATCTGTTAGATGATCTGTATCCAAAGTAGTTGATTTTGGGTTGATAAGCTGATTACTTTCTTATTAAAAATAGGTTTTAATACAGATGAGAAACCGGCTAAGGTGGTTCGACCCACCCACTGTCAGATTCGTGGCTATATTGACAATCAACGACAGCTACACCCTAACAAATAGTCAAGTGACATTTCAGTGTCCTGTAACGATGGGGCGTCTCACTATAATCGAGCGGAGTGAATTGCAATCGATTTGCAGTCGATTCAAAGCGACGGATTTCGATTGAGGACATACGGGATCAAGTCCCTATTACTTCGAAGTTTTCAGAGCACAAACCTCAAATACTATTAGGACTTCAGTCGTGAAATTTTCAAGAATCGCTTGCTCCACTGGAGCAACAACTGGTTAGCAATCTGAGCGTTTTGTTTTGTTTGTCATTTTAAGTCTCAAAAATCATGAAGTGATAATTAACCTAACCTATAAATCATATGGAAAAAGAACTCCCTCCAGTTTCACCTTAAGCCCTTTTGATCAATTTTGCAACACACTCATTTCGTCAGTTGCATCGATTTGACATTTGAGTAATGATGAGCGTTGCTAAATTCAACCGATGCGCATTTTGTGTCAAGCTGATTGATTTAGATTTGCAGCGAGTTTAAAATTGATGCACTTGCCTTCAGGAATTGAAATTGATTTGAACAAATTTGTTTGATAGAATCCATTTGAGACACCCCTTTTCTGTAACCGACATATGCGAGTGGCCCTTAGGATAGAAGAATCAGTCAAACTAGACGATAAATCAATTCAATCAAACACACTTTTCGTCGAGTTGCATTACAATGAAATTCCTTAACGCAAATTTTGAATAGCGTCTCGTGTGTTCTCTTTCCTATCGAAAATTTCCAGTTTTTACTAGAAAAGTACAGTTTTTAATGCAACAATCATTGTCCTAAGACATCAGTCATTTTAATTTAGAATAACTTTCAGGGAATCTGAACTCTTAATAGGCAAAATAGGGTAAATGTTGGCTCCGACAATGTTGACTATTCTGGGCAACACATTTTTTAATTTCTTATTTTATGTATCCTTCCATGAAGGCACTTCACTGATTTTTTTATTATTACTTAATTATTACTTAATTATAGAGACTATAAGCCACAGGCTGGTTCGTCTCGTTTGGCAATTGACAAGGGGTGGAGCCTGGGTTCTTCACCTTGCATACCTAAGTACAGGATATATTTTCTTGTGATGAGGGTTAATCTCTGTTCATGTGTATTTTGGTTTCTTATTGTTTGGCGTGTGTTTTTGCTTCACTTTTTTTCTTTTAATAATTTACAATTGTAATTAGAAGAACGATTGTGACTAAAAAACTAGAAAAATTTAAATCTTTAAAATAAATAAAAAATAGAAAACTGAAACACTGTTTTCAAACTATCACTAGTAAACACAGGCAAATTCCGTGGAATTCTACTATAGAAAGCTTATCCTTTGACAGATAGGCCTATTCCGTCTGCGACTCTTCAGTGTCGAGTGCTCGACTTGAGTTTTTGACTACTGATTTTCTGAGATGAAAAATTTCTAATCACGTCTCTTTCCGAAAGGAGACAGCACCTACTGGAATTGTACCAGACCCACTGGGGTGAGAGGCAACCACGCTTACCAGTACACCACGTGAATGATGTTTTAAATTATTTCCTGAAAATTCAGCTTCATGTTTGTTCAGTTCACTTTAACAAACGGTTCTAATCGACGATTTAGAGATAATTTAATACGCTTCAGAGTTATTTGGAATAGGGATCTTCAAGTTCTGCAGACTATCTACAGGATCCAAAAAGATTATAATAATTTCTTGACAGTTTAGCCAACTTTCTTTACATTCAAGATTCAACAAGATTGAACAACGGTAACTAGAAAATGAGAAGAATGATTTGTAATTTCCATTTAATTCCAACTACCTTTATTGCTTATCTTGACAGATACCGGTATTTCGTCTACAATGTGCAGACTTCTTCAGTGTCGTGTACTAGTACATTATTAGTACACGACACTGAAGAAGTCTGCACATTGTAGACGAAATACGCGTGTCTGTCAAGATAAGCAATAAAGGTAGTTGGAATTAAATGGAAATTACTAATCTTGTTCTTATTTTCTAGGTATTCCACTAAACAGCTAACACACTCCAGGGCTATAAAAGTGTTTTAAGGACTCTTCTCTTGCGAACCCAAGTATTCGAGTGACTTAATGGGTCATATATGACAAAAGATTACAGTTAGCTGTCAACATTAGGCTTTTAGAGTTACAGAAGAACTTTGTTCCGTAAACTTACCGAAATAGCTCTTTTAACTAGGAAAAATATCGAAAAAGTTATGGACACAATGATGATCTGTGAATTCTATGAGTACTTTTGAGTTGGTAAAGCTCTTTTAAGCACAATTAAATATAGCCATATTACAGTATCCTGAAAATATCTACGGCACTTCAAACTTCTCTTAAGTTGAGATCTTGATGTTTTGCAAAATCAACGGGACATCATAACACTGTAATGGATGCTGTCCGGTTTGGATTCAATGCTGACTAAATATTACACCTCACCGTATAGTTGAAATGCCTTCAGGAAGCATAACTGGGCGGCCGTGGACGATGGGTCAACCCTGAGAGCGTTTCTGATGCTGCCATCAAAACCGTACATCGTACGTGGACCGTGGCTGATAAAGTGCTCAGGTAGCAGCCATTATGAAAGACACCAACTTCCCGAGAGATTGTGGGACGCCCTAGTGTATCCTGATCTGCGTCGCGAGACATTTTTTTGTGATCTGTGGTCGGAAAGGTCTTTGACTCTTTGATCTTTCTTACGAACGGCTCACGGCGGTTCATCCATCCTGGAGACCAAGCCTCCCAGATGGTTTAAGTGACTCATTTTTTAAGATTCGCCACTTTTATCAAACAAATGTGGAGGCGGCCCCGTCTACTTAATGCTCCTTGGCGGTCTGTCTCAATATTACCCTGGGTGCTCGAGTGACCAGCAACCCAGGTGATTTTCGTTTCGGTGGGACATTGGCTTGGATTCACGGGTAAGCTGATGCCTCCGAGTTGAGAGCCTCAACTACGCTGGTAGAGACTTTACACTGAATATACTGCCGTGAATCACATAATTGTAGCATCTTTGCTATGATTTCCTATGCAAATGTTGCAAATATGTGATTCAGGGCAGTATATTCAAGAGATTACTTGGTTATTTGGCTCTGATTTAAGAACCTTTCAAATAGTGAGTCATTCTTTTAGGCCAAATTTTGCTTCGAATTAAGCACATGCACTCGAAAATATTGCTGTTTTTTTTTCGCACGCATTTCAAATAGAACGATATCCAATTAAAAAACGCCGCCGACAATATTAAAACTCACTTGAGAAGTTTGACGCTCTTTGAAAATATTTTCAAGCCGTTTTAGGTAATTCTGCAGGGGGTCTGCGTCGCTGTCAACCATATATAGATGCACTATAGATGCACCATGATTTTGACAATTTTGGACATCTGACAACTGAAATCGACAGGGATTTTTCATTAGGGCCTAACTAACAAACGTACACAATTGCTTCTTCCTTGAATTTGTCGACCTTGAAAAAATGCCTCATTAATTTACCATAGCCAGTTCGAAGAACAAGAGTCCTTCTATTCGATGGTTTTGAAACTAACATGGGTAGATTTTGTCTTGCGAAAAATTTCCGGAAGAAGCCATTGTTCCCGTTTGTCAGTTAAGCCCTATTGAAAAATCTTATGGCCCATCAAAACAAATCGATCAATGCCAAGGCATGGCAGAACAAATCAACTATCTCTTTCACACTCGATTCGTATCCTATAATGACGTGACGATGCGCACATAGGAAAGTGTTGAATGTTAGAAAGAACAGGTTGATGCAATCATCCTGACCATATATTCATCCATATGAGCTACAGCGAAATCCTCAATGATTGCCCCCCTGTAATTCTGTTCATTGTGAGCGATCGAAAATAAAAACAAACTAAAACGGCAGATGTGTGCACGACGCAGTGAAAATACTCATAAAAAGGTTGACTCTGGCATAAACTGAAACTGGCGAGTACCCATGAATGGGTTAAAAAGTACCAATTTTTGACACATATGTGCAGCTGTCATGTAATGAGTGCATGTCAATAATAGAATAGGCGGATCTTTTCCAACCCGGGAACAACTTGACACTTCTAGTGCATTGTCCCTGAAACTCAATAATTTGGTCCGGTGGTACTGTCAAACGTGTCAAACCGAAAAAAAATCCAGCGTATCTTCTAAAAATGTCGGAATGCTGATAGGACATGTAATATTGTGAGCGATAATAATTGTTAATACAAAATTTGTTACATTTTATGCTTGCAATGAACACGAAACCAGTGGACACATAATAGTGAGAAAATCGGTACAACATTTTGAATTGCTTCATATAAAACGTGTTTCTCAGGCAAGAGGGAACCGATTAGCGTTTCCTACGGGGAGCGGTCAATTATCAATTGCGCAAGAGTTTCAAGGGATCATTCAAACATGAAGTCATGATTATTATATTGTTTGCTAAATCAGTAATTTAAAGATCTTTGTGTAGAGCAGATTTTATTTTTTTGTAAAATGTAACGTCATTCATAGATATTACATGTATTTAATAGATTAAGTCATGTCAACGGTTTTTCATTAAGTGTTGCAGAGCTCACCATTCATTCTTCCATAAATTAAGTATTATTAAACAAGATATACTAGTACCAGTCAAAATCTGGAAGATCTACTTCCGAAAATCGAGTTTTCTCGATAATTATATGAGATACATTAAGTCGGAGGTTACGCGCTGGATTCACAAGGTGGAGCGTCGTTGATCGCAATACCTCCGAAGCTCGTTATCATGCACCAGAATACTCGATTTTCACGAGTAGGTTTTCCGGATTTCGACAGAATAGATTTCCTTCATATATTTCTTTTTTAGCATAGGTGTTTATTTCATTCTTTTCAAAATATTTTACAAATTTTGTATTTTTGCAAAATCAATAAAAAAAAAAAAAAAAAAAAAAAAATAAATAAAAAAAAAACACAAAAAAACCCAACCCCCCCCCAAAAATTTTCCCCCCCCCCCAAAAAAACCACTCGAAAAAACACCCCAAACGAAACTCACACCCCCAAACAAAAATTCGCTTTAAAATTAACAAAACGAATTTTCGGCAATTTTCAACTCCCTCTCTCCCTCACGTGACAAGAGAGTAAATACGTAGTCAGACGTTCGACTTCATCTCGTTTACCTGTTTAAACCGTGTAAACCAGGTAGCTGACGTGCCGCCATGTTTTCGAAGCCAACAGCTCAAACATCACAAATCTCAGAAATGTTTGTTTTGATCGTTTTAAAACCATTGCGTTCCAAGCAGTTTAACTGTTTTAAACAATTTACACTAATATAATGTTTAAAAGTTCGTTCGGATTACTTGGATCCGTTTTCGTTTGGTTTGTTGACAAATTTTAGCTGAATTCAACAGCTGTCAGTGGGGCCCATAATTCTGGGCCCGCCACGATGTTAGCTCCTTTCAAGACAAAGGCAATAAGATAGGGGTGCCAGCTACCTGGTCCCCCCCAAAACAAAAAAAAAAACCAACAAAAGAAACACCAAATTTATTTATATATATAAGAAAAAAAAGAAATATAATACAAACTACACACATAATATAACAAAAAATGACTAAGCTAAAAAAGATATAAATTTTTTTGTGCCACTACACACCCGAACCCCCCCCACAAACAAAAAAAACTGACCAAACAACAACCACGACTACTATACAAACGATTTATAACAAAATTTATTGGCTGTATTTAATTGAATGACAAAACATATATCAAAAAAAATAAAAAACAAACCCCAGAACCAAAATTTTACCTACCACCTCGCCGGGGGGTGGTCACCTCCAGGAAAAAATTTTTATTTGCTAATAAGTTTCCTCGGAAACTAATTATTTGGCAAGGAATCTGCAGTTGTGGCCTTAAAACCAAGGTTTTCATCACATCTCACACAATGACGTCGAAGGTTTACATTAAAGAGTGTCTGAAAAAGCGGATTTTACCCTTCATTCGGCAACACAAGACCAACGTTATGTTTTGGCCGGTTATGTCTAGCCAGCTGCCACTACTCCAAGGAGATACTAGAATGGTATGCTGCAAACAATGTTAATTTCGTCGCCAAAGAGATTAATCCTCCGAATTGCCCTGAGTTCAGACCGATCGAAAAATATTGGGCAATTGTCAAGCGAAAACTTTGAGGATGCGTTAAAGAAGTGACAAATGCACAACAAATACGTTTAAAGTGGAATAAGGTCGCCGGTACAGTGTCACCAGCGACTGTGCAGATCATGATGGCATCGATCACAAGTAAAGTGCGACAGTTCATTCGAAACGGTGAAATGTAATAACTTGTTGTAAATCGTTTGAAAGCCCTTTTGTTTGACGTTTTGATTAACCGTTTATGTTGTTTAATTCTTGAGTTATGATCACTTGAATGCGTCCAAATTTACTTTGAATCGGGCTTTATGGGTCAAAAGTTTTGCGACAGGACAGTTTTTATTTTTTTATTATATTTTATATTTTTTATTTTAAAGCCTTTTGCGCTGCTTGACTATCTGAACAAATGCGTGTGCATTTTTGTAATTCCTTCTAGGATAGCATATATGTCAGCCATAAATACCGTGAGCCATTTTCCCATAGACATCGAAAAGTTAATTCCATGGCCAATTATTCCAGCACTTACCAAATTATCTTGCTTTGAACCATCTGAATAAAAGACTAATGATCCGAATATTCGGCCCTCCTGCATGCCAATCCAGACTTGAACTTGAAAATTATGTTTAAAGTAGTTTATTCTCTGCATACAGTCCTCATTCATCATTATTAGTGGACTTAATTGAAACTCTTTTGAAAGAATCAGGTGTCCAATAAGATCCCCATCGAAGAAATTCATGGAAGAAATTTCAGATGCGACTGTTTCGACGTTTCTCAATTCCAAAAAATCATCTTAGAAGATTGTGACCGATGTCAGTTTTTCTGCCGATCAGAGCTCTAAAACACGGCACTTCAGCTTATTCCCGTGTGACCAGATTGTGCTGGTTTGGCAAGCAATTTGCACATGTGGCTTACGATCTTCCCATTTCCAACACAAAATCCCCAGAAAATGCAGAAACTTATTGAAAAGAGTGATTGCAGAAGAGGTTGCCTTGAATATATCGAAAGCATAAGGTTCCTCTTCTCTTCTGACTGGATCTGGCTTGCCCATAATGTTGACTTCGTTACATAAACCCACAGTTGGCGACACTGTGACCGATTGAACACTACTGGGCAATCGTCCAGCGGAACCTCTAAAAGACAGGTGAAATCGCCTACAATAATTTGTTAGTTTAGTTTTATCTGTAATAAAAAACAATGCTTTGAAAAAAAATGCGAGTTGTTTTAAGTTACATTTAAATTTTTGAATGTTTATAACCTCTTTTCGAAACACTCCTCACTCCTCAATTTAGTAGTTACGACAGATTATGCGTAATCAAATGAAACTCAAGACAATACATTAAGTCTTTTCATTTCAATTCTTAATCACTAACTGTCAAATCTGTCTCTATTTCTGATTATGAACCCAATTGGCCGTTTGAGACATTCTAGAGAAAACACAGTGGACAGCCAAATGCAACCAATGAGTTCTCATTTCTCCAAACACCTATCACCAGTTTCTGGTTTAACATACCTCTTCCAACAGAAGGAAATGCTGTTTTGATTCTCGAGACATTTTTTGTTGCCAGTTAGTGTCAGATGTAACACAGCTCCTCGAGTTTCAAATAGAGAATATTTCCCAGATATGATTCGTTCACCTTCACAACTTGAAAATGCATCAACTGTCATTTGCTTGGTGGTTAAATGTTGTCTCCTTTTTTTAAATTTTCATGTATTGTTTTTCATTTCAACCGTTTCAGCGTTTGACGCAACCGCACTCAATGACGTCCAACGGAATGGGCGCCCACCCAACTCCCTCCTACCCTCTCGCAAGTCCTCCGACTCACACGCACTTCCCCCCCGCTCCATTTTAATAAAACCCCACAAATTTATATTAATTCATTTTTTCATTTCAATATATTACAAAATTTTCAACATTTAATTAAATATTCATTAATCTTAAAAAATCCAAGTACAACCACATTAAAATAGTGTACCCCAACCAAAAGTCAACAAAAAAAAAAAACAAATAAACAATAAGAAACAAGAAATAGAATAAATGTCAACCACTAAGTACTATGACAGTAAATTTTTATGATAAACGAATCAATAATCAATACCAAACTCAAACAAAAATCCAATTATATATAAACAAATTTACTATACAATAATTTAATTTACCTATGAAACTAACAAAAAATTATTAAAAAATTTGCATATATTGTTTAATTTGACAAAAAATTTTTTTTGATTAAGAAAATTATCGTATGTCTCATAAAATCTGTTTCGAAGAATATTAATTAGAAACATTTATTTTTGATAGAAATAGTGCCGCATTTATTTTACAAATGCACGGTGCTTATAAAGTTGATTTATGTTTGTTCAACAGCTTTAACCGTTAATTCTTAACTAGGACACATGTGTCAATGTTCGGGAAGCTCTTTAGAAGTAAAACAAGCATGTTGACGAAAAAATCATTGGCATAAAGTGTCTTACTGGAATCGAGCGCAGTGAATTACAATCGATTTGCAGTCGATTCAAAGTGAAGGATTCCAATTTAGTACTGAATTAAAAAAAAAAAAAACGAAACATAAAAGAAACCTAGCAACATGCCTGTTGCAACTCGGTTAAAATAAATTCAATGTGTCTAAATTAAGCCATATTCAAGATGCTCAAACCTATTATGCCTGCTTTTGTACTGCTTAAGAAGCCATATCAAGAAACTATTTATAGCTTTCCCCATCTAGGAAACTACGTAGTTGCTTCATTTTCACTTATTTGTCACTGCGCAAACATATCTTTGTTCTCAGTTAAGCGCCATTTTGAACTAAAAGAAAAAAATATCAACATCGTCTATCCAGAATCTGGGTAGATTCCACGCATCGAAGGAAACCCAGTTTACTCATTTTTTGACAACTCCATTTTGCTTGCGAAAATAAGTGCAATCCACTCAATCACTAGAGTAGTCTCAAAATAACGCCTACTTCGATCGTCGGTAAGCAAAATTTGACATCTGTCCAATACAGTAGCAGCAGCAGCAGCACCCTAAATCTGTAAAAATAACTTATTTTTTAAATTATGAATCTACTTCAAATGTACCACTAACTGTAGGAAGAATCTAATTCTCAAACTAGTTGATCTGTCATCTATGGTTTACATCCTTTAGTAGGATCATGTATTCTATCTTTCGATCTATAAAATGGACTTGGTAAGGTGAAAAAACTCAACGGTAACGCTAGAAAGTTCAATAGTTAGTTAATCTTACACTTGTTTTTTTTTAAGTAAATATTATCTGACCAGTTTCTTCAATCTAACTAATAGAATACACCATGCCCTGTAATAACAGAAAAAAATATTCTTTCGTATCTACTGTGAATGACAACTGACGGACCGTCGCAAGTCTTTGATTCCAATTACCAGCACACTGACTGCCATCTAAAGCCACGTTAGCATACTTACTAGTTTCAGTAAACATTCTGAAAAATGATTCCTTTTTACAATCTCTCACGCTTCTTGCTCGGCTGGTATGAGAATGAGAAATGGTGTTGAATGAAACGGTTCAAAAACGAAAGAAAAAAAAAAAAGAGGATAACATCGAAAGAAAGACAACATTAAGAGCAATTTGAACTATTTTGATTTCTACCGATTGTGTTACTGGTTACGAATATTGGTTAGAACTGAAAACGAAAATCATGGTGAATTGCGAACATTTATCGATTAATGTTTTTAAAGTTAGGGCGATAGATAGATGGGAATCAAAAACTTAAGGAAACGTTTGTCTGGCAAAATTAGTCAAGCAAATAGCGAGATCAATTAATAAGATTAACGAAATTAACACTGAAAGAAAAAACGAGTAATGAAAAGGAATAAGCGCTACTTGCTAAGTGGTGACAAACCGAGAGTTAAAGACGTTAAAGACGACTAGAGAGTGTTCTAAAATGGAAAGCAAGGAGCTATCGATTGTTCGCTGACGTTTCTGTTTGTTGATAGTAAGAGAAATTTAAAAATTTTCCGGAAGAACAACATCTGAGTTTTCGAGAATAAAGATAGGAAAAAGAGAAACACAAACCATTCGAATCAGTTCATCCAATTTCATTGCTTTAATTAGGAAGCGCATTTCGTTTAGATAAGAAGAGTTTTAAACAAACAGAGTCATAGTGGCTCTGAGGAAGAAATCAAAGTTCAAAGTGAGATAAAATCACATTCTTATTGTTGTTTTTATTTATTATTTGATTTGAAAAGAGTAGAGTTAGTTAAAAATTTAAATTTTCTTACCATCAGGTAAAGTCCCCAGCGACCACATAAAATCTAAAAATGCAGAAAACAAAAAAGAAAAAAAAACTACGTTTAGATACTATTTCGTTTTTGTTTTTGGTGAATCCGGCCAGGGGGTTGGCTGCAGGATGTCCAATTGATGGCGTTTTCTAAGGAGTAAATGGGAGTGCTCTAGGACTAGGCTTTAATAGGGTTTTAAATAGGCGGACATTGAGTTATGTGGAAAACGAATAAATATGGCGAAAAAACGAACGGAAAACAGAACTCGTTAACAACGAAGCAAACACTTAGTGAAAACCAACTGAACGAATATCGATTGTGGAAAAAAGAAATAACAAAGTAATCGAGGGTTTCATTTAACATTGTTGACGCTGTGTTCCTTTCGCTCATGGCCGACTACGGTTTCGATGCTCTTGTTTTGATTTGTTCGCCTTTAGTAATTCACAAACACACACACGCACAGCAATGGAAATTCAATTTCGGACGGCAAACCGAAAATCAAAAGGAAAATTTATCTATAAACTACTAATATTAAACAGTGTCTAATAACCGGATAGAGCTATAAACTACGAGTAAATGAGAGCGTTTGGTTTCCGGCGTTTGAGATATCACACTCTAAAACTAACATGGCTAAAAGTCTTAAAAGCTAGTTGATTTGTTTTGATTTGGCTTTCGTTGATTTGATAATAGAAAACAAACACACACACACACACACACACACACATACGCACTCTTAGGTAAAATCCGACTCTGTCCTTCATGTTCCGATTAATCTATGACCTTCTCTAGCAGAAGGTTGGACCTAGAAGGACGAAGATGCAATCACGATCACGCAAATGGAACACACTTCTATCACTCCGCAACCTAATATCACTTGACAGTTCCTCCTTATTCTTTTAATGACACCCGGACTAACTAAAACGGAGTGGGCTGGATGGTGCTGGTTGAGTTTTGACTTTAAATGCTGCCTGACCCAGAAAATATAAAATACTTAACTTAAGGAGCGTTAGGCGTCCGGTGTCGGATTGTTACACCAACAATAGAGGAGGTCTAAATTTCTGCTGTTAAGCATAGGATGGATTTTTTTTTTAACGCTTTGGATTAATTGATTTATGAAATTGGTGTAAAGTTGTCAGATTTTGGGTGAGATTCAAAATCCGTTCATTTTGATGTATTCAAACGAACTGGTTAACGTTTATTGTCCTTGTCAATATGGGATTTGGTACGGTTTTAGAATTGATAACCTCAACTTAGGGCATCTTCAACGGTGGTTCAAATTGTGGTTTGAAATTATTTTTTAGACCAAACACAAAAATATCGCTGCACCAGTGTTGTAAATTTTGTTTTATACCGGATCTATTTAGCACCATTTTTCATCTGGTACATATTCCAGATCTATTTGATCTATTCTTGGTGGTAAATTCCGATCCCGAGTAATGAAGTATTCAAAGTGAACAATCGGTTTATTGATGGATTGGTCATGATAAGCCTAAGTAAAAATAGGGATAAGAACATTCAGGCCTATCTTCTGGGGGATACATTTAACAACAAATGTTTTGATAAGCTTTCTGACAGAAACCGATGGTATCTTGAAGATAAATTCAATTCGTATTTTTCGTTGGAAAAGTTTGAAAAATCTTTAAATTTTCCAGGAATCGTTTTAAATATTGTAATTGTATATTGTTCAATTGCATATTCTACAGATTTTAGAAAATCCCCCGGACTTCTTGGCTGTTAAACAAATTTGTTAGAACTTATATATGCTTCTAGAAACTGAACGAACTCTTTAAAAAATATTTTCTGAATTACAATGAACTTCAGAAAACCTATGAAGATTGGGTGGAAATATAATCAACTTGACAGAAGTTGATTAAGCTTCCCGATAGTTGAATAAACTTATTGGAAGTTTCAAGATAATCATGAAGTTTCCTCGCTCTCTTTGAGATTAGAAGTGTTGGAACTCCAGAGAAGTTCACTGAAAAGCCGAAACATTCTCAACGTTTCTGGAAACTTGGTTGAACTTCCCAAAAGTTTGCTGATCATCCATGGAATAGAAACAACTTTCTGGAAATAACCGGAACTTCGAGAAACAGCTTCCCAGAAGTAATTTGGACTTCCATTTGGTACATCTTTCATGATAAAAAGCAGAATATCACAAATATTTTAATAATGTTGTTAGACCTTATAAGAACTTTTTAGAATCTCCAAGATTGTGATTCGGTGGAAATCCCGCGAAATTGATTAAACAGTTAGTTTAGTTCCTTGATTATCGAGATTTTCAGCCCTGGGCTGGTTCATCTCCCGTCGTGGCCACTCAAATACCTTTTGAGTATTTTCGTAGCTTGTTCGGGGGTGAGATTCGAACTCGTGACTTTGACGTGAGAGGTATGGATGCTAACCTCTACGCCGGGATCGCCCCCATTGATTGATTAAACATTTAAAAGTAGTTGATTTTTTTATTCTCGTTTCGGAACAGTACGAAAAATTATCGTGTGGTAAGAAGTTTAAGTTCTTCTTAAAACTTAAGTACCCTGAGCTTCTGGAATGTTTCCTGAACTATTGGAAAGTTTCTTGAGCTTCTGGGAAGATCCCTGAACTGCGAGGAATCTCCCTAAACTTATGGAAAAAAATGCTTGGAATGTTTCCTAACATTTTGAAAATGCTCAAAAATCCTTAGAAGTGTCCTGTTTTTTTGGGACGTTTTCTGAAATTCTGGAAAGTTCCTAGATCTTAAGAGAAATTCTCTGAAATTCTTGGAAGATTCCAGGACTTCTAAGAAATTTTCTGAATTTCTGGAAAAAAACTTTAAGCATCTGGGAATTTATTTGAGCATTTGGGAAGTTCCCTGAAATACTGGGAAGTTCTCTGAACGTTTGAGATGTTCTCTGAACGTTTGAGATGTTCGTTGAGCTTCTGAAAAGTTTCCTGATCTTTGGGAAAGTTCCCTGATCTCTGTGGACATTTTCTGAAGTTCTGGGAAGTTTTCTTATTTTCTGGGAAGTACCTCGAACTTAAAGGAAGTTTCTTGAACTCCTACAACTTCCCCGAAACTTCTGAGAAGTTTCCTATACTTCTGGGAAGTTTCATGAACTTTTGAGAAGTTATCTGAACCTCTAGGAAGATCCGCAAACTTTTGAAAAGCTTCACGAATTTCTGGAAAGTTATTTGAACTTATGAGATGTTCTCTAATTTTCTGTAAAATTCCCTGAATTTTTAGGAAGCTCCCTGAAATTCTGGGAAATTCCCTGAATATCTTGCGTTGTTATATGAACTTCTGAGAAATACCCAAAAAATGCTAATAGGTATTCTGAACTTGTAGGAAGCTCCCTGAATTTCTGGATAGTTGCCTGAACCTCTGGGAAGAACCCTTAACTTCTTGGGAAATACTTGATTTTCTAGATAGTTCCTGATTTTCTGGGATGTTCCCTTAACATCAAGGAGAATCGTAAAACTTCTGGGAAGTTTCCAGAATTTCTTAGAAGTATCTTGAACTTCTGATAATTTCCCAGAGTATCTGGGAAGTTCACTGAATTCATGCGATTTTTTTCGAACTTTTGGGAAGCATTTTTGTTTATCAGTTTCTTCACCTCTTCCGATGTCGGGGGACGCAAATACTGCGGGTCGTAAGTCTTCAGGATTGCTTTGGAAAAGTTCTTCAGGGTCAGCAGGCTGGTTGACTCCCCAATCCTGGAAAGTCCCCGATCTTTGGGGTAGTTTTCTGAAATTCTTGAAAGATTCCAGGACTTCTGAGAAATTTCCAGAATTTCTAGGAAGTATCCTGAGCATCTGGGAATTTTTTTGAGCTTTTGGGAAATTCCCTGAACTTCAGGGAAGTTCGGGTCTGAACATCAGGAACGTTCTTTGAACGTCTACGATATTCGTTGAGCTTTTGGAAAGTTTCCTGATCTTTGTGGGCATTTCCTGAAGTTCTGGGAAGTTTTCTAAATTTCTGGGAAGTACCCCGAACTTCAAGGAAGAACAGAGAAATTCTCTGAACTTCTATAAGTTCTCTGTACTTCTGGGAAGTTTCATGAACTTCTGAGAAGTTCTCTGAACCTCTAGGAAGATCCGACAATTATTGAAAAGCTTCTTGAATTTCTGAAAAGTTCTCTGAACTTACGCGATGTTCTCTAATTTTCTGGAAAGCTTCCTGAAATTTTGGGAAACTTCCTGAAATTTTGGGAAATTCCCTGAACATCTTGCGTAGTTATATGAACTGCTGAAAAATACCCAAAATATGCTGATAAGTATTCCTAACTTGTAGGAAGCTCCCTGAATTTCTGGATAGTTGCCTGAACTTCTTAAAAGAACCCTCAACCTCTGAGGAAATCTTTGATTTTCTCGACAATTACCTGATTTTATGGGATGCTCCTTAAACTTCAGGGCGAATCGTAAAATTTTTGGAAAGTTTCTTGAATTTCTGGGAAGTATCCTGAGTTGAGGTTCTGGAAATATTCCTGCTCTTTCGGGGAAGTTCCCTGATCTTTGTGGACGTTTCCTGGAGTTCTGGAAAATTTCCTGAATTTTGAGAAAGTACCCTGAACTTCAAAGAAGTTTCTTGAACTCATACATGTTCCCTGAACTTCTGATAAATTCCCTATTCTTCCGGGAAGTTTCATGATTTTCTAGAGGTTCTCTTAACCTCTAGAAAGATCCGCAAACTATTGAAAACTTCATGAATTTCTGGGAAGTTCTCTGAACTTATGCGATGTTCTCTAATTTTATGGAAACTTCCCTGAAGTTCTGGGAAGCTCCCTGATCATCTTGCGTAGTTCTATTAATTTCTGAGAAACACTCAAAAAAATCTGACAAGTTTTCTGAACTTGCGGAAAGCTCCCTGAATTCTGAATAGTTGCCTGAATCTCTGGGAAGAACCTTTAACTTCTGGCAAGTGCCTGGATTATCTGGACACTTCCCTGATATTCTGGGACATTCCCTTAACATCAGAGAGAATCGCAAAACTTCTGGGAAAGTTTCCTGAATTTCTAAGAAGAATCCTGAACTTCTGATAATTTCCTGAGTATCTGGGAAGTTCACCGAATTCATGCGATTTTTTTTTTCGAACTTTTGGGAAGCATTTTTGTTCATCAGTTTCTTCACCTCTTCCGATGTCGGGGGACGCAAATACTGCGAGCCGTAAGTTTTCAGGATAATTTCACAAAAGTTCTTCAGGGTCAGCAGGTTGGTTGACTCTCCAATCCTGGAAAGTCCCCGATCTTTGGGGTAGTTTTCTGAAATTCTTGGAAGATTCCAGGACTCCTGAGAAATTTCCTGAATTTCTGAGAAGTATCCTGAGCATCTGAGAATTTCTTTGAGCTTTGAAAAAGTTCCCTGGACTTCGGGGAAAATCTCTGAATACCTGGGACGTTTTCTGAACGTCTAAGATGTTCGTTGAGCTTTTGGAAAGATTCCTGCTCTTTGAGGGAAGTTCCCTGATCTTTGTGGACGTTTCCTGGAGTCCTGGAAAGTTTTCTGAATTTTGTGGAAGTACCCTGAACTCCAAAGAAGTTTCTTGAATTCTTACAAGTTCCACGAACTTCTGATAAATTCCCTATTCTTCCGGAAAAATTTCATGATTTTCTGAGAAGTTCTCTGAACCTCTAGGAAGATCCGCAATCTATTGTAAAGATTCATGAATTTCTAGAAAGTTCTCTGAACTTATGCGATGTTCTTTAATTTTCTGGAAATTTCCCTGAAATTTTGGGAAACTCTCTGAACATCTTGCGTAGTTCTATTAATTTCTGAGAAATACTCAAAAAAAACTTATGAGTTTTCTGAACTTGTATGAAGCTCCCTCAATTTTTGGATAGTTGCCTGAACTTCTGGGGAAAACGTTAAACTTCTGGCGATGTTCTTTAATTTTCTGGAAATTTCCCTGAAATTTTGGGTAGCTCCCTGAACATCTTGCGTAGTTCTTTTAATTTTTGAGATATGCTCAAAAAAATCTGATATGTTTTCTGAACTTGTGGGAAGCTCCCTGAATTTCTGGGAAGAACTTCTGGGAAGAATTTCTGGAAACTTATTTGAACTTATGGGATGTTCTCTAATTTTCTGGAAAGTTCCCTGAATTTTTGGGAAGCTCCCTGAAATACTGGGAAATTCCCTGAACATCTTGCGTAGTTATATGAACTTCTGAGAAATACACAAAAAATGCTGTTAAGTATTCTGAACTTTAAGGAAGTTCCCTGGATTTCTGGATAGTTGCCTGAACTTCTGGGAAGAACCTTTCACTGGCGAGTTCCTGGATTTTCTGGACAATTCACTGATTTTCTGAAATATTCTCTAAACATCGGGACGAATCGCAAAACTTCTGGGAAGTTTCCTGAATTTCTGAGAAGTATCCTGAACCTCTGATAATTTCCCCGAGTATCTGGGAAGTTCACTGAATACATGCGATTTTTTTCGAACTTTTGGGAAGCATTTTTGTTCATCTGTTTCTTTTCCTCTTCTGTTGTCGGGGGACGCAAATACTGCGAGCCGAAAGTCTTCAAGATTGCTTTACAAAAATAGTTCATGGTCAGCAGGCTAGTTGACTCCCCAATCGTCACATTTTCAGTTCGAGAGAACAAGCTAAGGAACCGTACCCCGTTTGCACTACAACCTATAATATGTGATATAGAGTATCTTGATATCAAAAGACATGCACATTATTTCCAGTAAAAACTAGACGCATATTTGCTGATATCAAGATACTCTTTATCACGTAATAAAGAATTCTGGTGAGTGCGAGCTTTTTAGTGGAAGCTGTTACGAGAAAATGAGAAGACAGATTAGTTATTTCCATTTAATTACAACTACCTTTATTGCTTATGTTGACAGATGCAGATATCATTTGTGGAAATGCATGTCTAACATCTGACATACACGTAGACAAATGGTCATTATTCGAGAACAAAATGAACCCTTCATATTTGTCTTGACATGCAACAAGTACCATCAGCAAAAGTCTTGCTTTCTTCGTTAGTTCCATTTGCGTACCCCTCGAAATTCATTGTTGTGACATTTCTTTGATTCAATTCGTCACAAACTTACACTGCTGGGATGAAAACTAAACAAGTTGTGTTCAGGTAATAAGTTTTAAAAGTTTTAAGGATGGATGACAAGAAATTCTTCTTGTTCTTCTACTAGAAAACCGAAATTGCATCATATGGGACTGCACCTAAAACGCACTAGAATCTCAGCGCAAAGTAGCTGAAAAATATGAAATGAGTCGCAGCGCAGTTCAAAGGATTACTTTGGAGCACATTTTCGAAAGTGTTACAAATAGGCTTGGCTGCGGCGCATAATGTAAAACTGACCACCGATCGAACGTGGAAATCATCCGTAAAATCAGAAAAGAACCATCCATCACCGTCCGGACACTCGATCCTTGATAAAATGGTATTTTATGTCCAGGTGCTCGATCCGTTTCGATTCAGCATTCTTGGCAAATCCAATGCAGTCTCGGTTATCTTCATAAATAGTCACGGGATCCGACGGTGCGTTGCAGTTGAGGTCTCCCAGAAGTTCGGCCAACCTTATTCCTTCGAGACCGTTGATCCGTAAACCTTGAACAGGAAGCCCGTCACCGACTTTCGATCTTCTGTATCGGATGCCCAGTCGGAGTCGACGAATCCTAAGAGTGGTCTGGTGTCTTCATTTCTCTTGAAGTTGAGCCCCATGGTAGCTGTTCTCTTGAGGTAGCTCATAATACGCTTCAGTATTTGCCAGTGGTTCTTCGTTGGTGACTGCAGGAACCTTCGCATTTGGTACGTCAAACTGCCTAGTGACTCCCGGTATGGCTGCGTGGTACGACTTCCCTCACCGGTCAGCTGAAGTCCTTTCTCCATCGAACTTTCCGCGGGATTGCATTCAATCATGCCAGAGTATTAGTAGCTGCTGCCTCCTGTGCCAGCTTTAGTTCACCATGATTCCGGTCGCACTCCACTCGCATCCCCAAGAAAAACTTTGTTGGTTCACAATGGGCCCTTTCGAACTCATCAGAAATACGGCGCGTCAACTTCTCGATTGTTCGGATGTTCTTTCCGACTATCTGTAGCTCGTCTGCGTAGATCATAAGTACGCATTAAACTCCATTAACTTCCATGGTGTGGTCACGGTTGGATTTCTGGAATCCTAGTTTCAGCAGTGTGGAATTGAATCTGTCGTTCCATCCAGCATTGGGGGGCTTGTTTTAGACCATACAGTGATTTTAGTAGCTTGCACATGATGCCTTGTTTCGCTTTCCCGCCTTGAGGTACTTTCATGTAGAGGTCCTCTTTCAGCATTCCGTGGGAATAAGCCGTCTTGACATCCATCTGTTGTACGTGAAAACTATGACAGCAATGGTCAACCCCACATGAACCACACGGATGCTTCAGAAACCCCTTTGACCACCAGTCGTGCCTTATGTCGAATCTGTCATCCGGTCTCGTCCTCCATGAGCCGGAACACCCATTTTTTTTAAGCTTCCATACATCGTTGACCTTCATGGAGCTTTAGATCAACCCCGTTTTACTGGGGCGAATAGGCTACTGTTGGCTCCACCTGGATTCCCATCGCTTTGTAGTACCTCTTCTGGTTGTTCGAGAAAAACTCACGGCCTTGGTCCGTTTCGAAATCTTTGCACCAAATGCCGCTGTCGCCATTGCTGAAAATTCTTGAATTTTTTCGAATAACTCTGATTTCTTCCGGAGCAGGTACGCCACAGCGAAAAAATGTGACTGGTTCCCTAAACGGCGGCTAGATCGGTCTACATACGTCGGAATGGATGCGCTCTAACGGTCGGGTTGCACTGTCTCCTGCACCATTGAATGGCTCCCGGCTGTACACACCAAGGGCCAGGTTCTCACGCATCAGAGTGGCCAATGGCCATGCCTGTTTCATCGATGTGACCGAGATGACAAGGCCAGAGGTCAGCACACTCTAGTTTAGCCAAACTCGCATTGGCCCGTTGGATCGCCATTTCCAAAACGTTAAGATTTACTCGCAGACATGCCGTCGCAATCGTTTCACAATCGTCGTTGAAGAGCACTTCCACACCGGCCTTGGTCAACTTCTACACGGACATGAGATTTTCCCTCAGAGTCGGAACATCTTTCGCCGTCATCAGAACGCCGCGGTTGCTCATTCCACTGAGGATTCTACGTTCTTTGCTACGTCAATGTACACCGGTTGCTTCAGGGCTTCCACTGATGATAAATGTTGCTTCGAATTCACTGTATCATAATTGGACCCAGAGTCCAGTAGAAATTCAAGCAACTCACCGGATCGCTTCTTGCTTCTGGAACTATCCGCCATGAACACAACCGATCTTGATCCATTGGCAACGTTGGCGTTGGTCTTCTTTCGGTAATCTTTGTTCATGTGGCCGCGTTTACCACAGCCGAGACATTTCCCGGTGAACTAGTCGCTTCCGTGCTTCTCCCGTTGGTCGCCAGCAAATGCGGTAGGTTTTTCCTCGTATCTATGCATCCTGTCCCCAACACAAACCCCCCCCACACTCCCACTCCTCCCCCTCCCCCCCCCCCCCCCATCCTTTCCCACCCTTCTCCTCCTTCTTCCCCCCCCTCTACTCCCCCCCCCCCCCCTCCACTCCTCTTCCAACGGTTTAAACCCTCTTTCTCATTCGCCCATTAGCAAATGAGGTCCGTAATTCTAAAGAGATACGACAAATTAACAGAGCTTGAATAGTTTTAAAGGGCTTTTTTAACGTGTGGTGAGACTGACTCCAGTTGCTTCGGTTGCAGCCATTCGCGATCCTCAGTATCATCGACTGCTTGATCTGCAACAGGAAATAATAAGCTGCACGATAAATAAATAAAAGTGCACAAGGCTTCTACCCAAGAGATACGTTTTAAGATCATTTTGCTTGATTTTACTTGATTTTTGTAAAAACAATCATTGTTCTGAATATTGTAGAATAATTTCAACCACCTTCGATTATTCTCGATTCAATTTGCAACCTGCTGGTAGTAACTTCATGATGATGGAGTTTGCTTAATCGTGTATGTCGAATCATCAACTGTCTGTCAACTCAGTCCGATTTGCTTTTCAACATGGAAGGCGGTTTTAAATTAGGATTTTGATTGTCGTTGACTTATTGATCATCAGTTAAGAGTGTACTTTGATGCATTTTTGAAATTTTTAAAAGCAGTTTATGGAAACGCATCACATCGGATCGCGTAAAGCCCGCGTTATTTTGTATAGAAGAGTATAAATGATATAGAAACGAAATACCGATACGTAAATAAACAAATACATAAAAGTAAATTGAGTCTTAAGGTTTGGACAATTCTTACTTTAGGTGGATTAAGAGTGAAACAGCATTTGAAAATATAGAAAAACCTCGATAATTTTTTCGACATCTGGTCCGCCTTAGTCCATCATTATTTCAGCAAACGCTTGAATTGCATTCTTTTTAGTAGATTCAACTGCCCTAAAAGACTTATTCCCAGCATTACTCATCCAGCCCACTTTTTTCCACTCCAGTACCTATCAGATAAATCGCAAAAACATAGCAGCAAAAGAGCACTTCATATCTAGTTTATCACAAGAAAACCCGGTAACAAAAGTCAGTAACACACTCTGAAGCGGCGACAACTGGAGTTGAACCCTATGCCGCTACTATCGACTGGCACTCCACAGCTCGTCTATCTATACACTAACTCGGCAATCCTTCCCGTATCCACTACACATCTAGGAATCATCTATCGAACTTATGACTATGCTCTAGACTATAGATATAAATATGAATAATATGTGTAGATATGTCCAAACAAAACAAAACAATTCTCTCAACTATCACTCTCGCTCATCAAAGCAGGGCACCACAAAAACGAAAACGACGGAAAAACACTTTCTATAATCTATGAGTCTAAATCTATAAATCTATCACTTTGGCACCGCTCTAGGAATCAATGTTTGCCTTTCTGGGAAACTTTGCCGGCTGCTTGTTTTGTGTCGAGATAAGAATGCGAATGCGAAGAAGAAGAAAAAAAAAATTACGAAACGAATCTCGGCTTACTTCTCGCTCGGCACGTCATCGTCTTCTTCCCTCCACCGTCACCAACACAAACATCAAACTGTCTTATTGTCATCGGCGCGAAGTTTCATCGCGCCTAACCGCTCTTGAATGATCCCGGTGAGTGTGCGGGGTTGATCTAATCGAGATTTACTCTGACAGACTCGCGGGGTGACACTTGAAATATATATATTTATACATGCACTGTGATTATATTGATGATTGATTTTAAAGCATACTTTGTTTATGTTTAGTTAATATTTTTTTTCCCGCTCTTCTCTTTGATGAGTTGCTTAACAAGTGTGCGGTGCGATTGTGTGTGTGTGTGTGTTCAAGTGGTTATTCAGACACTAGTAGTAGGCTCTGATTACATTTCCGTTGTCGCGGTTACACGCAGGGTTCAAAGCAACGTGGGTTTGTCCAATGCTAATTAATTTGAATATTTTATTATGATTACAATCGGAAGCTTGGAAAACATTAATTTGATGGTTTTATGGTCTGAATTGCCACTCATAGACCTGGCGCCGGTTCGTTGCTTCTCTCTTTATTTATTTTTTCAATGTGGTAGCCAATGTGACTTTATTATGCGACATGTGTCATATGTATTGCAAAGTGAGTTGTTGCTTTTTTTTGCCAATGTTTGTGTACATTGCACTTGAAAGCCGTTATCAAAATGAATCTGATTTTAATATCGTTTATTATAAGTAGCTTCGTCTGCCATAAAAACAGAGAGCACAGCACGCCATGATCAATTTTCATTAGTGTCATGGTCCGGTGCGGTGAAAAACAACTTTCAATATTTACAACCACCCACAAACGAACGCGACCGCGCACTCTAATGGTGACGAATGGCCCTGCAAGCGTTCGAAAATATTTTCAAATCCTGTTAGAATCCCAGTTTTTCATTGCCGGAGGATTATTATCGATTTGGACAGCTCTAAAAGTTTGATTCGGTTGTTTTCGGTCGGCCAGCTTTTGGACAACCAATCAAAGAAGGCGAAATTTGTTTTTGCGCTGACTGCAGTTTGGCTTGGGGAAATAATTATTTGCATCATTAGGTACTCGGCTAAAGTTGACGCAGACTGTGCATTCGTGTGAAGTGTAAAGAACCACTTGAAAGACAGCTGCCAACTTATCGTAAAGAGCGGCACACTACTGCTGAAAGAAGCCGTTGAAATCTTGAGGGGAAAAAAAGTGATTAAAAGAAAGTTGTTTTCCACCGCCTCGACATAAGTAGTGTAATGCCTCTCCCATTGCAGTAAAGCTACTTACGAAGAAACTGAGGAGCGGAGAAGAAAGTAAGTTTAACAAGAGTACAAAAACCGTGCAGCTTAAATCCAGTAAAAGTTTATTAACAGCTTTACAGCGGTGGATTGCGGAGTGAAGTGAAAATTCTTCTTTACTGTGGCCGGATTTGGCTTTTCTTTGCCGCTTTTGATCAAGCGTGAATAGTTTTGAAGGATGCATTTGAGAAGCACTTCTTACTGCGTTTTAGCGCATCGTGAGGGATTAAATGCTGTGCACGGGAAGATTTGGACACGAATGGACAAAGTTGGATAATATATTTTCATTCTAGGTATGCTTAAGAAATGTATTTTTCAATATTCACGTGTTGAGAAGTAGCACACTCAGATAGAAGATTTCAATTGGCGATTGGACACACACCGCTCTATGTGGTGCCCGATGCGCGAATATGCCCTTTTCAAATATACATCATCATCAAAATCGGCTACGTGTATGTGACAGATAATTATCTTTTGTTGTTATAACCACAAAATAATCTGAATAAACAAGTTGCAAAGGTTTTTTGTTCGGAGCGGTTTCTTTTCTCGATTCATCCGATTACCGTTTATTGTTCCTCTGCCCTTCCTCCGTCAAAAGGTTATTGGCCCAGAGTTGTAACCGCGAAAAAAAAGTTTTTTTTTGTGATCCCGTGAGTGGAAGAGTTATTTTTCCTTGTGTGAAATATGGTGGAGCAGCAGCCTTTTCAACTTCCCAGGCTGAACAACCAAAACTATCAGTCCTGCAAGTTCGAGATCGAGATGATGCTCATCAGAGACGATTTGTGGACCGTGAGTGCTGAGCCCAAACCCGAACCCGTGACGTCTGCATGGACAAAGGTAGACATGGAAGGCTCGAGGGACGATTTGTTTATGCATTGAGGATAGTCAAACTCGGAACTTTACCTTCTCAAGAAGCTAACGTGGCTGGAGCTCGGAGCAGCATCTGTTGCATTTCACGGATTTGTTCCAGCGTATCGCGGATACCGGGGACGAGATCCCGAAGAAATGGCAGGAGGCGTTGTTGCTGTGCACAATGCCAGACCCATAGAATACGCTGGCGATGGCACTGGAGCAGCGACCTGCTGATTAACTGACTATCGACTCGGTGAAGTCAAAGTTGCTTCCCGAGGCTGAAACACAGTGTGCATGGATCGGCTGCAGGGGACGGAGGTGCTGACAAGGCATTGCAAACGGATTGTCATAAGCACCGTGATGTTCAAGTGATGGAAACAAAGATACCCGTACCTGTTTTCACGTCAAGCAGAACTTTCACGCCTCGAAGAAGATTTCTGAGAGTTCCGGAAGCAAGGAGGGATCGAATCAACCGAAGAAAGGCGACGAAAAGGCGAAGAAAGCGAGTGTTGAGGCATGTCATGGATGGTTGGCCACGGCGAGCCGTCGTGATGGTTTGTCAACAGCGGAGCATCCCGCAATATGACCGGTGACAAACCAAATTTCAAGGCGTTCAATGAAACCAAGGGCATAAGCGTGATGTTGGCAGATGGAGAACGTCCCGAATCATCCGGAACCGGCCACGAAACTGTCGTTGGGATGGACAGCGAGGACGAGCCTGTCGACGATATGCTTTGTGTCTCGAAGTTGGTGATTTCGGTGAGTACACTGGCAAATAAACGTTTCACGTGGTGATCGCTGCGAGGTTCGAGGCCAACAGGGAGGAGTCAGGGATCTGGCATTACGCCACGGAACTCTGTACAGATTGTGCACTCCAGTATTCAGTATTCAATCGCCCCACACCGAACACTGCCAGCCTACCTGGCATCGCCGGCTAGGGCATCGTGATATCGATGTTGTCCGGGCGATTCCGATCAACGGATATGCGGAGGGAATGAAGTTTGTTGATTGTGGTGATGAGTTGACTTGCTAATGCTGTTTGGAAGGAAAAATGTCCCAAGTTCCGTTCCGAAAGTAGGTCGACCGCGGCGCTAAAGACAAGCTTGATATAGTGCATACCGGTCTTAGTGAGCCGTTGACTAGTACGCCTAGCGGAAATAAGTAGTTCAGGTCGGTAAGACTCCGTGTATTTTGCAGTCCGTTGGGGGTGGTGAGCACCAGGAGGGAACTGCAGGCTGTCCTCTAAGGGGACGGAATAATGTGTCAATTTTCGGCTCCATATTACTCCCAGCAGAACGGGGTAGCGGAGAAAAAAAATGGCTACCTAAAGCAGATGACGATGTGTATGGTGTTGGATGCAGGCTTGGAACAGCGACTCTGGGGTGAAGCGGTTTTGACGGCAACCTATATCCGGAACCGTTTGCCAACCAGGTCCATCGGCATGAGTCCATTCGAACGCTGGTACAATAGGAAGCCGTCGTTGGAGCACTTTAGAATCATTGGGAGTGAAGCGTGGGTGCAGGTTCCTGCGGCAAAACGGAAGAAGGTGGCAGTGAAGTCGCGAAAAATGGTGTTCCGTTACCTGTCCGTTTCAGGGATTACGAAATGGGTCTCGTGGTGATGGAGCAGAACGAGCCCGCTACTTTTAAGGAAGCCGTCGGTAGACCAAATAACGAGGAGTGGTTGAAAGCCATGAAAGAAGAATTCCAGTCCTTGACTTCCTGTGGTACGTGGCGGTTAGTAGATTCACCAGCTAACCGCAACATTATTGGCAGCAAGGCAGGACTACCGGAAAAAGCTAAACGCCGAGGGTGAAGTTGAGAAGTTTAAAGCTCGGCTCGTGGTTCATGGCTTCACTCAACGGTTCGGTCGTGATTACGATGCAATCTTAGCCCCTGTGTGTTTTTGGCATGCAGTGTTGTTGGCAGTCGCAGGACGGCAGAAAATGGCCGTTAAACATCTGGACGTTGAATCGGCCTATCTTTATGGGACGCTAGGCAAGGAAATCTACAAGCGGCAATTGTCGAGGTTTATAGTTCAGAAGAAGGCGCACCAAGTTTGTAGATTGAGAAAGAGTATTTATGGCCTGAAGCAGGTGGCCAGTGTTTGGCATCAGAGGATAACCCAAATTCTGATGGGACTAGGATTTAGAAATGACGAACCAGCGGAGGATATTTGTTTTTGTATGTCGACGACATCTTGGTGGATTGTGCGCAGGAGGAGGAAATCACAATCATCTAGAGAGCGTTGCACGAGAAGATTCAGATCTCGAAGCTGAGTGACGTATCATGTTTTCTAGGACGGAAGGACGAAAGCGGCATCTACACCCTCAGCTAGGAGAGCTTCAGTAAGAAATTAGTCAAGCGCTACGGGAAGGATGGAGCGAAAGTTTCCAAGTACCCGATGTACTCGGGCTATTTCAAGCTGAGCAAGGATGGAAAGAAGACAACCAAGATTACCACAGTCTCAATAGTTCTCTATTAAACCTCGCATTTCAAATTGTGTCGGAATTCTGAGCCGTAAGATCAGTTTTCCGTCGGAGGTTGATTGGACCGAGAGTCAGCGGATGAAACGCTACCTGGATCATACAGTGGACTACAGGCTAAAATTGGGTAACGCGGAGGAGAATATCAAGCTGGTCGGCTACTGTGACGCCAACGGAGCCGGCGACACTAGCGACAGGAAGTCTTGCAGCGGATATATGTTCCGTCTAACCAGCGGAAACAGGGTTACGTGACTCTGTCAACTATGGGGGTGGAGTATGTAGCACTCTCCGAGACTGCATATGAGGTCGTGTGGCTGCGGAATTTACTGAAGAAGTTAAACGAAGCGCAGATCAAGCCGATTGTAGTGTTTGAGGACAACGGAAACTGCCTCGACTTCGTTTCCCTCGATCAACACAAGAAGAGAACGAAGCATATTGATACGCGGTATCACTATACTCGTGAGTTTCGGCATCTGGAGCAATCGAGTTGAGGTGCTGTCAGTCGGAGAAGATGATAGCGGATATCCTAACGAAGTCGCTCGGTGCTACGAACCCAAGCAACACACAAGCTTTATAACAGTTGAAAATACTTTTATTTGACTAGATTTGGTTATATAGAAGCTTACTCAACAATAAAATCATGAAGATGTGTTACTCGGGGAAGGTGGTCTGGTACGCAAACCGGACGTAGGAGGTTAAGGTTGAATTCGCGAGAAGGAGTATTGAACGCACAGTGGTGCCTGATGCGTGAATACGCCCTTTTCAAATGTACATCACCATCAGCACATTCGGCTCACAGGGCTAACCGCCTTCAACGTTGGGCTTAAACGCTACTGTGCTACTACTTTGAAATAGAGTACGTGTCCACAACGCAGTTTGGATACGTTGACGTACTATCTCGTCTAAGCCGGATGAGAATTTTATCATCGCCTCAACTCAACTGGAAGATGACATTGAGATTCCACTTGAAGAAGCAATCAGCTCGCTACCTGTGACGTTCAAGTCGGTGCGTAGTGCTACTTTCCAGTGCGCAGTTCTCCAACAAGTGGTTTACTAAATCCAGCATGGATGGCCCTCAAAACTATACAACATCACCAACATTGCAGTACGCCCTTTCTTCGCTCATCGAGATGCATTGTCGCTGGTGAAGAGGTGCATGATGATGTCCAACCATTTGATGGCATCCGTCAACGAGTTCTCAAGCAACTACACAGAGAACACCCGGGGATGGAGCGCATGGAAACTGCTGCACGTAGCCACGTATTCTGGTCGGGAATCGACGACAAAGTTGCTGAGTTTGTCAAGAAATGGGAAAACTGTGCCACTTTTTCGATGACATCTTCCAAGGCTCCGCTACAGTCGTGGCCACTAGCATAATCTTCCTGGAATCGAATCCATGTCGATTTCGCTGGCCTAGTCAACGGTCTACACCTCCTGGTAGCTGTAGATGCCTTCTCAAAATGGTCATAAGTCCACACCATACGATCCCCGACAGCATCAGCAGTAATCGAGTTCTTGAATGAACGTTTGGCGTTCCCAATGTCCAGTTCCCGTCAGAACAGTTTGCGGTGTTATGCAGAAAAAATGGCATTCAGCACTTCCAAATCTCGCCGTATCATCCCCAGTCCAATGGTCAAGAGGAGAGACTTTCCTCCAGCTTTAACGAACTACCTCCAGCCGTGTTCTGAATGGCAGGACTCCTTCGCAGAAGATGCTTGGTCGTAGCCTGAGGACAGTTCTTGATCTCCTTCATTACGAGCAACCGATGCCAGTGCACCTCAATCATCGCCAGAACGAGCAGTTCAATCGGAAGCACGGTGCAACTCAACGCGACTTCCGTAAAGGTGACAAATTTTTCTTCAAGGTCTTCTGTAGCAACACAAGGTGGCAGTGGGTTCCTGGTGTCATCATCGAAGTCATCGGATGGAAGAAACTCATCAGGTCACACACCAATCAACTTAAGCATCGTTCCAGCGTCGAGACGTCAATTGCAGTAGATTTGCCACCACTGGGTATCCAGGTTGATATGTTTGGCCTGCATTCCACGAACGCTTGGTGCCCCTCTCTCGGCAACGTCAGGGTCAACCCGAGAAAACGGTTTCTGGTGTATCAACCTCCAACGTTCGGCAAGAAACTCAATCACGGTCTGTAGTAGAGACTGAAGTGGAAGCAGATTCCAGTCAATACAGACAAGCTAAGTCTGTTCTCGAACAAGAAGCAAGATCCAGGCAACCATTAGCCGGTACTGTTCAAGAGTCCTAACCATCGGCGGCAGAGGATAATCCGGATGCCTTCCCGATTTGAACTATACCTGTTCTGGAAATAAAAAGGGAGGAATGTTGGAGACTAACATAGTAGTCGACAGCAAATGTTTGGGGGCAACCGCTGCGGTTACCATGGATGGATCATAGCAACAGTCGATAGTGATAGATATAGAAGAGAACAGCTGTAAGAGTCAGGTTAGTTTTTCCACTCCTAGAATAATGAATAATTATTAACAACAAGCTTTCTCTATTTGGAAGAACACAAGAATTATTGAATATTAAAATTTTGAAAAGCAGCACACTCAAATAGAAGATTCCAAAGGCTTTAGCCACTAGGCTACCACTTAGAAACCGGCTCATGTGAACAAATCCATCCATGAAACCAACTTTATTATTGTTTTGTTTTTCCTTCTCCAACAGTAAGTAGCTAGCTGATCATTGGACTAGATAATGACGGGTGAATGAAATCGCAAAAAGAAAAATACAAACATTTGAAGTAAACGCGTCAGCAGCAGCGGCCACTTTGCTTGATTATAGAATTTTGTTTTACAAAAACACACACACACACACACAATTGCACCTCATGATGCTCACAATTTCCATTCCTTGCTTAATTGCTAACAATTCTAGGATAAATCTCTCCTGCTTAACAACTAGAAGACGGTCGTCTTATTTCTCATCACTGCCAAATTATACACACCCAACAAAACAGTTTCGCCACCTTTGGCTCCAACTTTATACATTTTTTTTTCGGTAAAAGTATGGGTGGTTCTTATTTATCTTTTGTATTTTCACGACTCATGATTTCATGTTGTTTCACACAAACAACGACCGAACAGAAAAGGCAAACAGAACTCGCGAAACAAGAAAAAAAATGAACAGTTGCTTACGCTCCCTCACATTTGTCGTGAAGAATTTTTCATTTGTCCCGAAAGTTTTATTTTTCCTTAAGATTTTTAATTCATTTATTTACACACTTACGACGGAGGGAACAAAGTTTTGGTTCGCTTTTTTTACGCTCTCTTTCTCTCTGTTTGCTGCCATGCTTCCAGTTGTCAGAAGTGACTTTCTCTTTTCTTTCGTTTGCTTACTTAAAGTTACATGTACTTTTTTTTCCTTTCTTTCTTTAGTATGAAGTCCAGTAATGAGACACTGAATGATATTAGAGTGCTGCTTTGCCAAATCCGGTCACCGTCTTCTCGTTTGATGAAGTTGACGGAGTCATTCACCGTCAACTTCACCATCAGATCTGCAGTAAATAGAGCTGGTGGCGAGTGAATTTTCCTCAAACGAGAAGCGAGACGGATCAATGGGAAAGATCAGCCCGAGATAAATCCTCCCCTGTTTGGGTCAATAAAGTTTAATTAGTTAATTTGTGTGTGTTTTGCTCTCCGGAGAGTTGTCATATTTTGATGTACAAACACACACACACACTCTATCTCTCACAGACTCGCGATTGCTGTTGTGCTCCTAATTTATTGTTTTACTTTCGTCTTAGGCAACCGTCGTGAGTTCAACCACCAGCCACATTTTCCCGAACGCAGCCCCCATCGCAAATTGTTCGAGAAGTTACTGCTCCAAGCTTATATAGACCGTCATCGACAGTTGTCCACAGATTCAGTTTCTAAGGAGATTTTGGAGGTGGAGGAGGAGAACCAGCAGGGGGATTAAGAGTGTTGGAAAAGTTTTCCCCATTTTTCGTTGATTTTTATTGAGAAAGCTGTTTGTCTTTTACCGCATCAGGTCTTGTTTGTCCCGGATGAAATTGCTGCCAATTTTCAACCGTTGATGCTGGCGGAGATGAAGTCTGCGAATGAATCTTGAAATTTGGCCGTGGACAGTATTTACTGAGGTAAATTAATCGTAATAAGCGAAAATTAACGGATAACAGATAATGGTCGAAAAAGGAAAATTCAAGATCTGAAAACAGTTTTTAAAACATCATGTAGTCTAAAGAGACATACCGAAGAATTGAAATGAAAGATTAGAACACAATTGAATTTAAATGCTTAAAATTTCGCTGGTTTTTCAATTGTTTAGAAATTGTTTCACTTGACATATTTTACTTGTAAGATAAATGCAATATCGTCGTGACAAATCAGCGCAGGAGGTCCAATGTTAAGATAATCATTTTAAACGATTCCCGGTAATTTTTACGTTGAATTCATTTGAGAAGTAATTTTTTGGATACACATCTAGGTTTTAGGTTCTATGGAATCTTCGTGAGAAGCAGGTTCACATTCTTACCCAGGTAACCAATAAGCATTAGCACATGCAGTAAATCAACCCTAAATCTGCATTTCAGATGCTACAAGCATTATATTAGCTTATATCAGCATCTTGAATGCTACTTGGTGTAAAGCTGCATTTGAAATGCTATTTAAATGCTTGTAGCCTGTAATAAGCATTTGGAATGCAAAATACCATTAATGAAGCATTATCATAGCATTGCAGCCATATATTGGACCAAAAGTGGCATTTATGTTGCATTTAAGGCGACTTAATTGCTTGATGGGCTGCCGTAAAGACGCTTTGGAATTGCTTATTGGTTACCTGGGTAGCCAATTAACTACAGTAAAAAATTTGTTTTCCGACTTTTGCAAAAACGCGTCGATGGCTCATTTTGGTTTCCAATAAAAGAAAGCAACTTCACACTTAGTGAGATACCCCACCAGCATCCTAACTGTTGATAATCATCGGTCCAAATCGGCTTTCAAGCATTATTGAAAATCACCTTGACTTTCCAATGAAAAAAATTGTCATTACACTTCATGAGTGGCCCCAACAGCATCCTTACTGTTAGTTTAGATTGGTCTATTTTGGCCGTTGGAACGTTTTTCAATAATCCTCACTGTCGATTTAAATCGGTCCATATAGACTGCCCCAGAATGAATGGACGCAGTCAGAAACCGCTCCCATTTCACAATAATTGATAACTAGTTCTTTTTATGGCTGCATCGTCTTGTTTGCCTTTATCTCTAAGTATTTGTTCAATCGTTTTCAACAGTTTGTTCCGATAACATGCGTGGACTTCCAGCGGATCAACGTCGACATATTGTGCACAAATGGTTTACAGAACTCGGAATGTCACTGAGGAAGTTGGCAAAAATGGAAGAAGTAAGTAAGAAAGCCGTGCGAACAGCGATCAGGAAACTTAGTGAGGATAACACGCTTGAGGATAAAACGAAATCGAGTCGAAAAAAAGGTCCTGCTAACCCTCGTTTCGAAAAACGTATAAAGCAAGCATTTGAGTACAAGAAGGAGTTTTCAGAGCCAGATGAGACCAAAAAAGTTGGCACTTTGAACTTAAATGTTCATCATCAAAAAGCAGAAGCGAAATAAGCCCAAAAGTCAGAAACAAGCATCGATCAGAGTGCGAAAGTTGTACGATACGATGATTGCTGGGAATTCGAACTGTATGCTAATGGATGACGAAATCCACGTGATATTCGACTGCAAATCTTTGCCGGGGCCACAATATTATACGATGCAAGAAGGGGAAGTATTGAACCAGTCTGAGATATCAATTAAATTCGAAAATTTTGTTATTTTGCATTAGCAAATAGCCTGCTTCAATGAACAGTGAAATATACATCAAAAAGTACGTAAACAAACAACTTCTACCCATGATTCGAAGCCACGAGGATCCTGTTGTCCTCTGTCCACGAAATCTACGGTAGAATGGTATACTACTGAGAATGTTTCATTCGTTCCAAAGGACATGAAAGCTCCTAATTGTTCGCAAATTCGACCAACAGAGGACTTGTGGGCATTGACGAAGGCACATCGTAGGAAACATGTCTCCGGCAGCAGATTGCATTCAACAGTTTGAAAAAGATTGGAAGAAAGTGTCGCATCTTGTCGCCTAGAAATCTGTGCTGAATCTTATGAAAAACGTTCGCAAGGAGATGCGCCAGCTAGCATACAATTGCTACATTGCAAATATTGAGAACACCTTGATGTGTGAATGAAGTTCGCCTCCCCGCGGTGCACCTTAGAAAGTACGTTCCATTCTCCACTTCCGTGAAGTAGGCTCAGATGTCCCTATACCTGACTTACGCTGATCAGGCTCTGAACACGGTTTCCCATGAAGGGCCATGTCAACCCTCGCATGACCTCCCTTGTCGCCTTCAAGCTTGCATAGATAACCATGGGATCACTATAGCGACTATTCCACGTGGGTTTGGATAGCGGCTGGAGGGGGACCCAATACAATGGAGGGCAATACCTCAGGAACGACCAAACCCCAGGAGAAAGCGAATCCGTTCGCTAAAGGCGCCTAGTGCGGTCCCCACCGCGTAAGACGGTGGGATCCGGCGTGTCCGACACTGGCAGAAGTGCCACGGCATCGGAAGAAGGTGCCACCAAGCTTGGCGTGGCCATGGATGGGCCAGGACTCATCCGGGTCATGGATAGGATGCGGGAAATGCTTCCTAAAATAGTGGAAGTGTCCGAGCAGTTGGATGTGATTATTGACTTTACGTCATCGCGCAACAATATTGCGAAGAACTTGAAACTTAGCCTCCCTAGGCTACGCATGACAGTGCAGGCTGCATGCAAGGAAAGGGAAGAGCTGGAAGCCAAGCTTTTAGCCGAGCAAAGTGCCAAAGAGTGGGCACGGCTAGCAGCCACGGAGAGGGCGAGGGAAATAGCCACGAAGCACACGCAGACGGAAGAGCCCGTCTCCGGCTGAGGAGACTCCGTGAGACTTCCAAGTGGACTTGCAAGTGGGCCAGACAGTCCCCGGCGCTTCTAAAAACCTGAACCATTGTAAGGTCGCCCAGCAACTACTGTGTCGGACAGTACACGAGCATCGGATACCGCCAAAACCTACACCGCATCCCAGGCGGCAATGGCAACTGTGGACAGGTCCAATATGGCGACATTATGGACGACGGGCAAGTACTCGGTTCAGGAGGTTGTGTCTACCACAAACGAAGGCTTCGCGGTTGTAAAAGTGAATGCTCTTCTGCAGCTGCTACGCACCGCCAAAAAGGTCGATTGAACAGTTTTCCAAAATGCTCGATCGAATGACAACTGAGTTAACTGGCTTAAACCCGTTGGTAATAGCGGGTTACTTCGACGTTTCGGCGCTCGAGTGGGGGAGCCGCCTTACCAATCCTAGGGGCCAGATTCTTCTGGAGGTCTTGGCTAGGCTCAATGTGGACCTAGCCAACGTAGGTACCAAGAGTACCTACCACTGAAACGGAGCGGAATCGATAATTGATGTAACTTTCAGCAGTCCTGGGCTGCTTAATAATTGGAGGGTAGATGATGGCTACGCCCATAGCGAGCACTTGGCGGTTCGTTATTGTATCGTCCACAATACAAGGCAGCGTGCGGAAGGAGGAGCATCCACTCCATTCGCCCGTAGATGGAGGACGTAGACTTTTAAAGAGGCGCTTAAGAGGGAACGAATCTTACGCGAAACTCAGGAACCTTGCGGTGAACGACTCGTTATGTCGCTCACACGAGCGTGCGATGCGACCATGCCGAGAGAAGTCAAACCGAGCAATGGAAGATCACCGGTGTATTGGTGGACGGAGTCAATCGCCGACCTCCGAAGAATATGCCTCCGCGCAAGACGGAGGATGCAAAGAGCGCGGTCCGACGCCGAAAGAATCGAGCGTAGAGGGGCGCTAGTCGCCGCGAAGACCGCACTTAAGAGGGAGATAAAGGCCAGCAAGCGAGCCTGCATTGAGGACCTGTGTCAGAAGGCCAATACAAATCCGTTGGGTGACGCCTATCGGGAAGAAATGGCCAAAACAAGAGGGACGGCGGCTCCAACCGAGCAATCACCAGAGCTGCTGCAGATGATCGTTGGGGGACTCTTTTCGAACCACGACCCAAGGCCCTGGCCCCCCGCCGCCTTTGATTTGTCCCATGACTAGCGTTACAGTATTCCAGACCATAACAATGCGATAGCGATGGAGGGATGGGCGGCCCAGCTGAACATCCGTAACCACGTGGGCATTGATAACGGCACAACGGGGGACGGAGATGAGGTGACGGTGACGAATGACGAACTCATTGCGACAGCAAAGTCGCTAAAGGTGAACAAAGTGCCAGGACCGGATGGTATTCCTAACCTGGCCATCAAGACGACTATCTTGCTGGCTCTCGAAATGTTCTGGGCGGTGATGCAAAGGTGGCCGAACGAGGGCGTCTTTCCGCACGAAATTTCAGATCCTAATGTTGCTACCAAAGACAGGGAAGCCACCAGGGGATCCATCGGCATGTCTGTTGGACACAGTGGGTAAGGTGCTTAAGAGGGTAGTCCTCAACAGACTGACAAAATACACAAAATTTGGCTTCCGTCACCAAGACGGCCGAAGTGGCAATCCAGCGCAAGAGGCGAGGAGTCCGCTACTGTGCAGTGGTGACCCTTGACGTGAGAAATGCGTTCAACAGCGCCAGTCGGGTGGCTATCGCCGAATCGCTAGAACGCCTTCAGGTTCTTGGGTACCTGTACAAGTTTCTGGGAAGTTATTTCCGGAATCGCGTACTGGTGTACGATACAGAGGTAGGCCAGAAACGTGTTCAGATCACCGCCGGCGTCCCACAAGGTTCGATTCTGAGTGCGGTGCTATGGAATACGATGTACGATGAGGTACTACGGCTTGAGTTCCCGAACTGGGTGAAGATAGTCGGGTTCGCGGACGACATAATCCTTGAGATATGTGGTGAATCCATCGAAGAGGTGGAGCTAACGGCCTCGCACTCCATTGGCATAGTGGAGAGATGGATGAGTTCCAGGAAACTGGAGCTAGCCCATCATAAGACTGAGGTCACGGTTATTAACAACCGAAAATTGGAGCAATCTGCGACAAATAGTGCAGGTAACTGCACAATTGCATCGAAAAGGTCTTTGAGGTACTTGGGGGGTCATGATTGACGATAAGCTGCCACGTCGATTACGCCTGCAAGAAAGCCTCTAAGGCTATATCGGCTTTATCCCGCATGATGTCGAATAGCTCGGCGGTTCAAGGGAGTAAGCGTAAACTCCTGGCCAGTGTCGCCCTGTCCATACTTAGGTACGGCCTCATTTCAGACTTGTGGAAGAATAAAAGGTTGGTCATTCCCATCCCCAAACCCGGGAATATGATAATACCCTATGGCGGATGGTTATAGACCCATCACGCTGCTGAGATGCAGCCTGTCAACTGAGCTGGAGAGGCATGAGCGAAGGGAAGGGATTAGCTAACTACTGAAGTCCTAATTAGGTAGACACGTTAGAAAGACAAAAGCCCAACAAATATCAATGCTGAATAACTGTTTGTTCAAAAACATTTGGAGAAGCTGTTCCTTTGTTTTGATTGGACAATGTCTCAACAAGGGAATAAGCAAATCTTTTCCCTGCTGGAGCAGTTTCGGGACAATTTCATCTCTTCCAGCAGATTTTAAGAGTTGAAAAGAACTCAATGCCCATTCAACTCTCTAGTTGGCGTTTTACAAGCTTTAAGATAAGCATCTGTTGACCATAAGCGTCCTACCTCATCTAAGTCCTGTAGTTCAGCAAATACAGATGTTGACCCCGGGACGTTAGTTCTCATCACTACTACCAAAGTTTCGGAACAATCGACTGTAAAACTACCATCCTTTGTGTTAAGGCTGCCAAGACCATTTGAATGATCCTCTGAAAGAACTTTGTGCAACCTTGCAGCTGTTGGAGCGTTGTTGATCTCTTCACAAACTTGTCTCCAGTCCTTTCGTTTGGCACGCCTTAATTCTCTGTTATATTCAGTCAGAGTCTAGACTGCCTAGATTTTTTCTTCAATTCTGCCAGGTAGTCGTTCCACCAAGGAACATCCCTACGGGATGACCTATGTTGAACAGGACAACTACCCAGGTAACCAATAAGCAGCTCCAAAGCGTCTTTACGGCAGCCCAGTAAGCAATTAAGTCGCCTTAAATGCAACATAAATGCCACTATTGGCCCAATATATGGCTGCTTTACTGCAATGCTATGATAATGCTTCATTAATGCTATTTTGCATTCCAAATGCTTATTTAGGCTACATGCATTTAAATAGCATTTGAAATGCAACTTTACAACAGATAGAATTCAAGATGCTAATATAATGCCTGTAGCATCTGAAATGCAGGGTTGATTTGCTGCATATGCTAATGCTCATTGGTTACCTGGGTAGCATTATATGATGCGATCATTTCACCAATGATCTCATCAGAGGTTGTTTATTGTTGTTGATTGATCAATTGGATCAATCTGGATGGGTTGGTCGGAGACACGACAAAGTTAACATCCATTTGACCCAGATATTGTCAGGCCATGGTTGCTTTGGACAGTACTTCCAGGGCACGCTGAGTCCTCCGTGTTTCACGGAATCCGCAGAACATGTGTTCTTTAAATGATCTCGCACCTACGGCGCTCCGGAAAATCTTATACAAAGGATGTGCCCAGGTTGTTCTAGAGCTCCAAGGTAGATGGCACAGTGACCAGCGGTAGGTAGGAAGGGATTAGCTAACTACTAAAGTCCTAATTAGTTAGACACAGTGGGTGCATCAAGCACAACCACCACTCTCCGAAGTAATATTGAAAGGTAGTCCCGGGGCAAAACTAGAGGCACGGGATGGTTTTTAGTGGGTTCAAGGCACCCTCAATCCCACACCCTGAGTTTTTTAGGATTCTGGTTGCAGATTTTCCTCCCGCTCGAAAGAAAACGAAAAGATTAAAGAAAATCAGGCACATATTTGGAACGATATTTCAGTACAAGGGCTACAATATTAAGTCGTCATAAGTGAAATTCATAAATCGACAAAGAGTTTTCATTGGGGCCAAACTGACAAATGTAAACAATGGCTTTTTTTGCGATTATCTCGCCATTGAAAACTCCACCGTGGTCATTTCGAAGAGGAGGAGTTCACCTATCCGATAGAATTGGAGGCTTAAGGGTTACCCACAATAGATACGTTTGCGTTCCGTTGACGTAAATTTGACAGAAAACCTATGGGAAAACTGTCAAATTCACGCAAACGTATCCGCAACGTATCAATTGTGGGCCAGCCATTACATGGGTAGCCTTTACGGAAGAAGCCATTGTTTACGTTTGTCATTTAGGCCCTAATGAAAAATCATTGTCGAAATGTTTGCCTCCTTTATTTTGAAAGACGAAAGACAAAAGCCCAACAAACAGCAATGTTGAATAACTGTTTGTTCAAATGAATTTGGAGAAGCTGTTCCTTTGTTTTGATTTGCCAATGTATGACGGTTATGTATGCGGCTCGGTGAAATTAAATCAGCAGGCCAAGTTTGCCAATAAGAACGGGTGTTGAAGTTTCATTGAAATCTCAACAGTTTGTTACTCCACGATTAATCAAAATCCACGTCCAGATAGGTCAACAATGTGAAATCCATTTTAATTTTTTGTTAATATCCGTTTGAGAAAACGAGGCGAACTTCAGCTTAATTCGTGAGCAAAGAAATTAAAAACTTCGCTGCCCTGAAAGCGTCGGATCTAATCTTTCCATTTGATTATTGGAGCAATTCTTCCGGGGCAACCGTTCCGATCGACCAAAAAAAAAAAAAAAAACAAACTTAAAGGAAAACCACAAACACGGGAAGACCACCAACCCAAACATCGCTGGCAATGCTTTTCCCCTTCGTTCGCGCAAGGCTTCTACTTGTCTCCCGGGAGAATGCGGAAACTCAGGGAAATGATTAAAAAAGTTTTCCACTTCATCGATTCATCAACAGCCATCAACCGCGGCGGGGCAAAACAAAACGAAAAAAAAAAGCAAAATCCTCCAACCCAACCCGGACCCTGACCTGTCCCTTTCCGGATTTGCCTTGGTGCGGGGGGGGGTAAAAGTTTCTCGCTACCGGATAAACAAACTTCACCGACCAAAATAATCGAAATCTAAATTAACTTCAACTTCGGAAGAAGCAACTCTACCAACTCACCACCAGCACCGGCGACGCTCCTGGGCGGTGTTAATCCTTGATATGAAGATGTAAGATGTGGATCTACACTGCGACTAACTGCGAAAATTGGAATGTTTGTTTTGCTGTTGGGCTTCGACCTGTATTCGTCTTCGTTTCGGTTTAAGCATCTATCTACTCTCCGCCGTTCAACTACTATTTACGTACGTACAAGGGGATCAGCTACCTTTTTGTTTGAGTATACTTCTCCTACTATCGGTTCTTCAAACTACGTGGCATTGCAGTCTTTCCAGTTACGAGTTTTGTTCATTGGTTCTTTGCTTTTACAAACCGAAATTTCATTCTACTCTAGCGAAGGGAAAATTCAAACCTAACAGATTGTGTGTGAGTTCTACTCAGGGAAACGGAAAACCTACTCGTTTACTGATATGGATGGGTTGTCTAAAAAACTAATCGGTATTCAGAGCCTTACTGGGGTCTTTGGACTTGGATGATGGTGGTGGTTGGTGGTCAGAGACCGAGAGCAGCTGCCTGCAGTGGATAGAGTGCGGACAGGTCAAGGCCCTGCGAGGCAGCGAGGAGTTCTCCAATGGGATAGGTTAGGGTAGCTGTGGCTCTTTGCTGGTTGTGGACAACCTGCGGATGATGTCTCATGGATGCTGCGGCAGCATTCGCCGCAATTAGCCGTTTATAGGTCATTTCCAGAAGGGACTGCTGGTTGGCATACTGAATGATAGAGGGGGAACCGGCTGCTGCTGAGAGGGGCAGAATGTGGGTGGTGGTTGCTGCAGCAGCGGCGGCAGCGGCTGCTGCTGCCGCCGCTTGCTGGCTCGTGATTGTAGCGGGCAATGGGTAAGGAGCATAGCGTAACGAGGCTGCTGCGGCCGCTGCGGCAGCTCCATGTGCGGCGACGGTGGCAGACGCAGCATTGGATGGACCCGCCCCGATGCCACCGGTGACGCCGCCGGTGGCGCTGGACAGGGCACTGGCGCCGGTGGCCACATTGGACGGACCAGCACCACTATATACTACAAACTCACCGTATGTCCCACGTCCGGCGGTGCGCGTTTTCGCCAGGTTCGCTGGAAGCATCACTTCTTTGGGCTGGGCTTTTTTGCATTCGACCTGTTCAGGGTGTTGAAAGGGGGTAATTAATACTCAGGAGCCCAATAGAACCCCCCCCCAAACAAGCAGCTCACCATTTTGTTATTGATTTCGTGGAAATGGATTTCGCAAACTTTGTCCACTACGTCTTCGCTCTGAAATGTGACGAATCCAAAGCCTGCAAAAGAGAAGAGAAAAACTTAAATTAGTTCCTTCCATTCACACCTTCATCGCCAGTCATCAGCGTCGGAACTTCGGTTCGTGTTAAAAAAAAAAAGTAAACTTAAAACTCCCCCGCTTCGGAAAAAACAACAACTTTAATGATTGTTAATGATGTCACTTTCCCACTACGGAGTTGGTCGGCGCTCTCGGCATCGGAAGGCGGAACCGACCGGAAGGTACAAGTTTTTGCCTGCAGTTTGAAAGCATCGTCAGCGGGGTAGTTATCACTTTATTTAGAGCGTTTTGTGTCAGTGTGGGAGCAGCGCCCCGTTCCGATGTTTATCGAACTACTTAGAAAGTAATTTTATGCAAGCGTTTTTTTTTTCTCTCTCGCAAAAGTTCAAAGAACTTTTCCGCTTATGTGATGATTGTTTGTCTTCCGGGAAGCGGGAGTTTGCTTTGGTGCTAAAAAGTTCCAAGGAATTCTCGGCAGTCATAATCTGATATACACGCATCCATCCACGTACGGACGCTTTCGAGTGGAAAACAGTTTCGACTGCCACCAAGTTTCCCTGCAGTTCCGGGGGGGAGTGGGACACAATACACAATTTATTTGACCGGTTTTGGAAAACTTGTGCAAACATTCCGACACTAGCTTTCCACAGGCGGAATCACTCTTCCGTTCATAATTGTCTCTAAACAGAATGGCATTCTGTTTCGTTGCTCCGTTTGTTTGTATCCTCTGGCTACCCGCCAGTGCTACCGAGCTCCTCCGACGTCGATTCCAGTTGAGTCACAGGACAAATCCTCATAACGAGCGACCAATATCGTCAAAGTGAATAACAGCCAACACGCTTGCCGGCAGCTCCGTGGCAGAGGCGTGTGCAGTTTCCATTTAAACTCCGAGCCAGGAAAAACTTTTCCCCATGCAACCTTTCGCCCTTCGATCAGGTGGCAGCTTGAATTCCCCCATTCTAAATCGTCCCCATACATACGATAGTTAGTGTTGCTCCATTGCAGGCACAATAGAGACCGACACGTGCACAAACATTTTTTCCGAATGGAAAAATTTCCATAAAAGCTTTTGTTAAATTATTTTACTATTACTTCTTATCTTGATGAAAATGTGCCCCCCTGTTCGTCCCGGGCCCTGGTGCTTTGTATTGTGTCGTCATCGTTTGTCGCTCGTTTCGTCTTTCAAGTCGAACAGCTAGTCAGTCAGTCAGTCAGTCAGTCATCCAGTTTGTTTGCCTTTTGAACACGTTGAGTTCAGCTCGATCAAATGGACGCAGAGTGGCTGAAGGAGGAGGTGGTGGTGAGTGGCACACATACGTTCACTCGTACGCTCTCCCACGCCACATGGTCTTCCATATGAAAATTGCTTTTATCAACACAATAAAATGTGTGTATTTTTAGAAAGATTTTTGTTTCTGTACTCAGCTTTTCTTTGTTTGTTCTTTTCGCTCGCGCACTCAATGAGCGAAACACAAACCTGGACTTGGGAGCTGGTTTGAGGGGGGGGGGAGAGATGGCTAAATGGGATTCTCTTTCCCTTCTGGATGGTCCTAGAAAAAGAATACAAACAGTACAGGAGAGGGGCACGAAATGGCAAAAATTGTAAATTGTGGAAAAGAACACATGCGTTTGCGTTGAACAAAGGAAATTTGCTCCAGAAGAAGAAGGTAAGGAGCCCAGCATGAGGGAATTTTTCTTTGCTGTCATGAAGAGCTTTATTCAAGCACCCACATATATGTAAGTAATGCCATTTTAGGATTGGTTGCTTTGAATTCCTGAGAGCAGTGTTGATTTCACTCATTGTGCTTGTTATTTTGTTTGGACCCAATTGATTTTTTAATTAATTGAGATGATTCGATACCAAATTGGGTAAGATAGTTGGATTCGGCAACTTTCAATGCTGCTCCACTACACTCACTTCATCGCATATAGTGAAACAGGAGGAAGTGGCATTAAGATGAAAACGATAACAATCCACAATGGGCCGAAACCTTCGCTGACTTGCATCATCACTTCGAATTTGGGAACGCAAAAATCTAAGAAAAGTAGGGGAAATGTTAGCTTCGTCAGCTCTAGCTTATTTTGGCAGCCATAGTCAAATCCTTCTGAATATTCAATACTATAAACTTGCATCAAATTGAATGAAACTGTAATAATATTCGCAGTTTTGGCTTCCATTCAAAAGTTACCTCTCTCTGATCGCAGCAAACTGTGCCCACGAACGGTTGTGTTTTCGAGAGGTGTCACATATTTTCTCCTTTTTTTTTCTCGGTTGTTGTTTTTAAGAATATTTAGTGATGGCACAGGTTTATGCATTAATTCCATAGGCCTGAGAAGAAACAAAATCAGAAGCATGGCAGAGTATTTAGAAGGCCATCCAGGAAAGCTGTGCGGTGATGGTTTTCGTTTAAATTCGCCGCGCAAGTGGTGTATCAAAATCAAAGTATCAAAATTCGGCAGAACCACTGGTGGCCGCCGAGTGTGGTATTTTTTTTTCTCCAGTGCGCAAAATAAATGGATATATCAGTAAGTAGATGTTTATTTTTAAAATGGTGCATCAAAATGGGATGGGCACTCTATTGTAAAACTATCGAGTGGTCGTTAAACCATATATCAGAATCATTTTAGTGTTAAAAGTTTAGTTCTTATTTCATTTGACCTTTGAAATTTTCTGTTAGTAGAAGAGTACATAGCAAACAATGCAATGTCCTAAAAAATAAAAAAATAAAACAATTTTGCAAACTGAACTTATTCAGCACCAAAAAGGTACTCCTTCTACCCGAAAATTGGGTGAACATTTTTAATTGTCGTAAATTTAGCTTTAATTAAGCAGATCTTATCAATTTTTTTGACATATAACAGTAATAGAAATGAGCAGCGTCCAAAGCCGGAATAATTAATGTTTGAAAGTAAAAACATAATCGGTACTTACATAGTGAAATGGGCACAAAAACTTACACATGAGTATTGGTGATACGATTTTTCCGAGGACTGGTGATGACTTGAAAATATCCTAGAAATTCAAAATACTTTGGACGAAAAGTTTTGTGGTCGCTTTAGCCATTCGCAGTACCCGTGATACATAGTTGAGAATTGTAAAACATATTCAATAAGGTTTGTTGCAATTTAAGTTGATTCTGATGCTTGGTGGATCTTCGTTATGGTTTGCTGAAGATTGAATTCCAAATGTCAAAATATTATTCGCAGAGTTTTGATTAAAGGGTGATGGGATGTAATGTCACCTAGCCCAAGGGTAAGTCGCTTAGAACAGTGTTTCAGCCACGATGTCCATACTACATGTATCCATACTACATGTGTGGCACACTGAGGCACACTTTTGACAGTTGAGCCTATAGAAATAAGAAACTAGCAACCTTGCCAATATGCATTGCCTGGTTGCCAGGCTCAGTAGAAAATAACAATTTGGACTGTCAATACATCGGCACCTTCGGCACATTACGGGAACTCCCAGAACATTGCAACGCTTGAAGACACACTCAAAAAAATTGCACAGGAGAAAAGTGTGCTGAGCGATCCACCCCTTGGCCTAGCCCCATCATTCGGCCTATGTACCAAATATCGCATACATTCAACCAAAACCGACAAAATTGAATTAAAATCCTGATTATCACTTTTGAACCAATTGAGATATTATTGTTCGGTTCACAGCAATGAGATTCTCAATGGCATTTATCTTTTGGCCACCATGACTTAGCTGGTTGAGCTGCACAGATTACCATCACTATTTTCAAATGACTCAAATGTGGTAAAATTGACCCAATGTACCTTGAAATGGATCCAAGGTTCACAGAAAATAGCCACTCTTTACAAATTACCCGTTCAAATAGAAAAATAAAGCACGATTTTATAAGAAACCCAAAGACCCAACTCAAAGGACATATTTTTCACAAAGTTCTTTAATTTGGCCTATAATGGCCATCAACTATAATATATTATTGGTTTTCCTAAAAAAATTAAGGAAATATATCAGTAAGTAGTTGTTTATTTTTAAAATGGTGGTGCATTAAAATTAAATGGAATTACCGAGTGGTCGTTAAACCATATATGAGAACCAGGATAGTATTAAAAGTTGTGTTCTTTTTTCATTTAACCTTTGAAATTTTCTGTTATATGAAGAGTACATAACGAACAATGCAATGTCTTAGAAATAATACACAAAAATCGTTTCAAAGACTGAAACCTAGCAAATGAGATGAAGTTGCATGCACAAATAGAGCCGATATGGTGCTTATAGACTGACATTACATGCACATATGGTGCTTAAAGGATGGAACGGTCAAAATTTGGTCGACTCAAATATGATGTAGATCTTTAATCGAGCATTTAAAAAACTTTGTAGGTGTATGAGTACGGAATGTTTATTCGATTTTGTTTTTGCCATTTTCTATTCAGTTGTCAAAATGTCCAAATTATCCGGAATAACACCGACTTGGCAAAATCACTTAATATTGCCAAATCAACCGTGACGAATGTAATAAAAGTGTTCGGAGAACGTCTGACGACTGCCAGGAAGCCTAGATCAGGAAAAAAAACCGAAATAAGGGGCCACAGCGACGGGACGAATAGTGGCCAGCATTTTCAAACGTAATCCCAACCTATCCATCAGAGATATCGGAAATAAATTGGTAAAGTCCCACACAACAGTGCAAAAGGCAAAGAAATGAGCCGGACTGTCAACATATAAGGTTACAATGACACCAACTCAAGATAATAAGCAAAACATAACAGCCAAAGGAAGAGCACGTAAGTTGTACACGAGTTTGTTGACCAAGTTTGATTGCGTCGTAATGGACTGATTTCAAGCTGCTCCCAGGTCAAGAGTTTTTTACGGCTACCGCAAAAGGAAAGGTTCAAGATAAGTTTAAGCTGAAATAAATGTCTAAGTTCCCGAAAAAAATACTTGGTTTGGCAGGTGATTTGCACCTGTGGGCTAAAAAGCAAAAGTTTCATGACAACTGACACTGTCAAACAAGATATTTATGTAAAGGAATGCTTGCAAAAACACTTATTGCCTTTCTTGACGTAATATAGGTGTTCCGTGCTGTTTCGGCTAAACATCGCTTCCTGCCACTACGGAAAATGGCTCAGGAATGGTATACCGCCAAGAGTGTGCAAATTGTACCCAAGGAGAAAAGCCCTCCAATCTCGCCGGAACTGCGATCAATTGAAAAATATTGGGCAATCGTAAAGAGAATACTTAAGAGATCTCAAAAAACAGTTGGAAGTTAAAAACAGTTCAAAGCAAATCGGCGTTCAGCATCAACTCAAGCAACACAGCTTGTGTTAAACAAGTTGAAAACACTGTCTAATGACAAAAACCAGATATCAATAAAATTGTATAATCCTTTATTGCATACTCTAATATGACGTTAAAAGCGCAAAAAATGAAGCCTTATAAAACATTTAATGGAAAAAAATTATCCTCATGCAAAAATATAACATCGTCAAGCGTGGGATTTGAACACTAGTCCTTGGCGTGATAGGTTTGTAGCTTCTTTGCTAAGCCGGCTCCGATTGTTGAAAATTCAACTCTGAGTATTTATGATTTGCTTCCCGTTGGCAGTGAAACCACAATCTTACATCAAATTCATCGTTATGAAAAAAAAAAAACACGTTTTGCAAAACTTGGTTGGTGTAATGTAATTTCAACAGTATATAGAACTACCCATAAAATCTATCACTTGCAGCTGTGAAAAACGTATTTTTAGCTCGATCGTTAGTCAGAGTAGGAGAGATCCAAATCGCTCCGAGTTTGACATGTTTTGAAATACGTTTATAACACATTTATAAAACATACAATTATAAATCATTCTAAAAAGATGTTTTCTGCATTACTTGGGAAATAAGGTGGATATAACAGCGGTACAAAACTTGATGGAAGGTGTGAAACGTAATGCCCGACAGTTCGCATTTGAAAAATCGGAAGCCTAATCAAATAATTTTCCTATGTTTCGCAGACGATGAGCTTCAAAAAGAAATAGAGATGGATCATTCATATGAAAAACTCATCGGTATGCACTTAATCGCGTTTGACCAATTTTGACCGTTCCACCCTTTATAGACCGACAAACATTAAAGGTTTGCAAATATTTCTGTAAAATAAATATTGATTTTAAGAATACAGTTGAAGCATTTTTTAGTATTTTTTTTTTTGTCTTCTTTATTTTACGTCGGCCTATTTCCTCACATGGTGACATTCACCGACGCCAGGGAGACGACTCCACCACCTGGAACCCTACCTAACGACTCATGAATATGAGCCGGGACCAACGGCTTTACTTCCCTTCCGAAGGAAGACGTGACCAGATTTTTTCGCCTCAGAAAAACCACCGACGTCACTGGAATTGAACCCAGACCCACTGGGGTGCCAAGTAGCAGTCACGCTTACCACTACACCACCGGCCGGCCATTTTTTAGTATTCTTGAACATTATTTTCTGATGTAGAAGGAGATGCTTCGCTCATCACCATTATTTTCTGGTTTCTGAAAAAAAAAAATTCTTGAATATGGGAGTAGGCTCTGCATGCGATCGGTTGGCACTTTAAGGAGTTGTCAATTTTTTTGGCTAATTTTCTTTTTGAAAAATGTGAACGATCTGAAGTACTTTCACTTTAAAAAAATAAACACTATTTAAAAAAAAACTTTTTTGAGCGTATAAGTAGAACGATTGGGAAACTAGGAGAATTTAAAATTAACACTTCATTTGATCACTATTTAAAAAAAAAAAAAAACATTGAAACACTTTATTCAAATTATCACTAGTAAACTCGGGCAATTTCCTTTAGATTTCACTGGAAAAAAGCTTATCCTTTGACAGATAGGCCTATTTCGTCTGCCACTTACAGACTTCTTCAGTGTCGAGTGACGAAGAAGGTAAGGCATGAGGGAGTTTTTTTTTGCTGTCATGAAGAGCTTTATTCAAGCATCCACATATAAGTAATGCCATTTTAGGATTGGTTGTTTTGAATTCCCGAGAGCAGTGTTGATTTGACTCATTGTGCTTGTTATTTTGTTTGGACCCAATAGATTTTTTAATTAATTGAGATGATTCGACACCAAATTGGGTAGGATATTTGAATTCGGCAACTTTCAATGCTGCTCCACTACACTCACTACATCGTCTATGGTGAAACAGGAGGAAGTAGCATTAAGATGAAAGCTATATCAATCCACAATGGGCCGCAACCATCGCCGACTTGCGTCATCACTTCGAATTTGGGAAGGCAAAAATCTAAGGAAAGTAGTTACCTTCGTCAGCCCTAGCTTATTTTGGCAGCCATAGTCAAATCCTTCTGAATATTCAATACAATATACATGCATCAAATAGAATGAAACTGTAATAATATTCGCAGTTTCGGCTTCCATTCAAAAGTTACCTCTCTCTGATCGCAGCAAGCTGTGCCCACGAACGGTTGTGTTTTCGAGAGGTGTCACCTTTTTCCCGAGGGGTTCGTCACTTTGCGATTGCACATTGGATCGCTGCGAATCCTCGTCAAATTCTCATAAAAAAAACCATCGCTTCCATTATCATCATTAATCGCCACAATATTATTAATCGCGAAATTCATCGCGTAATCGCGTCTCATCGTGATCGATTCTTACTCGAATCGTGAGCATTGATTTTGATGACTGGTAACTATTCCATTTCTATTCGAGCTAACCTCTTCGTATCTGGCAACACTATTGAAATTTGTTTTGATTATTTCGACCAAGTGAATCGAGTAGCATCCATCTGTGTTTTCCGGTACTAAAGCGGAAAAAGTAATGGCAATTGGTAAGTGTTTATATTCCACCTTTATAGCTTGTATGTTTTGTATAGATGAGCTTATATGCTTGTTTGTTCTATTTGAAGTTCTTTCAGGAGGCGGAACAACTGAAGGATCACGAGTACACCGGGCGAAAATAAAAAAAAACAGCATATTTACCATCATTGTCCAAAGTGTTTAAAGGGACTTTTGAATTCCTTGTCGCTCCAGTATCACACGAAAAATCGAACGAGAACGTTCTAATGGGTATCATGGAAGAAAAGCCCACCGATAAGGTGCTCTTCAAACCGAAGGAGGAAACGATTTTTGACGAGATAGAACCTACCACCTTCGGTGAGCTAGAACCGAGCATTGATCCACTGGAAGTGAGCAGCGGTGACGGTATCATACCAGCAAGCAGTAACAATGTTTATGTTTATTATCGAGAGCAGTGGAATTGTTGAGGAATTCAATTTCTGACACTGTATCCGATCAAAAAGTAACGGTTGTGAAACACAGCAAATGCTGTTTGCTGCAGATCGGACTCCAGACACAATAAAAAACGGTTTTCTAAGCCCGGAAGAACTCTCTTATGTACTAGGGGCATGGAAATTTCTCTTCTAAACCGCTTGAAAGCTTACCGTTTTTGCTGAACCTTCGAACCTTCGAACAACGCACAAATGTTCAGACATCCCGGTGAATAAAACGAACTGCTTATCTTCTGAATTGAGCCATCCTTAAATGAGAGCAATATCAACTGCTTGATGTACTTCATAAACATGTTCAGTACCATCTCCCAGATCGTGACGTTTCGCATATGCCAAGTGGTAGCGTTCAATACGTTGTTGCAGCAATACAGGACAACCGGGGTCAGCGGATCCTGAATGCATTCGCATTCATTGGTTAGATTGTTGCACAGATCCGGTGCTGCATTGTAAAAGCCTAGCTCATTGGTGGGTGGAACTTAAGTCAGGATTGTTGTTGGAATGGTCGTCGTATAAGTGGTGCTGGTTGTTGATGCTGCTGTGGCTTCTGTGGTTGTTGTTGTTGTCGTCGTCGATGTTGTGTCGTAGTAACTGATGTTGAGAATGTGGGGGATGGAGTCGATTTGGGTTCCGTAGTCGTGGTAGATATTTGGAAGCAAGAAATGTAATTTTATTTTTGGCAGTTCTCGTTGTCAAATTTTTCGAGCAGTCAGCGATAATTTTTGTTTTGATCGCATCGTCATCGCGATTGATCGTGCCAATCGCAAAAAATGCTTTCAGCACAAAGAAAATCGTCGTCATCGCAGAAATTTCCATGTCAGGGAAGCTTCATTAAACGCTGATCGTGGGAGTGTCAACCCCCTCGATGGGCACTCTATTGTAAAACTATCGAGTGGTCGTTAAACCATATATGAGAATCATTTTAGTGTTAAAAGTTTAGTTCTTATTTCATTTGACCTTTGAAATTTTTTGTTAGTAGAAGGGCACATAGCGAACAATGCAATGTCTTAAAAAATAATACACAAAAATCGTTTCAAAGACTGAAACTTAGCAGATGAGATGAAATTGCATGCACAAATAGACCAGATATGGTGCTTATAGACCGACATACATTAAAGGTTTTCAAATATTTCTGTAAAATAAGTTTTAATTTTTAGCTTTAAAGGGCATCTCCAGGAGTGTATGGTCGTTACAAAATAGAACTGAATTTATAACAAAGGCAACTTCAGCTAGGCGTTCTAGTTGGAAAATTCCGAACAGTTTCATGTTAAAATTCAAAACTGGAATACTACGTAGTTTTTTAAATTTTTTTTTTTAAATAAAAAAAACATAATTTAAAAAATCCCCCCCCCCCGAATAAACCCTCCAACAACTTCGAAAATTTATAGACTTCAACCACTACTACGGAAGAACAACTTCTCGCCGACGTGGCTGGAACACGACTCTTGCAAACGGGGATGCAAATTTTGCTGCTTCGACTATGTGCTGTATTTTGCTTTACGCCGTCGATCAATTCGTGCCTAAGAAAATCAACCGTAAGCCTCCCAAACCTGCCTGGTCAAATTCTGACCTCAAACACTTGAAACGAGTTAAAAGGGCTGCTTTGAGGAAACACAGCAGATATCGCACCGATTCCACGAGGGCAAACTACGCTCGCGCCAACGACGATTACAAATACCTCAATAACAGCTTGTACAACGCCCATCAATTTCAATTGCAGAGTCGTCTCAAAACGAACCCGAAAAGCTTCTGGCGGTTTGTGAACGAACAACGGAAAGAAACCGGCTTACCCTCTACTATGACTGATGGCACTCTTGAAGCTGACACTATCGTGGATATCGCCAGCTTGTTCCGTACGCAGTTCAGCAGTGTCTTCTGCGACGAAATTCTGGACGCCGAGAGCCTCGAATCGGCTACTAGCAATGTTCCCCGCATGTCTGTATTTGGCTCTGCTTTCACTATTCATAGTGATATGGTGATTTCAGCCGGGAAGCAGATGAAAACTTCAACTGGATGCGGTCCTGACGGTATTCCTTCAATTGTCCTGAAGCGTTGCCTAAACACGCTTGCTGCGCCCCTAGCTACGGTGTTCAATTTGTCTGTAACTTCCGGCGAGTTTCCTGAATGCTGGAAAGAGTCATTTGTATTCCCAATACACAAGAAGGGATGCAAACGGTCCGTCGCCAACTATCGTGGGATTGCTGCACTAAGCTCTGTATCCAAGCTATTTGAACTAATTGTTCTCCAAAGGCTGGTCAATGACTATTCACAGACTATTTCTCCAGACCAACACGGTTTTGTGCCCAAGCGCTCGACGGCGACCAATCTAACCGTATTTACATCGTTCATCATGCGCGAAATGGAACGCGGTCATCAAGTAGACGCCATTTACACAGATCTCTCTGCGGCCTTCGATAAAATGAACCATCAGATTGCCATTTCTAAATACGGCAATATGGGGGTTCACGATCAGTTGTTGAACTGGCTCCGTTCATACCTGACTGGTAGAACTATGTCCGTGAAGATTGCAGATTACGCCTCATCTAGCTTTCCGGTAACATCCGGCGTTCCTCAAGGTAGCCACCTTGGCCCATTCCTTTTCCTGCTATATATGAACGACGTGAACTTGGTCCTCAAATGCCTGAAATTATCCTACGCGGATGACCTGAAGCTTTACTACGTTATAAAATGTCCGGAAGACGCCCACTTTCTTCAGCAGGAACTGCAAGTGTTTGATAACTGGTGCCGAATCAACAGAATGTCCTTAAATGTATCCAAATGCTCAACTATCTCCTTCGGCCGAAAACGTGCGATGTATCTTCATGACTACATCCTTCGAGGTACGCGCTTGAAACGAGAAACAACGGTCAAGGATCTGGGAGTAATGCTGGACTCCAAACTGTCGTTCAAGGTTCACATTTCGTATATTGTTTCCAAGGCCTCTTCGCAGCTAGGATTTATGTTCCGCTTCGCAAAAAACTTCAAGGACGTTTACTGTCTGAAGGCATTATACTGCTCTTTGGTTCGCCCTTTCTTGGAATACTGTGCCATCGTTTGGTCCCCTTTCTACCAAAAACGCAGTCCAGAGGATCGAAGCTGTTCAGCGAAGGTTTATACGCTTTGCTTTGCGACATCTTCGCTGGCAAGACCCTCGCAGATTGCCAAGTTATGAAAGTCGGTGCAAGCTCATCAACCTGGAACTGTTGGAAGGTAGGCGTATGGTAGCCAAAGCGTGTTTCATTGGTGATCTGCTTCAAGGAAATGTTGATTGTTCCGTTCTACTGGATCTCTTGACCATCAACACTCGACGACGAAATCTCCGTTTACAACAGTTCTTCGTGTTCCGGCACTCAAGGACCAACTACGGAAAACACGAACCTGTGCAAAGCATGTGCCGCGTTTTCAACAGCTGCTATAATGTGTTTGATTTTAATGTATCCCGTGATGTTAATAAGCGATGTTTCTGTTTATGTCTTTGTTAAGTTTTTTTTAATTTTCGTATGTAATTTAATTTTTTAAAGGGTCATTGGGATGAACATTTTTATCTGTTGACGAAAATAAAATAATAATAATAACAGAAAAGAGAAGAAAAGAGGGGAAAAAAAAAATCTAAGGGAATTCTGAGGAAAAATCCAGACGATTTCTGAGATTTCTAGAGAAATTCGAAGGGGACTGAAATTCTGAGGGAAATTCCAAAGAAGTTCAAAGAGGAATTACAGCGGTAATTTGAGGAGAATTCCTAAGGAATTCTGAGAATATGCCCACTGAAGTTTTGAGAATCAATTATACACACACATTCAAGTCCTTAGGTTAAGAACAATATTTGGAACTGCTGCTGAAGAGAGGGTATGTTTGTTATATATTTTCCCAAGTGAAAAATTTATAACTGACATATAAACGAATCTAGAACTACAACACTCCTGGAGAAGCTCTAAGAACATTGTTTTCTGATTTCTGAAAAATATAATTCTAGAAAATTGTAGTAGGCTTTGCATGCGGAGGAGTTGTCAATTTTTTCGGCTTCCCACAATTTTTTTTTTCGAAAAATGTGAACGGTTTTGCAGTAGTTTTTTAAACGATTTGTTTGCAAACGTTCCGGTTTGGATTTCGTTTGGTTTTCTATGCAATTTTAATCATTCATATGTTTAATCCTAAGTGCAGTGAGCTTTTGCGTTTTTGCTGAATGCTTTCGGTAATGCTTAACTTTTGACGAAGACTACGTCTTACGGCAAGGGTAGGGTGTCAATTGAAAATCGAAAAATTAGCGACCGTCACGAAATATCGTTACAAATTAAACGCTTATAACTTTATAAATGCTCGATAGATTTTCAAAATTTTTACATCAATCGGTTGGAAATTTTCCCGCATATCAATTTAATTATCAAAAATTATCTGTCAACAATTAAAAACTATTGAAAGTAATGAAAATGAAAGGTGATGTCTTATAATTTTGTTTTGCAGGGCTGGATTTTATAAATTCACAGTACTTTCCTATCACAGATTTCAAATGTGAGCAAAGGAGGTCTCATATTCAGCACTGAACAATATAAAAGCAAATTTTGTCATTCGTGTTGCAGTACTGGAGCTGTGAGGAGGAACGTGCGCTAGCTTCATTCGGCAGTGCGGAGCGGCAAAGCGCCAGCATTGGAATTGGCTGCTGGCGGTGGCAACCGTTGCTAGGCAGCCATTAATTATGCAGCGGTGTACTAGGCAGTCGTTTGCCAGCCGGTGGGCGTAACCACGAGGAAGCGAAATAAGGTGCTTGTGTGTGATCTTGTCGGTAGCCATCTTTTGGTAAGGCGCAACGTACAACGGCTGAAATAACCTGATTCTTCAAAAGACCGAGAAGTTTTTTATTATCATGCGGACAGTTTCAAATCCGTCCTTTTCAGGACGACTAATTCAATTTTGAAAGAGTTTGTTTGATTGGAATTTACTCAACATTACTATCCAAGTTCTTACCAATTGACAGCCAGCGGTGGCTAAAACAATTTAAACTGCCTCTTCGTTGCATACCTTGAGTATTGTGTACATTTTTCAAATGGCTGCCGTCACGAAAAATTTAAACACCGGCCGCTTAACTAACACTAAAAACGCTAATAATAACTCGATCGTTTTTTGATTGATTTATTTTTGAGATTTTGGCACTGATCAACTAGAGGTTTTCACGATTGCCATTTAATTTACTCAAGTATTTAAAATTCTACAAACAAAAGATGAATATATTTCGCGTACAATTCATCAATCGGTATTGGAAAATTTTAAAGAATGTTTCGGTCCGGTAAGCATCAAGAAATTTCCTACTTTTGATTTTCGCTTTGATTCTCGAAAAGGATATTCCGACATTCTCTGCATTCTCCAATTAGTACAGTAATGAGTAGTTATTCTGTTGTTTCAACGATTCGCGTTGGATAGAGTTTTACTTCTGGGAAGAAATAAATTTTGAGAAAGTGTGAAAGTACGATGCCTAATCGTTTTGATGTCAAACGTATGCGCAAATTTCGGAAGCGTGTTAAAATCGAACTTATGGAAAATCCTCCGACCATGTACCGATGCCGAATGAACTCGTGATTATCAGGCAAAACTTAAACGTTGCCAACTACTGGTTGAGATGCTGGAAAAGGGCCTTCAACTTGAGGCCGTATCGCCATTTAAACCTTTCTGAAGAGTGCACAATAGAATTTCCCAACTATCATAATACAGGGTCCTCGGTTATCTCGGTTTCACCCTTGATAGCAAATTGCTATTTAGATCCCACGTAAACAAAATATCCACAAAGTGCTCCATCCTCAAGAGGTCACTATACCTTCTCATAAACAGAAAGTCCTCCCTTTCCCTTAAAAATAGGCTTGCTATTCACAAGCAAATCATCCTACCGGTGATAGAATACGCTTTGCCAGTCTAGGAGTCATGCGCCAAATCCCACCACGCTAAACTACAGATCATCCAGAATAATCTCCTGAGAATGATTCTGAACAGTCCCCTTAGGACTAAAAACTCCTAGATCCATCGCCTGGCTGGTCTTCAGGTGTTGGAAGAACGGAAAACATCAACCCTGCTTAGGTTCAGAGAGTCCTGTGCCAAATCTCCTCACCAGATCATCCGTGATCTCACACGTTAGTTTTAAGTTTGTAAAAAGTAGGTTATCAAATTCTTTTTTAAATTAAAAATCAAACGCTCCCCGTTTTGGAAAAACTATTATCGATTGGATTAACCAAATTAATAAAAATGTCAAAAAGATAAGGTTAGAACTAAAGCTGACGGGCCGCTCTGGCTTACCACTTAACATGTAAATCAATTGTAAAACAAATACCATGGAAATAAAGATACTCTAAGCTAAGCAAAAAAGTAAAAAATTGAACTACTTATAAAGGGTGATACGGTCAAAATTTGGTCAAGGGAAAACGCGTGTAAATCGGTGAAATCATTTATTTAAAAAATCAAATTAAATTTCTTTTTCAAGTTCAATTAGTATAAAATTCAGGAAAAATATTCAGTTAGGCTTCCGCTTTTCCAAATCCAAATTGCCGGGCCTTACGCTTGACCCCTGCCATCAGATTTTGTACAGCCACCTTGTCCACCTTCTTCGCCGCAGAAAGCCAGTTTGCCTTGAACTGCTGCTCGTCCTTAGCAGTTTTTTTGGTCTTCTTTAGGTTCCGCTTGACAATAGCCCAGTATTTCTCAATTGGGCGGAGCTCTGGCGTGTTGGGAGGGTTCTTGTCCTTGGGAACCACCTGCACGTTGTTGGCGGCGTACCACTCCATGGCCTTTTTACCGTAATGGCAAGATGCCAAATCCGGCCAAAACAGTACGGAACAACCGTGTTTCTTCAGGAAAGGCAGCAGACGTTTATTCAAACACTCTTTCACGTAAATTTCTTGGTTGACAGTCCCGGAAGCTATGAAAATGCTGCTTTTCAAGCCACAGGTACAGATGGCTTGCCAAACCAGATATTTCTTTGCGAACTTTGACAGTTTCGTGTGCTTGAAAATATCTGCTACCTTTCCCCTTCCTTTTGCCGTATAAAACTCCTGTCCCGGAAGCTGCTTGTAGTCGGCTTTGACGTAGGTTTCGTCGTCCATTACCACGCAGTCAAACTTCGTCAGCATCGTCGTGTACAGCCTCCGGGATCGCGCTTTGGCCGTCGTATTTTGTTTATCATCGCGATTTGGAGTCACTACCTTCTTGTAAGTCGATAGTCCGGCTCGTTTTTTGGCTCGATGCACGGTTGTAGACGATACACCCAGCTTATTTGCGGCATCTCGGAGAGATAGGTTAGGGTTTCGCTTGAAACTACCGGCAACTCTCTTTGTCGTCTCAGCGGCTTCCGGTTTTCGATTTCCCCCCGATCCAGACTTCCTGGCTGTCGACAAACGTTCCCCAAACACTTTAATTACATTTGTAACGGTTGATTTGGCAACTTTTAGCGATTTTGCCAACTTTGCGTGCGAGTAGCTCGGATTTTCGCGATGCGCGAGCAAAATTTTGATACGCTGCTCTTCTTGCTTGGACGGCATTTTGACAACTGAAGAGTGAATTCCAAAATCAAAATAGGAGCAACATTCTACACACACACACCTTCAAAATGAGGGGTGTTCAGGTTTTTTAAATGCAAAATTGAAAGAAATACGTCAAGTTGATATTGACCAAATTTTGACCGTATCGCCCTTTACTTATACTATACAGTAAAGTGGGGAAAAAATGTTCTGCTCTCTATGCTGCAACCCTAAAAAGATATAGACAAATTAAGCTGTCCCATTTTCTACGAATACACCCTTTAGTATAAAACCCTTGTTTAAGTTCCCTCCCGAACTGCAATGCGTTCATTCACTTGTAAAATTGTCACAATTATCGCCCCAGACGGCAAATGCCATTTGCGCTCCGAAACGAAAAACTAGTCCCATTAAACTGATTTCACTGTGCTTTATACATGATTTTCATTAAAATTTTAACTACCACCCCTTCACCCTCGCAGAGGCTGTCAAATGGGCAACATATGAGAGCGAGATCCATGCATGTGTTGCTGGATCCAAGCCGCGACTGTTGCCATTATCGTAAACAAACAAACATTCCCGTTTTCGCTCGGTTGGTGACGAAGAAGCTTCTTTATTTATTTTCATTTTCCCTTCCTTTTTTGTTTTGCTTCCACGAGGTGCAGAACTCGAAGTTGTAAAACATTACGGCAAATTAAGTTACCCATTTCGGCATCGCTCCGCGTCAATTCTCGTAGGTTGGCTGTCGAAGCTATCAGACTTGAGATTTTCTCTCGGTTTGTTCTTTTTTTTTTCTCGCTCTAGTAGGCGAACGGCTGCGCTAAAGCATAACAGCATAATATAAATAAACACAAACTAGTTAATGCGCTATTCATGAGCTCATTTGGCGTGTGGCATTTTGAGGTTCTCTGAATTCTGCGCTGCAATTCTCCTCCTGTGGACTGTGAGTGCATGTTTGGGGTAAAATAGAGTGCAATTTTAGTCGTCTCAAAGCGCTTCGGTATGGAACAAGCGTTCGGAACAAGACAACAACAACAACAACGGCGGTGGCAGCTAGAACATTGACGACGAGAACGGAAAAAAGTGCTGTTTTAGTTTTTTTTTTCCGACAAGATCCAGCGATGTTCATGTTGCTGGATGGAAAGGAGTATTTTCATGAAGTCGAGCCGCTGTTGCAACAGTCGTCGTCGTCGACGGGAGTAGCATCCATGCAGCAACGGCACGTCGTCGTTCGTCGACTCATAAAATAGCATCATTACGGAAAGCACATTAGTGTCCTCTTTCGGAATGGAAAACATCCAGGACTAACTGGTAGACGGACGACGAGGTGAAGAAATGGGAGACCGCGGGAGACCTCCGGGAAATTGGGGATTGATGGATGCATTTTTCCGGGGTTCTCGCTTTGATGACGGGTGGTGCGATGTAAATTTATTACAGCATAGTTGGAGAGATTGAAGAATTGGTTTCTGATGGCTTGGTGACAGCAACAAGTTAAACTAATCCTGAAAAAAATTCCAACATGAGTTCCACCAAGTCAAACGCTTACAACCATCAAGTTTAAAGCCAACGGAAACTCAAACATGGATGTGTGTTATTCCAAGCCAACTTCCCATTTCAAGCAGACAACTTTAAAAGTTCTTCGGTACCGCTCATTAGGCAACTGCTTCAGAGTTCCCCGGGCAAGAGAGTGCTGACAAGTCAAATAACGCCCAAAGACCGAACCGACAGCCGAAGAAATCCAACGCAGTGCTATCGCAGAAGTTCCAACAGTGGCACACTGGCAAATTGCAACTTTATCTGCTCTTGAGCACTCCCACTTCTATTCATGCCCCCCCACAGGAAAGAATATCGGCAGCTGGCGAAAAGAATAAATTGGATCGTTAAAGTTAAATGATCCTGAAATTTGCTTTCGTCCCATCTTGATCCTCCCGCACTCGTCCGCCACACGAAAACTCCCCGCAGCAACATTCGGGATTGAACTTTCGAACATTCACTGCTCGGATTTGGGCCAATCAGACTTTTCCCACGTGAGATGCCGAAAAAGCGGAGCTTCTTAATCGGCAAGGTAGAGTGGCCAGAGCATCCCGAAGTAGGTAATCTGTGAATTTAAACTAATTACTTCCTTGGTTCGATTTGATTCTGCTATCAAATTGACCTCGCTTTTCCAGGGTCAGACCCAAGTAATTTAAAGCTAGTCCAACTTTCCTCCAAATGGTTCCCGAGGGGGGAATATCGTTCGCTCCATAATAGGATCAAAGAAGGGCGAGAGGACGGGAAGCAATCCAATAATCTGTTTTGTTTCGGTCAGGGCAAAGGAATAAATTTCTTTCAATTGCAAAACTTCATAACTTTACAACCCGAAGCCCAGCGCTCTGGGCTCGGTCGGTCATGCGAGGGTGAATCCCGACTTCTGGTCCAGAAGTGGTTCTGGGGCGAGATTAATAGTGGCACCATATCCTTCGCTCATCGTCGTCGTCGTCTTTGTTGGCTAGACCCGTTCGGTGATCCGTATCAATTTGCCTCATGTTTTCTTTGCAAACATCGAAGTTTTTGCTGCTCGCTGGGTCGAAGGAACGCATATCACCGAACCGGCCATGGGCGGGTCGAACCGGTTGAGTGCGGTGGTTCCAGAAGGATTAAGTTTAAAGATATATATATTTCAGGGCGAAGTTTCTTGGATAACAGTACCGAATTGCGTGCATGTGTGTGTGTGTGTGTGTTGAGGGATATTCATCATCAGATCCTCTCAAGATGGAAAACAAAAACGACGTTCCGACAGAGCTGGGTGTGGGGCGGGGCGAGTAACTTTCCGTGTTGTAAGTTTTTGACATTTCATCTTTTTCGATGCGGTGGATCTCAGTGCAGAAATCTTTCCGGGCTGTGTGATAAGCAACACAGTGGTTTTTTCTTCCTCAGATAAGTTTGGGACTTTTGCGAGCAACTATTTTGATGTATGTTTTCGATACACGTAGCCATAACTCTTTGGGAGCCGGTCTTTGTGGTTCCGAGGGTTGCTTTCGAAAACAACGTGAAAAAGTTTTTCTTCGGTAAGGATTTCGATGGATTTTATGAGTGATATCAAAAGAAAATTAAGATTGACGGTAGTCAATCACCGCAGGCAGGCAAAATGCATCGCTTTGAAGGGTAGATTGGAAGTTCATTCATGAAAGCATCAGTTATGAAGTTGTTTGATCAAACGAGATGAGGAATTTTTCAAATAGTCATCAGAAAATATGACTTGTAGGCGCTTTTATTCGCCATCGGTTGAATTCCGGACATAAATTTCATTGAAGAGAATGTGTGCCAGTAATTCGGCTGCAGTATTCAGTGCATCTTTGTTAAAGAGCAATTGATCTTTAGAAAATAGAGAAAACATTAATTTTAAAACTAGCATAATTTAAACTAACAATTCACTTGTTAACTTTAAACAAATTGCAACTATTCTATTAGTGATCAAGATCACAAGCGTATCATGAAAGCGTTTAAGCGTAATCCCAACGCTTCGGTCAGGGATGTGGCCAAAAAGTTGAATCTGCCCAAGTTTTTCGTTCAGAGAGCCAAGGACCGGGAGGAACTGCATACTTACAAAGTTCAGAAGGCTCCAAATCGTGACGAAAGGCAAAATTCGTTGGGAAAGTCACGGGTCCCGAAAACTGTACACCCAGATGCTGACGAAGCCTCCATTGTCTCAACATGGATGATGAGACTTACGTCAAGGCGGACTTCCGACTACTTCCGGGGCTACTGTTCTTCACCGCCCAGCACAAGTTTGATGTTCCGGAGGAAGTAAGCAAGCAGAAACTTTCAAAGTTTGCCAAGAAATACATGATTTGGCAAGCGATCTGCTCATGTGGCAAACGGAGTGCACCGTTCACGACTACCGGGACTGTAAACGGGGAGATCTACCTCAAGGAAGCGTCTGCTTCCACTGTTGAAGCAACACGAGGGCCCTACGATCTTCTGGCCGGATCTAGCTTCGTGCCACTATTTAAATGTCGTCCTGGTGTGGTACGAAGCCAACGGGGTCACTTTCGTACCCAAGGACATGAAAGCTACCCCCCTCCCCCCAACGCACTGGAACTAAGGCCCATCAAAAAATACTGGGCAATTATACTGGGCACTACGGAAGCATCCCAAGGAGGTCAAATCTGAGTATGACATGAAGCTGCAGCCCGATGTTGTACAGAACCTAATGGGTGGCGTAAGGCGTAGAGTGCGAGCGTACGGTTATGGTATTGAAGTTGAATTAAATAAATATGCCAAAAGCTTACTAATGGGTTTATTGTCTGAAAGTTTGAAAAGAATCGGTCAACTAGGTAATTTTCTACAGCGTTTTTTTCGTGATGCAATTTGATGTGGGACACCCTTTATGAGCACGACAACTACCCATGCAGCATTAATCATAGTAACCCATGAGTCAAGGACCCGAACAGACAAAATTTGACAGCTCTATCAGTTGACCTATAACCGTGATGGCAAAAACAGTGAAGCAACTCCGTTCAGAAGTGTGCGCGTTCAGAGAATGACACCCCGCCGCGTCGAAAACGGACATCATGCTGCACTTTGTGGACGCCGGATACGCCCGTTCCGGCAACTACAACATCTTGGCACTATTAGACAACAATCAGAGCATCGAAAGAAAGCCCGATTCTGGACGGCCGACGACTCTGAGTGACAAGAAGCACCAAAGGATGCTGAAGAGGAAGACCGAGGGAAGAGTGGCTACATCGCTGCGTGCGCTTGGCCGGGAGGTCGGTTCAACCGCCCAAAAAAGTACCTGGCGAACATGAACATACATGTCAGGAAGCGGAAGTCACGTTCACTGGTTTCGGAGCTGCAGGCAATGACGCAGCGGCAGCGGCTGAATAAGATGGTCAACTCGATTTTCCCGGCGAATCGTGATGGACGAGGAGGCCTATCTGACCCAGGATGGCGACGACTGGCAGGGCACTTCGTATTTTACTTCCCCCACGAATGAAGTGAGCTCCGAGATAAACTTCATTTCACACACCATGTGCTGCTGTGGCTGACAATCAGCGAGAAGGGGATTTCAAATCCGCTCTTCGTTCGCTCCGTACTGGCCGTGAACGGGGAAATTCATAGTTCGAAATGCCTGCCGGAAGTTGCGTCGTTCATCAAGAAATACCATAAGGGCGCAGACGCGGTGTTCTGGCCGGATCTGGCGTTGGCCCACTACTCGAAGCGATCGTTGGAGGAGATGGAGCGGTTGAAAATCGATGTGGTACCCAAGTCGGCGAACCCGCCCAACGTTGCCCAACTGCGTCCCATCGAGAATTTCTGGGCCAACCTGAAGCGTAAGATCTACTCAAACAATTTTGTCGCGAAAACTGAGGAAGAATTGATAAATGAAACGAAGAAAGAACTCAAAAACAGAATTGAAGAAATCACGGTGGCAACTTTTTTTTTCTATTTCGATTGAACTTTCGTCCGATTCGTTGCAGTTGCAAAATCAAAACAAAGAGAAACGTCAACAATCTTTGAAGAGGCGTCGCTTCCATTAAATTCTTTGATAAAGTACGCAAAGGTACTAAAAGGTGGTGTGTGTATGTGAATTTTATTTAAATCCGTGGTTATCTAAAACGTTTTTCTTTCTTATAGTTTATTCACGTAACTTCACCACAATTATTCATTTTTTTTTTTGTTTTAAAAAGTAAAAAAAAAATATTTAAATATAATTTTTATTTTTTAATTTTAATTTTAAATTTAATTTGTATTGCGCTTTCCCCTCCCTTCGCTTGCCCTTTTGCCGTGCTTGTTCTACTTTTCCTCCGGCCACCGCCCCCCCCGGTGATGGACTGTCCTGCTCGCCCGCCCCACCCCCCGCCCCCCCCCCACCCCCGCCCCCCCCCCCCAGAAAAAAAAACAGAAGTGAGGGGAAGCCCTCTTTTCCAAACGAACTTCCCGCCCGCCCCCCCCCACCCGCCGCAGCCCCCCCCCCCCCCCCTGTGGCCCTTTTTTTCCGAGACCCGGATTTTCCCCGTGCGCCCCCAAAAGCCTACCGCAGTCCGGATTCCATCGAAAGACGGATCGGGTTTCATTCCATCTCGGGCGGTCATACACAGAAACAAAAGCGTTCACGAAAATGAAAACGGACCGTGAACTAGTTCACGTTTTCAGGATTTTTACCTAAAAACGTGATTTAGTTCATGATTACGTGATTCAGTTCACGGTGTATTTTTGCTTGTTCTCGAATTCATGACTGCAGTTCACGGATCCGGGCACGGATTTTTTTCCGTGTAGGGCGACCCGGCCGCCGTCCCCTTCCCCGCCCCCCCCCCCCCCGTCGCCCCCCCAACCCGCCCCCCCCCCCCCCTCCCCCCCCCTTTATCCGCCCCCCCCGCCCCCCCCCGCCCCCCCCCCCCCCACTTTTTGGGCCTACCCTCTTGTTCCCTCATCCAACGCGGTATGTAAGCATGTTTGTTTCATGGCCATGATTTGCTCTTTTACGTATATTTAACAGGAAGCCCAACACGAATGAATGCTAAAAATATAAATTAATTAGGGAACTTGAAAATCCTTTGTGCCGTTTTAAATGACACTCCTTGAATAAAACTCACATATTACATTACGTTTGTTTCTTTCCCTTTCGCTCATTTGGGTAAGCACACGCTTCTTTTTGCTACCCGGTTCTATGGATCGTTCCGTGGCTGAGCCAGAGAGTTCCTGTCCTAGTAAATTAATTTGTCTCCTGTTGTTTAATCTAAGAAGTTGGCGTTTCCAAGAATTATGAGAAAAGGTCTCATAAATCGGGAAAAATTATAAACACGACCAGTGGTCTCCCGTAACTGGGAGTTGCGCTTAAGCCACTGCGTTTAGACAGAAACCCTCTTTACATAGTTAGTTAACGGTTACAGTATCCTGACATTGCTTCATTGCAATGGGTAATCCTCTTCTAGGAGTAAAAAAAGCACATTTTGACGTATTGGCGTTATTCTCAAAAGTGAGCCAACAATAGTCATAAAAAGAGTGTATTAGAGCGATTCCACGAACAAGTGGGAAATTTTTCCAGTTTTTATTTTTTGTATTTTTGGATTTGCATGAAACCTTGCATACAAGTTTTTGGGGAAGAAAAACGCCGTTTTGCATACTTGGTTCGCCATTTTGAATCTAGCCTTACTTATGAGAAGAGCCTATGAAAAATGCACATGATATCTTCAAAAAATTGTATCTTGGAAACCGTTTGTCCGATTGGTTTGGTGTCTTCGGTGAAGTTTTAGACAATTGTTGGTGCTATATGGAAAAAATATGCACGGTAAAAAAAAAGTTTGGTTTTTGTGTTTTGAACTAAAATATAGATTTTCCCTTAAAAGTTACATGTCAATAATTTTTTAATTATCTTTATGTTATAGCTGACTGAAAATGCTATCTAGTGCACAGTGGGTTGTTCTGGAGAAAAATAGGTTACAATGAAATTTTTTTTTTTTTTTAAATTACAATTTTCAAAAAAGCTATTAAGAAAAGTCAAAAAAGTTTGTCACTCTAATTTTATAAAAGTACATCAAATTTGCAAGCAAAAAGTACTTCGATAACATTTTTCTAAGATGCACCGTTTAGAAGATATTACTGATTTAATATTGATTTTTATGATAACTTAATAAGTTTTGGCCCTTTTCGGATGTACTCCGTGTTTTTTCAGTTTCAAAAGTATTTTTTTCGGAAAGATTGAAAAATTTTGAGTTAAAATGACACTGACAGCTTAAAGATTTGAGTGAAATTCTCTGCCTTAATTTTGAAAAACCAGTTACAAAATCCCACTATCAGGAACAATGATTTCTTCAAGTGATTTTTGGTGCGTTGTGCTGAAAACGTGCTAGCAAGTATTAGTTACAGGTAATTAGATACCAGGTTAGCTGTACTACGTACAATTGGTGATTGTAAACATGGTCTTTGTTGGAACTAGTCCACCATGGCCACGCTGGCCATAACGAGGCTAGCTCCGTCGATGACCGTTTCTTAATAATAAATAAAAAGAACGCAGTCTTAGTCACCTTCCATCAAACTAGACGGCTGCCGACTGATACCTCAATCAACAACCGCCGCACTCTTTATTCATTCCAGGTATATACAATTTACAATTTTCTTCAATAACAATATACCTACGCCAGCAAATCTACCTCGCTCCAACTCTCCAAACTCGTACCTGAAGGTTCGACGATACCTGAGCGTTCAACTCTACCTATCTTCCAACAGTAAGTCTATGATTTCTACCCGTGAGCTGTATAATAATGTCTGACTCGGTTCTGAATTCATCCAGTATCTACCAAACAGTAAATGCAGAAAGGTTGCTAGTAGCATAGTGATTATAGTAATTTCAGCTCATAATCCTGTGTTTTTTTAACACGTTTTGGTGCAAAGGTAAGTTTTAAATACACATTTTAATTATATGTTTTGTGATATTTTCGTACAAAACTAACAATTGGAAAATATTTTCTATGTTACAGATTACAAAATGAGTAAAATAAGATGTATTCGCCCATTCAAAGACATTCAGTGTTCGAAAGAGCTGCGATATCTCACGGATGGTATCATCCAAAAACTAAAATCAATTGGATTTTCCAAGGTATCCACACTGAACACCAAGGATTTTCGTATTTGTTCGTCTTGCCGTCTACATATTGATTCAAGAGCTCACCTCACCCAAAACGAAGAACAAAGCGTAGCCGGCGGCTCAAGGATGCCAACTGTTCAGACCATACCTGATGTACCTGATTCGCAAAGCTATGAAAGTTTGGTCACGATAAGGCTAGATTCAAAATGGCGAACCAAGTATGCAAAACGGCGTTTTTCTTCCCCAAAAACTTGTATGCAAGGTTTCATGCAAATCAAAAAATATGAAAATTACTCGTTGCTGAAATGATATGGAACCGCTCATTAGTTTTACCGTGGATACACGTTAAGATGAAGCCTACCAAATGAAAGGTAAAATATATTTTCATTGCCATTTTTATCACAAGGTGGTGCTGTTGGCAGCGCCGAACATGTGTTTGTGGAAAATGAAAGTGACTTATATTGTTAATATAGTATATTCATTATCAGTCAAAAGTTTCGACTCACTTTGATATCGACTCACCTAGAACAGTAGAAATTATGATATTATATCTTGAAACCTCGATTATTTACAAAAATGTTGACTCATGCAAAGTTGTTCAGAAGGTCAAGAGTTTTTGGGAGGCGGAGAGTATGGTTAGGAACTCGACCACTACGTCTTGCTAGTTTGCTTGCAAAAGGGAACATTTTAACGCGTTTGTATCGTAATCCCGACCAACCAGAAAGATCGAACATTCAGAAAATATTTTCAGAAGGTCAAGGGTTACCAGATGGTCGAGCGTATGGTTAGGACTTTGATCGCTACGCGGCGCTAGTGCGCATGTAAAAGAGTGTATTTTTTAACGATTTTGAACCCGAAGTTCTAAGCTAAGCTAAATTTTTCAGAAGGTCAAGGGGTTACGGAAAGTGAAGAGTATGGTTTGGAATTTCGTCACTACGTGGCCCTAGTGGGCATGTAATGGAGGGTATTTTGGAATGAGTTTATATCGATACCCTGACCACTGAGCAACGTTGTTCAGAAGGTCAAGGTCTTTTGGAAGGTGGAGAATATGGTTCAGAATTCTAGTACGCGGAGCAAGTGGACATGTAAAAGAGCGCATTTTTCAACGTTTTTATATTTTAATCCCGACCACCTAGGAAGGTGGAACCTTCAGCAAAATTGTTCAGGAAGTCAAGATTTTTTAGAAACTGTAGTATATTGTTCGGAATTCAGTCACTACGTGGTGCGGGTGGGCATGTAAAGGCAGGTATTTTTCAACGAGTTTATGTCGTCATGCAGACCATCTAGAAAAATTGAACCTTCAGAAAAGTGTTTCAGAAGGTCAAAGACTTTCAACCAAATCGGAAATAGGCTTTTAAAACAGAGCAATTTTGAACATTTTATATCGTTATCCAGACCTCCAAGAAAATTCGAACCTACATCATAGTTGTTCAGATGGTCAAGGGCTTCCGGAAGGTAGAGAGTATGATTTGGCCTTCTGTCACTAGATCAGTTGAACTGAATAGCGCATGTAGAAGAGAGCATTTTCGAACATTATATCGTGGTCCCTGTTATATCGGATAATTGCGTATCAAGACTTGGCAAACATCTGTCTCGCTTGGTACTCCGTACAAAACTAAGCTTAAATTTATTCGTTGGTTCATTACATTGTAGTATCATTACATTGGTATTAGTGACTCTCTCTGTGTGCTATACTATCATCTACAAATATCTGAACACCGATCCTACATCTCCCTACTTTCTCAAATGTCCTGAACTATAGCTAACTGATAATCATCTAGATATCCTGGTTTTTTTTGGCTCTCGTCGTGGTCGTGGATTAGCTTTTTGTTCCATAGCTTATTAACTCGCATTAGTGTTTGGCCTATCCTACCGGGGTACAAGTTTCTTCAAATGTCTTACATTCCGATTCATCGTCATTCTAGATTCTGATGATTGCAGAGTAACATCAGGTCCTGATCTTTCGACAACCCCTAGCTCTTCCGGACCGAAACTACTCGGCAGCTTATTTTCCTTCAATGTGGGTTTAGCAACTACCCAATCTCCAGGCTTAAGGGTACTAGGCTGAGCGTGACGACGTTTATTTGTGTACGCGGCTCCTGCTTGCTTCCTTTCACGATCCTTAGCCTGTATCTCCTCATATTCTCCACTTGAATTCGAACCCGATGGTAGTTTATCGCGAAGAACTCGTCCAAACATTAGTGCATTAGTATGAAGAGTTGAATTATACACCAGCAGATATGTTCGTATCTCCAGTCTGTTTTAGTTGAGACTTATTCGCAGGCGCTTTTTAAGAGCTCTATTAACCCTCTCCATTTCTTCATTAGCCTGAGGCCAGTAAAGAATGGTTTTCAGAAGTCGTACTCCTTGTTCTATGCAGAATTGAATCAATAATTCACTCAAAAATTGTGGTCGATTGTCTGTCCGCATTGTCTCTGATATTCCATATCTGCAGAATGTACCATGAAGAGCTTGTATGGTTAATTTTGCAGTTAAGGCCTGTACTCGAAAAAAATGCTTTTTATCCGTGTGTAACTTTTTTGTCCGTGGGTAAAATTGATGAAAATTTGAGTATAACTAGTTTGGAGTGGATTGTTTACATGTGCAAAATTTCATAATAATCGGTTCAGTGGTTATTAAGATGTCATCGAAACAAGAAGACAAAACAAGAAGCGCGCCGTCATGGAAGATCCGACTACGACCATGAGATGGATCGAAAGACAACTGAGAATCACCCATACAACTGTGTCTCGGGTGATAAAATCGTTTAAGGAGTCCCGGACGACCAAGCGGTGGGCTGGAAGTGGAAGAAAATCGAAGACAGCTGACCCTGTGAAGGCCGGGAAAGTGTTGGATTATTTCAAGTGTAATCCGAACCTTTCGATTCGCGACGCGGCTCTGAAGGCAAAGTGTTCCGCCTGGTTCGCTCAACAAACCATAAAACGAGCTGGGCTTCGTGTATTCAAGGTCCGCAAGGCACCGAACCGGCGTGATCAACAAAACACGGCGGCCAAATCCCGCGCAAGGAAGCTGTATCGAGAGTGGTTAACGAAACCGATGTGTTTTGGTATGGATGACGAAACATATATCAAGGCAGACACAAAGCAGATACCGGGGCTGGAGTTCTACGTTGCAAATCACGGTTTGATGTTCCGGAAGACATAAGGAAAAAGAAAGTGGACAAATTCGCCAAAAAATACTTACTCTGGCAGGCCATATGCCAATGCGGTAAACTGAGTAAACCGTACATCACAACGGGTACCATCAACAGCGAAATTTACCGCACCGAGTGCCTCCAGAAGCGTCTGTTGCCCTTTCGCGGTCCCACGGAGGCAAGACATTAATTTGGCCGGACCTGGCATCATGCCATTACGCGCGATCGACGTTGAATTGGTACAGAGACAATAACGTTGTTTTTGTACCAAAAACAGCCAACCGCCCAAATTCACTGGAGATTCGTCCGGTGGAAAGATTTTGGGCCATAATGAAGGCCAAGCTTTGAAAATCATCCAAGGTGCTTAAGAACGAGCTGGAGTTGAAGAAAGAATGGATGAAAGTGACCAAAAACGTCGACTCCACCATTGCACAAAATGTAATGAGGGGTCTTAAGGTAAAGGTGCGGGCTTTCAGCGATGGAAAGGAAATTGAATAAAAAAAATTATGCCGAAACATAATCCATATGTATGAGTTCATTCCCTGAAAGTTTCAAGAAAATCCGACTTAAAATAAATTTTTGTCGAACACTTTGGTCTGGTGCATTTTTTTCGAGTACAGGCCTTAGTCTAGAATCCGCAATTTAAGTAAGTGTAGATAATATGACTATGTTACAGTCACCATAAATTAATGGAAACACATGATAGTTCAGTCGCATACGGGTCTGGCGCAAAAACCCAATATAATATTTTGGGATTTATTGTTCAACAGTTTACAGTAGGGAAAGTTATGTTTTGTTTTTTTACCTAACGTGTGCATTTAAAAAAATGACTTTTTTCGGATGGTGATAAAAACAAGCTAAGACAGATATTTTTTTTCGAGTACAGGCCTTATTTCTTTCATAAGTCTTCAATAAAGTGACTGAAATAATCTACTAGCACTTATGAATTATCTCCAGATGGTAATGACCTCATAATGTCAACTGCAATATGCGCCCAAGGATTATCTGGCATGGTGGTTCATTTAAGAGGCTCTGGAGGATCTAGTGCTGACACCAAGATATATTCTTTGCAACTTTTGAAAATGTTTTCCACTTTGTTATCCATGCTGGGCCACCAGACCATTTGTCTCAAACGCCTCTTCATCACCATAATACCTGGGTGACCTTTATGTGCAAGCTCTAATATCCTGTTTTGCAATAACCTAGGAATTACAATTCGTTCTCTCCGCAATAATACTTCTGCGGATCGACAAAGTTCAAGTGCATATGACTTAAGCAATTAAGCAGGTCCTTACTAGTCATTACCCTGAAGTGCTCTATATGCATCATTAATTAACACATCTTTTGAAGTTTCTGTTTGAATTGCGCTCAACGTTACCAAGGTGTTCCGAGTGCTTGGATGTTGAGGAAACCGCAAAACTTGTGTTCTTTGCGTGTCCTCTCTCAGTGACGCAAAGAACGGCATGATGGTCTTGAGCTATTGGGACACGAGCTCGGACAATGTGTCAAGACCGAAACATCGGAAACGTTGCAAACACGGCGGCCTCTCAGATTGTCATAGACCTACTACAGACCTAAGTAGCTAGATGGTTCGGAAGGAGGGGAGGGGGGGGGGGGGGGGGGTTCTGGATATAGATTTTTCTTCTCGAACAAAAGAAAAAAAACCATTGACTGTTCAGACCGTTATAGCAAAAGTTCTGACAGTTAACAGGCGTCATGGATAAGGGAAAAGTGTTGAAATCAAAGTAGCACAATAATTTGCGTCACGATGCAGTTGTTTTTGGTTGCTTACAATCTGCCAAGGCCGTCATTATTCTTATTTGCTATTCAATGTGTTGCAAAATATGATTTCTATACAAATAATTTTAGATAATTATTATTTTATTTGCCCTTACCATTGAAAATTAATTAATTTTATACTTCGGTCGAATATTAGAATAAATGTAGGTCGAAAATAAGCAAAAACATTTATGCAATTAAAATGCGAAAATAAAAAAAAAACTATTTGAGCTAGACTTCTGATGATCATTTCATTTAATATCAAAAATCAAGAATCTGTTTGTTAAATTTAAAAAAAATCGATCAATAACTAATGCTATTTTGATGATATTCAAGCATTTTGTTTGTCACAAATTGATCTTATAGGTCCAATTCAAGTGCTTTTCACTGCTCTACTAGTAACCATATTTAATATAATTTGCAGCAATGATTATTAATAACGTTATTAATAATTGAATATTCAATACCTATCGTATAGTACATTAGAGAAAGGGAGGGACCACCAGGGCACATAAGTGAAATTATTAAGATAGAGAGTACGGGTTTGCCTCCTATCTATTTTTAACATATTGTGGATTGGGGACGGGGCCCTCCATCCACCATCTACTAGATTCATTCTGTCAAACAGATTCAAATGCCATCTATAACTGTCTGTTCGGCAATTATCAAATAAACAACATATTTTCATTTACACTTCCACACAAAGATCTAGAGATTCCGTGAATTACATTCAGCCTCTTAAGACTGAACCGAGGCAAGAAATAAATCATCGAAGAACTTTGCCAAGTCGACATTAACCACTCATCTGCTTCCTCCTAGTAATCTCCTCTAAGCTACGGTCAACCACAAACTAATTACAATCTTTTCCCTTTTCCAATAACACCAATCGAATAACAAGTAGCTCATAATAAAAACCATAATTTACAAACCAAAAAAAAAAGCCGCATCTCATTCTCAAAGCAACAATTTGCTTAATTTCTTCCACAATAAAAGTCGTCCTCAATCATAAGGTCACAATCGACTGACCCCCCTCCCTCCACCTGATCAACAAACAACGTCGTCCTGAGCTATGCCTCCGTTATAATCAGAAGAACCCCCACAACACTCTCTCGACCCAAAAGTGGTCGTCGCTCGTCATTTGCATAACAACCTTCCTCCCTGCGTCGAACATTGAATCGATCACAGTCCTCTGCTTGCTTTCTTGGCGATGGAATTCCAGCCTTCCGCGAGGAACTTCGAAATTCCATTAATCCGGTCAGGATTTCACCGGGGGTTTTTGGCCTGGGCAGTTAAAATATGCAGCTGGTCGGTCGATTCTGGTGCTGTAATTAAATGTATTCTTTGGAAGATTAGCATCGTAGACTGGCCGCCAGCACCGATTAGTGATTCTCAAGCTGAATAAATTATAGATAGCAATCAGTTTTCCTCGAATCAACTTCATCATCGCCGGGGCCGTCTTCGGTGGTGCCGTGAATAGACCCATCCGACGAAGGATGGAATTATGATTCGGGGAAAATATTTATGATTTTCCTTCAGTGTTTTTCCCTGTTCCTGGTGTATTTGAATCCTGCGAAGGGCACTTCAATCGGTGCCGAATGATAAATCGATTTGGGTCTCGTCGGTTGGCCGATGGAAGGGGGGAAGCATTTTCTCCTGAATAGAAAGTGTCAATGGCAGAAAGATTTTCCGCCTCCTTTTGTATCCTTGTCACATTATTCCTAAGTGGAACAGACTCCAATTTAATGCCAGTTTATAACTTTCGCTAAATGCGAGATCTATTATGAGACATTTCCATAAGCTTGCCTCGTACTCGAGTTGAAGAAATATGTTTCATGGGCAAGATGACCTTGGCAAAACGATTTTAGTGTCATTTATGAGAACCTTAGCGTGCTGGCGCTGGGTGGACAATAACTAGCTCGTTTATCTCAGACGCAACTCCAATTTAAAATCCCGCCCTGAACAGCCACTTGCAAGCAAGGGATTTTTGACTAACCACATGTGAATCCAATGAGGTGTATAGACCTCATTGCACTATGGTACGAATGGACAAATTTCGCGACAAAAATCGATAACTCGGAAACCATTAACTTTAGACACACGATGTCTTGGGAAGGTTTGATCTAAAAAATGATATCTATCTTTTGGTTTGGATGGTGACTAGGGTGGTCCGTTTTTGCTCATAATAAAAATTCTAACTTTTTATTGTTATGGTTTACCGGTGAATAATCTCCTACAAAATTCAAGATTATTTAATTTGAAGAAACTTTGCTGAAGAAATTTACCTTTTATCTCATCTACGTATCGTTTTATAACAGTTTTTCTAACTTTCCTTAGGGTGGGTCTTGAAAAAACTGTTTTTTTGCTCTAACTTTTTGATTTAAATTTATATTTGAAATCTTTGTTCTAATGAATTTTAGAATATAAAAATACGCATATTTTAATGGTACAAAATCCTTGCTAGCTATTACCTAAGACAAGTTATAGAGGTTAAAGTGTTAAAACAATACATTTTTTCATGACATCTCACTCCGTTATTTGCAAATATTTGCAAAAACAAAGCACGTACACTAAAAGTATAAGCTTTTATCTACAAAATATTTGCAAAATTTTCTGTCCCCTCTTGTCCCCCTTCATAGAGAAACCGTTTTAGAATTGGAAGTTTTGCATTTTTTTTCTACAAAACTTTCGATCAGCAGCATCAACAATTATCATTATTGAGCGTGCTGTGGATTCTTTTAACCAACTCCATTAAGCAATCTTAGCAACCCTCATTTGTATACAAACGATAGAATGACATTTGTTCTACGCATCAGCTTATTGAAGAGCTAATAGTTGTGCGTATACGGTGGCGATATCTGTTAGTGGCTGATAGATTTGTGATTTTTCCATTAAGAGACACGGTCGGAAATAGCCTAGGTGAGTATTGATATAAGTAATTATAGGTTTATCATGGGAAATTTTCGAAATGACTTATTTTGAAGAAATGGACAAGCGCAAATTGTTTACTTTATGGAAAAATACACAAGGAAACACTGGTAAAAAATTTGAAAATGTATGTTCTGCAGTGTTCAAAGCGTATGGTGTCCAGGAAAATGATAAGTCGGAGGAAGCCAATAACATTTCATCGATTGTAAAGGACACGTGCAGCTTTTTCAAAAGAATTTATATAAAGCATAAACGAAACGGAAAACAAGTTTTCAAATATAACGAAAAATATTTCAATAAACCATTTCCACTTCCCAATCAAATTTTAGAAAACATTCCCACGACATCCAATGATCAGGATATTGAGATAATTGCATCATCCTCAAACATGGTTCCTCGAGGTAAAAAACACTATTCTATTGTTGACAAAATGTATAAAAGGTTTTTTTTAACCATAGGTCGCCCAAAGAAGCGTTTAAATGACCTGAGCTTTGAAAGAAGACGTAAAATTTCTTGCCGTCAAGCCGCAGAAGTTTTTTTTTTTTTATTAAATCATTTATTTGTACAGGCTCAATCGAATCAACTTTACAGAGCCAAGTTTTCATATTTATATACATCAATTATCTTAAAACTAATGTTAAGGGGATAGAACCGATTACTCGCGGCCGTCTCGAGGTTAATAGGAATAACAATTGTATGGATGGGAAGATAGGCGGGAATTTGAAGTGTGGTTTACAAAGCACGTTTATTTTAAATTCGGAATTGGATAAAAACTTATAACTATACAGCTTTAGGTTTTCTTTTGACTTTAACATTTTTGAGAATGAGAAAAAAAAACACACACACAAACACAGAGAAAAAAAAACTTAAAGTAAACATACAGGTTAAACTAACTACAATCTAAGGCTAATGTTAGTCAAAAACACATAAATGAGTTTCATAAACTCCAGATCACGTATAGCCAAAATATCTCGAACCGGTACATTGGGTTGTCTACCTCGAGCCCGAAGGGAATCATAAAGCTCAGATCTGACTCCACGATGCTCAGCACATGACCAAATAATGTGATCTGCGTCCTGGTAACCTTGTCCACATTCACAGAGATTGCTGTCGCTCAGCCCAACACGGTATAAATGAGCGTTCAAAGAATAATGATTGGACATGAGGCGAGACATCACACGAATGAAGTCTCGACCCACATCCATCCCCCTAAACCAGGATTTCTTCGACACCTTTGGGATGATAGAATGTTGCCATCGCCCCAAATCTCCTTTACTCCATTTATACTGCCAGCTGACGAGTGACTGTTGACGAAAAATAGTAAAAAATTCATTAAAGGCGATTTGTCGATCATAAATATCGCCTTCTATAGCGCCCACCTTTGCCAGCGAGTCCGCTCTCTCATTGCCCAGAATTGAACAATGAGATGGGACCCATACAAAGGTGATGATAAAATAACGCGAAGATAAAGCACTTAGAAGCTCCTGTATTTTCATGAGAAAATACGAGGAGTGCTTTACCGGCCTCAAGGAGCGAATAGACTCTATGGAACTGAGACTATCCGTGAAAATGTAATACTGATCCGGTGTTAGTGAGGCAACAATTTCTAGCGTAAAGTGTATTGCCGCTAATTCAGCGACATATACGGAACAAGGAGCTTGAAGTTTACGATTGGCGCTATAAATTTCATTAAATATACCAAAGCCTGCTGACTCCTCTATCAATGATCCGTCAGTGAAGAACGATTTAGTGGAATCAACTTGGCCAAACTTTGCAGCAAATATCACCGGAGCAATCATAGGACGATGATGCTCTGGGATTCCATGAAGCTCCTGCTTCATGGATAAATCAAAGTGAACTGAATTATCGAAATCGGAGAAGCAAACACGATTGGAAATGTTCGGCGAAGGGCTGACATCCTGTGTTATGTACAAATGGTACAAAGTCATGAAGCGAGTTTGAGGATTCAACTCGAGAAGCTTCTCAAAATTTTCGATTACCTGGGGGTTCATTACTTCACACCTGGTGAGGAGCCGGAGAGATAACTCTGTAAACCGATCCGAGAGTGGCAACATGCCGGCCAGCACTTCAAGACTCATGGTGTGAGTCGAGTGCATGCAACCTAACGCGATACGAAGACACCGATATTGAATACGTTCCAGTTTTATGATGTGCGACCGAGCCGCTGACTGAAAACAAAAACTACCGTATTCGATAACCGACAAAATCGTTGTCCGGTACAACGTTAGAAGATCTTGCGGATGCGCTCCCCACCAGGTCCCGGTAATTGTTCGAAGAAAGTTGATCCTTTGCTGGCACTTTCGCTTCAGATACTCAATGTGGGATCTCCAGGTGCACTTTGAATCGAACCAGACCCCAAGATATTTAAAGGACATTGAATGAGTTATCGGCTTACCCCAAATTTGAAGCTTCGGTTGTGCTGGGTTATGCTTCCTTGAAAAAACTACCAACTCTGTTTTCTCCGTAGAGAATTCGATACCTAGCTCTAGAGCCCAAGTAGACAAATTGTCTAAGGTATCCTGTAAAGGTCCTTGCAGATCGACCCCATTGGGTCCCGTGACAGACACTACGCCGTCATCCGCAAGTTGTCTCAACGTACAGTTGTCATTTAGACAACTGTCAATGTCTTTGACATAAACATTATACAAAAGAGGGCTTAAACATGATCCCTGGGGGAGACCCATGTAGCTAAATCGGGAAGCTGTAGAGGTTCCATGAGAGAAGCTCATATGTTTCTCTGACAGCAAATTGTACAAAAAATTATTCATTAATGGTGAAAAGCCACAAGCGTGGAGTTTATCTGAAAGAACTTCAACAGATACTGAATCAAAAGCCCCCTTTATGTCCAAGAACACAGAAGCCATTTGCTCTTTTTTAGCAAAAGCTAACTGAATATCTGTGGAAAGCAACGCGAGACAGTCGTTCGTTCCCTTACCCCTACGGAAACCATATTGAGTATCTGAAAGCAGGTTATTCGTCTCAACCCATTTGTCCAGACGGAAGAGGATCATTTTCTCCAACAACTTTCGAATACAAGATAACATCGCGATGGGTCGATAGGAGTTGTGGTCAGACGCGGGTTTACCAGGTTTTTGAATGGCTATAACTCTCACCCGTCTCCAATCATCCGGTACAATATTGAGTTCCAGAAACTGATTAAACAAGTACAACATGCGCCTCTTAGCGACGTCTGGGAGGTTCTTAAGCAAGTTGAACTTGATCCTATCAGCCCCTGGAGCCGTATTGCCACACGAAAGGAGTGCGAGAGAGAACTCTACCATTGAAAAAGGTTGGCTGTTCTCATCTATCGAATTCGTGGTTTCGCGAGGAATCATCCGTGCCGGCACAGAATCTGGACAAACTTTTCGCGCGAACTTGAGGATCCATTGGTCCGAGTACTCTTCGCTCTCGTTGTTCGTAGTTCGGTTACGCAATCTTCGCGCCGTGTTCCAAAGGGTACTCATCGACGTCTCGCGCGATAGCCCGTCCACGAATCTTCGCCAGTAACCGCGTTTCTTGGCCTTGATGAGACTCTTAAGTTCGCGTTCGAGAGCCGTGTATACTTCGAAGTGCTCAGGTATTCCACGTCTACGAAAAACTTTAAACGCGTCGGACTTTTTACGGTAAACCTCGGTGCACTGTTGATCCCACCATGGAGAAGGAGGTTTCCTACGAAATGACGTTCCTGGAACTGGTCGAGTTTGAGCTTGAAGCGCGCTGTCTAAGATCAGGTTGGAGAGGAAGTTATATTCCTCCAGCGGTGGAAGCTCTTCTACCGTCGTTACGGCTTCCTCTACTGCTGTCCTGAACTTTGTCCAATCGATATAACGGGTAAGATCATACGCGACGTTGATGGATTCCGACGGATTGAACCCGGTGGCAATCGAAATTTTTATGGGCAAGTGATCACTACCGTGGGGATCTTGAATCACATCCCATGTGCAATCCAACGATAATGAATTCGAACAAAGTGTGAGGTCTAATCTACTGCCAATTGAGGATGGACCAGCCAAACGTGTTACTTCTCCATTGTTAAGAACTGTCATATTGAAGTTGTCACAGAGGTCATATAACAAGGAAGACCGGTTGTCGTCGTACAGTTCTCCCCAGCCTGTACCGTGAGAGTTAAAATCTCCCATGATCAACCGCGGAGCAGGAAGAACCGAACAAATATCTGAAAGTTGTTTTTGGTTTATTGAGGCTCTAGGAGGAATATAAACGGAAGCAATGCAAAGGCTTTTATTTTTAATAACAGCCTGACATGCGACAACTTCAATACCTGGAATAGGAGGAAAATTCACTCTATAGAAGGAGTAGCACTTTTTGATCCCCAAAAGTACTCCTCCTCCACGTGAATCCTCACGATCAAGACGAATAATGTTGAAATCATGAAACGGAAGATCGATTTCGGGAGAGAGCCATGTTTCACAAATAGCAAATGCATCACAACCGGTATTGTGAGCCAAAAATTTGAAAGATTCCAATTTAGGAACAAAACTTCGACAATTCCACTGCAGAACAGTGATCAAATCCCCGACCTCATTTGGAAAATTATCCATCGAAGGAAATGATAGCTGCAAGGAGGGGCCACTTAATTGTCAATTGCTTCAAGAAAGTCTTCACTGTGGGAAGCATTGCCAATACAATGCTTTTGAGAGGGTCAGAAATTTCAAGGTACTTGAAGATACCTTCGACAATGTTATCAAATGAGAACAGCCCGCTTGAGGAGGGGGCTTCTGTTCTTAAAAGCGGGGCATCAGGGCTTTTGGATGTCCCCGGGAGAGATGGAAAGTCCTGGGTGTAGTTAGTACTACGAAAACCAGGAGGAATTGGATTTTCCTTTTTCCCACCTTTTTTTGAAGTAGGCATGCTGGTCTCGGGCTTCTTTTCAGCAACTTTCCGTGGGCGGACGCGTCTTCGCTTCCGTGGGGCACCTTCCGGAAAACTGCACGATGTTCCCTCTTCAGCCAAATCAAAGTCAGACTCGTCATCTGACAGAGGAGCAAAGGGATTTGTATTGGCATCGGGTGATGGTGTGGCTTTTTTCACCATTTCGGCGAAAGATTGCCTGGAACGCTGTTTTAGCGAGCGTTCCAATTGTTCCCCGCGTTGTTTGTACGCCGGGCATGACGAGAGAGCATGAGGAGGAGTTCCCTTACAGAAAGCGCATTTTGGTGTGCTGTCTGCGCAGGCGCCATCCTCGTGTTTCTCCCCGCAGTTGGAGCAGCGTGCCTTATTGCCGCAATGGGAGGTCGTATGTCCCATCTGCTGGCATTTTTGGCAGGTCATGACCCGAGGTACGAACAACCGCACAGGTAGTCGAAGTTTTCCCAACTCGACGTATTGAGGGAGGGCTGAGCCAGAGAAGGTCACACGAAACGAGTCTGACGGTGTAAACTTCTTTTCACCCTTAGTGATCGATACTGTGCCAAGTCTTATCACATCCAGTATCTTCACTGGAGAAAGCAGGTGGTTCTTAAATCGACCAACCCCCTGTTTCAGCAGGATCTCAGGGTTCACACTCGTTTCGGTGACCACACCTTCAATTTCAATACCCCGAGCTGGGATATACACCCGATACTCGAGTGTAAAAAGCTGAGAGACAGCAATCTCGTTAGCTTGCTTAAGGTTGGACACAACGACCCGAAGTTTATTCGGTCTCACTTTTATTATCTCGGTCACGGCCGAGAATCGCTTCGTCAGATCGTTGGAGATCTGATATACATTAAGAGGTTTCGTTTTGGGCTGAAAGAAGACAACCCATGGACCAGCTGAACCATCTGGATAAGCACGTGATCGGGTAACCTTATGAGCTACCCCATCATTTCGCGCCATAGATGATTCGTCTTCCGACAAATCATCCATGGCTCTCACGTGGGAGTTTATGACGCTCAAACCGTCACGCAATTAAAAATAATCGAACACAGAAAAACAAACTAAAGCTAAAAACACTCTCTCATACACACACGCACTCACTCAAAATTAAATTATAATGTACTCAGGAGAAACAAAAACTTATCTTATATGTATCACTGATCTGCTGCAGCCGGTCAACGAATGTGCTACTGCTGCCGAGCGACGATGTGTGGCCGCTTGTACGGGCTAGATGTGGAGCTCAGCGATGATGAAAATGATGACGATGATGAAGACGCTGGTCGGTGGTGGTTGGCAGATGAACGATTGCACGCTACACACGATGGACTGCTGGTGTGCGTGCCGTGAATAGATGCGGAGCAATATGGCTATTCGATTGCTAATTGCAATTAATAGCGTCGTTGCACTGATTAACACACGTTTTCTTCTTCAGAAAAAGCAAAACTCGATATCAACTGCGATGAGGACACTATCGAGAGAAAAAAAAAACTGCACTTGGAAACAACGCGTGACAAACTTTCAAAGCAACGGAGAGCGTACACAACGAACCGCACCGTTCGCTTGTTCACTGGACAATGATGTTTTTTTTCCCTTATAATTTTTTTTTCATATACTGGACAACACGGCGACACCCGCATAACCCCACACCACAAAAAAAAGGAAATGGGAAACCAACCATTCCTTTTCCACAATAACAAACACCCCCCCAAAAAAAAAAAACAACACCAAAAAAAATTTGGGAAAACCCAACCCCCCCAAACCGGGCCACCGTAAGACCACTTATTTTAAAAAATCCAAAAGGAAAAACCGGGTTTTTTATTGAAAATCGACAACGATTTGAAAGAACAAATTCAAAATTTGAACGTTTTTGAGTTTTTGGCTGACGGTAAAATCCTTAAGGTCCATTGTATTTTTTACCAAACCTTGATCGATGGAAAGATACTCAATATTTTAACAGATACAAAATCGTCACAATCATGTCCTATTTGTCATGCTAAACCAAGCCAGTTTAATAAAACAAATAGAAACGATTTTCCAACACCAGACGAGGCACTCCGCTTTGGTTGTCAGCCCCTACATGCAACAATTAATATTTTCAATTGCTTGTTGCATATTTCGTATAGAGTGGGAGTTCGTGTGTGGCAAATAAGGAAACCTGCTGAAAAACTTTATTTTAAACAGAGAAAAGCAGAAATTCAAGAGGCACTACTCCGTGAGTTCAAGGCACACGTCGATATTCCCAAACAGGGGGGAGCTGGATCGACAACAACAGGAGCATTATGCCATAAACTGCTATCGGAGCCACAAAAACTTGCGTTGGTACTCGGCGTCAACGAAAAATTAGTTAAATACCTTTCTGCAATTTTACTAATCATTAACAGCTTAGACATGGTGAACTTGGAGGATTTCGACCAACTGTGCAATGAAACATATAAGATGTATGTTAAACTATACCATTGGTATCCTATGCCAGCTACTCTTCATAAAGTACTTGTGCACTCCACCCGCATCATGGCAACTCTTCCCCTTTCATCTGGATTTATGGGAGAACAAGGCTCTGAAGCCAGAAACAAATATTATCGAAATGATCGTCTTTTTTTCACGCCAGGAAAATCTCTAGAGCTGCTAATATTGCGGATGTATTTTACCGGGCAATGGATTCTTCAGATCCCATTCTAGCAGCAAAGAAGAGGAAAAACAGTTCGAAAAAAGATCTCGAATGCTGCCTACAAGATTTGGAGTTCGCTTGGTCTGAAGTACGTATGGAATATGAAGATGACGTTTACGATTAGGTACATAAAATAGAAAGTTTTTTAATGTTTAATTGTAAATATACAAACAGACATAACACTCGTACTTTCTTCATGCATCACACATTAAACGGTCAATTCAAATGTTTCTTTATTGGTAGTATTTCCACTGTCAGGAAAATCTCAGGTTGTTACGCTTTTTGATGATATTAAGTAATTATTGATGCTGCTGATCGAAAGTTTTGTAGAAAAAAATGCAAAACTTCCAATTCTAAAACGGTTTCTCTATGAAGGGGGACAAGAGGGGACAGAAAATTTTGCAAATATTTTGTAGATAAAAGCTTATACTTTTAGTGTACGTGCTTTGTTTTTGCAAATATTTGCAAATAACGGAGTGAGATGTCATGAAAAAATGTATTGTTTTAACACTTTAACCTCTATAACTTGTCTTAGGTAATAGCTAGCAAGGATTTTGTACCATTAAAATATGCGTATTTTTATATTCTAAAATTCATTAGAACAAAGATTTCAAATATAAATTCAAATCAAAAAGTTAGAGCAAAAAAACAGTTTTTTCAAGACCCACCCTAAGGAAAGTTAGAAAAACTGTTATAAAACGATACGTAGATGAAAAAGGTAAATTTCTTCAGCAAAGTTTCTTCAAATTAAATAATCTTGAATTTTGTAGGAGATTATTCCATAACAATAAACCATAACAATAAAAAGTTAGAATTTTTATTATGAGCAAAAACGGACCACCCTAGTCACCATCCAAACCAAAAGATAGATATCATTTTTTAGATCAAACCTTCCGAAGACATCGTGTGTCTAAAGTTAATGGTTTCCGAGTTATCGATTTTTGTCGCGAAATTTGTCCATTCGTACCATAGTGCATTGATGTGAATCGTCGTCAGCGAGTCTTCTTGAAAAAGTCGCATCAAACGACAAGAATCAAACATCGAAGCAACCACTGTGTGTGTGATATAAAAGATAGGCTAACAATTCCCATCAGGTAAGAGTTCGTGCGTGTATTCACTTTTCTGTCGTAGTGTTTTGCTTTGTAATTTTGTGTAACTACGATTCAAGATGGAGGATTTATTGAAAGAACTATTGTTCGGGTGGGTTGGTTTGGTGGTAAATTTCTATTACTGTGGGTGTGTAGTAGAGTGGGCGGTTTTATTCTGCTTTTAACGTACCGATAATGGCTCGTGTTGATGACGATGTTGATCAGAGACTACTTCGACGTTGGGCGATCGCTCGCGTCTGTACGATGGAGTAATCAAGTCACGAACTGTCCCGATTCGGTTGGCGATTGTGGTCAAAATTGGCTGAGTGATGGAAGTCGTCAGGAAGCGATTTTGTTGGCGCGTGAAACCACTATAGTTCCTCCCAGGTGTCGTCCAAAATAGGCTGATTTCGGCAGAGCCCAGGCAAGGCCAGACCGACTCTGCCGAAGGGGAAGTCTCCTTGGCAGTTAGGGAGGATTCCCGAGCCAATTTTTTTTCTTGGCATTGTTGGCCAGAGAAAGCGAAAATCCTCCGCTAGTAGACCAAGCGGCTTCTGGAGTCACTCAGCCGCATAGCGTGCGCGTCGGTTCACCCCATCAACGGACAAGATGGCGTTTTCTAGCAAAATGGTAACACAAAAGGTCCTGAATTGAGTTATATTAGGTGATCACACCCTAATTCAATATTAGCCGACCTTGTGCTGCACAGTTAATAAAAAAAATCTAATTTTCATTTAACTTGCACACAATTGGAGCAATGAGAAAGATTCAACATTACGATCGAAAATATATTACATAAATTGAAAAATATATGATACCTTATTTTTACACGAATTGAAAACCTCTCATGTTATTTTAAATGTTATTGAATTTTTGCTAGCTTTGTCCGAAACAAATTTGATCTATTTAAAAACAATATCCCGTACACATTAAAACACGAACATAATGGTAAATTGCTTTACGGAAGTGCAGAGAATTCGTTCATGAATGATTAATTTAAATCACTATCATATTATTAAACATCTTTGCGACAACTTCATTTCTAAGTGACATCAACAAATTGACACTGATTTCCTTGCTTTGTAAATAATCATTTGTTACCAAGGAAAATAAAAGTTAAGGGAAATAAAAGTGTGACTATGGATATTTCCTCCCACGAATGTATCATGCGGATTATAAGCTTGCTTTGGAATAATTACAACCTAACAACTGTGTTGAGATTTCGGCTCAAATCGTGTTGAGTGTTGGTTAACGAATGACAGCAGGAGCAAGCAGCAAAAGAATTGGGCGCCATGGTTATTGGTATCAGTGAACGAAACTATAATTTTACACGTTCATGTAAACTTTCATCTCAATGAGTTGAAAAAGTAGAGAGGTTCGCTTTATTTTCACAGCATAATGTAAACATTCGATCTAGTACAAATTTAATTGAATGGGAATGCGCTTTTCAATGCTTTTCAACGTTTCGCTCATGTACATGATATTAAACTGACATTTAAACTAGTATAAAGTAATACATTGATGTATTCCTCAAATTGAACCGGTTTACATTAAGTGTAATTTTCATATTTTTTTGCTGTGTGGAGCAAATTTCTTGTGCCATAAATTGTGAACATTCCTACACTTCGCAGAATTTTTCTGCAGATTTTCTTTTACTATTTCAAACAGTTTTCCTTCTACTTATTTTCTAAATTCTTCCCTAGTCTCTACTGAAAGTTCCCCTTCATCTCTCTTTTGCCTAAGCTCCTTATCTTTCCCGACTTTTTCATGCCCGTACAGGATGCGGCACTACTTCGGCACAAAATGACTATCTTCGTATTGGGAGGTATTGTTGGGCAAATTTTCTGAAACTCGGTTAAAAGATTCTTCGTATAAAAGTGCATCTATTGACCGAGTTTCAGACAGCTAATTTTAAAGTTGGAATCATTGATTGTTTTTGTTTCCATCAGGTGCTCTAAACGAAACGCTCATATGTGGAAATCAAATAAAATGTTATGTTAGCTTCATTGTGGTTTTAAAAGTTTCACAGTAGATAGAAAAAATTAATGAATTTTAGCAGGCGCGTAAAATTTGCGCTCGTTTAATTCCAAGCCAAAGGAGGCGTAAACAACGAAATTGTTTGCAATCTAGCATGCGCCATACAAAAATGTTAGCAATATTTCATACCACAGGCTAGATTCAGGCGTTATCTGGGTTACATTTACGTGGAATATCACATTATTTTTTGCTAAATCTAGCATTCCCGTTATGTGCATTACATAACGCAGAAAATTCAAATTTCTTTTTATCTGTCTGATCATTGGGCAGAAAAATTGACTTTTTGGCAGAACTGTGATTTTTTCCAATCGGAATATTGAAATGTGAGAAATAACTAAAATGTGGAAGAATAAATGCACCAAATTTTATATGTAATGCAAATGAACTGTAGATCGGAGACCAATTTTGGCATTCTTTTACACAGATAGAAAGAAACACGTAATTTTCTGCGTTATCCAATGCACATAAAGGGAAATGCTCGATGTGGCCGAAAATAATGGAATGTTTCATGTAAATTTTAGCCAGATAACGCCTGAACCTTTGGTTTAGGGGGATGGATGTGGGTCGAGACTTCATTCGTGTCATGTCTCGCCTCATGTCCAATCATTATTCTTTGAACGCTCATTTATACCGGGTTGGGCTGAGCGACAGCAATCTCTGTGAGTGTGGACAAGGCTATCAGGACGCAGATCACGTTATTTGGTCTTGTGTTGAGCATCGTGGAGTCAGATCTGAGCTTTGTGATTCCCTTCGGGCTCGAGGTAGACAACCCAATGTGCCAGTTCGAGATATTTTGGCTGTACGTGATTCGGAGTACATGAAACTCATTTATGTGTTTTTGACTAACATTAGCCTTAGATTGTAGTTAGTTTAACCTGTATGTTTACTTTAAGTTTTTTTTTTATCTGTGTATGTGTGTGTGTTTTTTCAAAAAATGTTCAAGTCAAAAGAAAACCATAAATTGTATAGTTATAAGTGTTTAGATAATTAAAAATTTAAATTTAATGTGTTATTACTTTAAATTCCCACCCTCTTTCCCATCCATAATTTGTAATTCCTATTAACCTCGAGACGGCCGCGAGTAATCGGTTTTATCCCCCTTACTTTAGTTTTAAGATAAATGATGTATAAAAATATGAAAATTTGGCTCTGTAAAGTTGATTCGATTGAGCCTGGACAAATAAATGATTAATAAAAAAAAAAACGCCTGAACCTGTTCAGGTCTGTTGTACGGAAGATTGCAAACAATATTTTATGCTTTTAACGTTTGCTATGGCTTGAAATTAAACGAGGGAAAATTTTGCGCGTTTTTGAAATTTAATTTTTTTTTCTGGGTGATAACCTTATTAAATTTCATCAATTTTCAAGAAATTCATGATTAATTTATCGAATATATTTGTTTAGATTTGATTGTTCTTGTTGTAAACTCTCATAACATCAGAGGCGCATTAATTTTCGGCTCTTGTCGTGCCGATCTATACATATAAATATGAATTTCTGTCTGTCTGTCTGAACCTTATAGACTCGAAAACTACTGAACCAATCCGCGTGAAAGTTTGTATGGAGGGGTTATTGGGGCCGGAGGGAGGACCCGTCCCCCCCCTCCTTGCCCCGGGGGGGGGGGGGGGGGGGGCGCCCCAACAACCACACAAAAAAACACCAAACCCCAACACAAACCAAAAAAAAAAAACCAAATAAAATATATAGGTTTTTTGAAGCACAAAACATATTTTTTTTTTTTTTTGAGGCCCCCCCCCCCCCCTCAAGGGGGGGAACCCCAACCAAACCCCCCAAAGTTTCTTGGTTTCGCCTATAAGTTCGTACGTTTGTAAACCATTCGGTCGTGATATCTATATTCGTTGTTTTACCAGAGGACTGAAGAAAGCGTTAGTTCTTGAAGCCTGCCACTTTTGGTGTCGCGCTAGTGACGATTTTAACATGTTAAGCTCGGTTCACAATGGATTGGTAAGGTAACAATATTGTTTCTACCAAACTACTTGTATCTGTAATTTAGATAAAACATTATAATATCTGGCTGAAAATCAATGAAAAAATACTATCGTTGCGATAACCACTGCACTAAGTATAACACGGAAGATTTTTCTCTCGAATAAAAGTAACGACAAAACACAACAACTTCCGCCGCGAATATTGTGTTTGCTGCATATAGCCCTCAAGAAAACCGAGCTGTCAAATTAGCACCACACGCAGCAACAAGTTTTCGGCTTCACGATTGTTGTTCGTGGATGACAGCCGCTTCAGTCCTGTGTGTTTTACGTGTATTGAAAACAAAAAAAATATTTTTTTTGTTCTCCCGTTCCCCATAAACAAACTGCGAAGTGTTTTGTACGTTTTCTAATTTAAGTGACGTTCCGGTGTGTGGTTTTACCACCTTCGCGAGTGGCTTTAGTTTTTTTTTATTAGGTGCGCAACTAAGTTCTCGCTGTTTTTTGGTGAAAAAGGAACTTTATTTTGAAAACAAAGGTTACAAACGAATTATTCAAAGTATTGCCCATCACTAGCTTCGACTTTTTCCCATCTTTCTGGTAGAACGTGAATACCATTTGGATAGAACTGTTCGTCTTTTGATGCTATCCAAGAATCAAGCCATTTTGAGATGTCATCATATGAGTGGAATTGCTGACCAGTGAGACCATGTGTCATCGAACGGAACAAGTAATAATCGGACGGTGAAATATCAGGAGAATATGGCGGGTGAGGTAAGACTTCCCATTTGAGCGTTTCCAAGTAGGTTTTCACGGGTTTCGCAACGTGAGGTCGAGCGTTGTCAAGCTGAAGAATCACTTTTTCGTGTCTGTGCTCGTTTTGTGGCCGTTTTTCGTGCAGTGCTCGGCTCAATCGCATCAATTGTAATGGTTTCGTTTCGTTTCAACAGCTCATAATAAATAACACCAACTTGGTCCCACCAAATACACAGCATAACCTTCGCAGCGTGAATATTCGGCCTAGGCGACGATGTTGAAGCATGCCCGGGCAGTCCCCATGAATGTTTCCGTTTTGAGTTACTGTAATGAATCTATTTTTCGTCACTCGTCACCATGCGATGTAGAAAACTCTTCCTTTTTTGCCGCTGGAGCAGTTGTTCACAGACGAAAAAACGACGCTCAACATCTCTTGACTTCAAATCGTAAGGAACCCAAGTTCCTTGCTTTTGAATCATTCCAAACGCATGCAATCGCTTAGAAACGGCTTGGCGGGAAACTCATAATCCTGAACCAAGCTCTTCTTGCGTTTGACACGGATCCTCATCGAGCAGTGCCTCCAATTCAGAGTCTTCGAAGTTTTTTGGCCTTCCTTCACGCGGACGATCATCAACACTGAAATCACCGTTTTTGAAGCGACGAAACCAATCACGACACGTTGTTTCACTCAGAGCAGCATCACCGTAAACTTTTTGGAGCTCTCGATGTGCTTCAGCTGCCGTTTTCTTCGAATGAAAGAAGAAAATCAACACTTCCCGCAAATGACGATTATTTGGCACGAAATCAGACATCTTCAAACAACCAAAATATATAACACTAAACCGAAATCATGCCGGCGTCGGTGGTGTAGTGGTAAGCGTGACTGCTACTTGGCACCCCAGTAGGGTCTGGGTTCAATCCCAGTCGACGTCGGTGGTTTTTCTGAGGCGAAAAAAATCTGGTCACGTCTTCCTTCGGAAGGGAAGTAAAGCCGTTGGTCCCGGTCCATATTCATGAGTCGTTAGGTAGGGTCCAGGTGGTGGAGTCGTCTTCCTGGCGTCGGTGATTGTCACCATGTGAGGAAATAGGCCGACGTAAAATAAAGATTAAAAAAAAAAAAAAAAAAACCGAAATCACTGATTTGGCAAAGCGGTTTGTTTACCATATGTCTGAGCTTGGTTTATGACGCTTGAGATGTACAACATTCGACCAGCACTAACTACTGGCGCCATCTATTGCTAAACAGCGGGAACTTAGTTGCGCACCTAATATTACCTAACCACACATCAAAAGCGTACTGCTCCCCACGCCTTTTTTTCCGCTGAAGCGGCATCTGCCGACAATTATTGGAAACTACCACTTGTGTGCTTATACCGGAACCATAAAGACTACGCGTAGGCGCATCAGTATGGCGAAAAACTGTGGTAAATGCTCGGAAGTAATTACTAGAATCGATGTTGTTGTGTACCATACTGTGGAGCTTTCTTCCATATGAACGCGTGCTCAGGTGTAACACCGGTAAAGCACTGGATCCCGAAACATGGCCTGGAGAACTTCTGTTTCGAGAATTTGAAGACTACGGATCCTCAAAATTGCGATACCCGCTGATGAAGAACTTGCAAGCAACACCCTCACCTCTTCCTCAAACTCCATCATCCGTCACTCCTATTATGGACCTGTGCTGAAGTGGTCCACTCCAGTTCGCAACAAATTTTAATTTTTTTGAAGCTACATTGCCAGTTTTTATTTCAACACCGGGATGCACGCCTGGGAGTCCTTATCCTCTCGTCACAGTCGAGTCACTCCAGCCAGCGTTCTTCAGCCATCCCGGGCCTGTGGATGAGTTTGGAGAAGGGGTCTTCCAACCAGTTTTAACAGGCAAGTATGCATGCTATGAGAACTCTTTCCTCCCGGTAACGTTTGTCGCTTCCAGAAATCCAACGCAAGACATTCTCTGTTCGAACTCACGTCAACGCTCGTCGCACGTTTCGAGCGTTTTCAATGTACCATTTCCTCCAACAAGCCTTCAACAGACGTCACAACACCGGGATGCACGCCTGCAAGTCACATGGAAGCCCCAAATCCCCTCGTCACAGTCGAGCCACTCCTGCCAGCGACCTGCAGCCATCCCGGCCCTGTGTATGGGTTTGGAGAAGGGGTCTTCAAAATCGTCAACGCAGGCAAGTATGCACATGTTAGGAGTTTTTCTCCCTCAGTAATGTCTATCGCTTCTAGTCGCCACACTCTAACCGAACTTCACTCCAAGGACGAAGCTATCGAGATTGTTGAACCGTCTATCACTGAAGCGAATACACCTAACATTGCCTCACCTAGCATGCCAAGAAACCGTCAGGCATCCGATGCGCCTATCGTGGAGAATTGTGTTCCCGATCGCACTCTTTCCGCGTACTACCAGAATGTCAGGGGCTTGCGCACAAAAATCCCTCAGCTACGTTTGGTACTGTCTAGCTGTGATTATGACGTGCTTATCTTCACGGAAACATGGCTTCGGGCTGATATTGATAGCAGAGAAATTTCGTCCGATTACGTTTTCTTCCGTTGTGATCGCAATGCATTGACGAGTCAGCATTTGTGGGGTGGTGGAGTGCTGATTGCGGTTAAAAGCTCACTCAAATGTAATTCTGTTTCGATGCTTAACTGCAATGAACTCGAACAAATCGCAGTTTGCATAAAGTTGCATTCTCGTTCGCTTTATATAGTTGCGGTCTATCTCTCACCTAATTCGAGTACCGATCGATATACTGCTCATGCAAGTGCGGTACAACTTGTTGCAGATCGTTTGACCGAGAATGACATAATTTTGTCTGTCGGCGACTTACTCTTCCTAACTTGCGATGGCATCTCGATAAGGAAATCAATGGATACTTTCCTTTTAACGTCTCGACTAATACTGAGCTGGATTTTTCAGAAGCAATGTTTACAAATGGCTTGAGGCAAGTTAATAGTTTCGTCAATACAAATGAAAAACTGTTGGACCTGGTATTTACCAATTTCCCGGAATATCTTGACTTAATTGCACCGTCGTCTCCTCTGTTGCCTATTGATAATCACCACGCACCAGTAGTTTTACTGCTTGACGATAGCGACGCGCCAACATTACTTGACAACCAAAATCAATGTTTTAAGTTTGACTATTCCGCATGCGATTTTGACTTGGTAAACTCCATTCTTGTGGACATTTATAGGGAACGATTATTGAACGACGGTTCCGTAGACCAGATGCTATCAGCTTTTTAGGGATCACTCTTTGTTGTTATCAATCGCCATGTTCCTCGAAAAAAAAAACCTGCTTCGATCTTAGTTTTCAACCAACTTTGGTGGACTCCCGATCTGCGTAACCGTCGCAACAATCTTCGTAAGATGCGTAACCGATATTTCATTACAAAAAACGAGTCCGACAGAGCTAGACTTCACGAGCTTGAATCGGAGTATAAAGCCCTCCTTTCAGCAACGCATGAAAGCTTTTTGATCAGGATTCAGACAACCTTCAAGCAAAACCCCTCGTGTTTCTGAGATTACATCAAGCAGCGGAATGCTAGTCACGGCGTTCCTGGCTCTGTCAACTTCAATGGAACTACTTCTCAATCTAGCTCAGAAGCAGCAAATCTCTTAACCACATTCTTGGAAAGCGTGTTTAGTAAAGCTTCCCCCGTTCAACGTCGGAACTTTTTTGAACAGATACCGTCCTATGACATTAGTTTAGCATGCATACAGTTTTATACGAATGATGTTCGGAAAGCCCTTGAAGACCTCGACTCAACGAAAGGACCCGGAACAGAAAGCCTACCTCCTGTATTTTTGAAGAATTGCGCCACTACTCTTGCAATGCCCATCGCTGCAGTTTTCAACCGCTCACTCCAGGACAGAACATTCCCAATTGCGTGGAAAACGGCGTCCATAGTACCGATCCATAAATCCGGAAGTTACACTTGTGTCGAAAACTATCGTGGAGTATCCATACTTTGCACTCTTAGTAAGGTTTTCGAAAAGCTAATCTACTCAGTATTATACAAAGCTGTTGCATCGATCATCTCCGTTGCTCAACATGGCTTTGTGAAGCACCGTTTTACAACATCGAACCTAATGTGCTACGTTTCAGCGATATCACGTGAACTGGAGTCAAAGCGACAAGTGGATTCGGTTTATATCGACTTTGCGAAAGCGTTTGATGCAGTACCGCACAATCTCATCGTTGGAAAAATGAGCCACCTTGGATTTCCAACATGGATCACTGAATGGCTCTACTCGTACCTGTCTAATCGCAATGCTTTCGTAACTGTGAATGCAGTGCGTTCCAGGACATTCAACTGCTAAACGCATAAATGACTGCTAAATGAATCAGGAGAGCAGAGAAATCGAACAAAGCAGAACAACAAAACCCAACCACGATATCACAGTGAAGTTTGAAAGCTGTGGCCGTTTGGCCGTATGCTGGTTTTCATGGCAGCAAACAGGTTTTATGAGGTTCTCATGTGGTCATAACATCTTTAACTGAAACATTTTCAAAACCTTTATGTTCTTATATTATATTATTTTTTTATATTTTTTGGATTTTGTTTTTCTTGTTGTAAACTCGTATAATTCCAGAGGCGCATTAATTTTCGGCTCTTATCGTGCCAATCTATACAGGGTGACTGGTAATTGGTGTTACACCCGAAAGGAGGTGATAGTAGACCCCATTTGCAGCAAAAAAATGTATGGCAAGGTGAGTCGTAAAATCATTCCTTACCGAGTTATTGAACATTTAAGTCTGCATGGCCGAGCGACAATACCACTTTTTGGTCGGGTACTTGTACGCATTATCAAGGCCCACCAAAGAGTACGCATTGCTCGGCTCCTTTGATCAACCTTTGTTTACTAACATCTCGATTCAATTGGCGTTACAGGCTTACTTTCGGATGGGTTTGGTCATTTTCTTTCCGTTCTGTAGCTCATTTAAATGTAATAAAACCTTTATTTTCAAATGATTGATATTGATTGTTATTGATGTTCGGAGTTACTTTAGATAATTTTCGCAATAATTGCCATCCATTTCAATGCACAACCTAACGCGTTTCTCTACTTTCGTTTTAGTTACTACAACAGTTAGTTCTTCTCTTACCTGTGCACTGGCTTGGTAAATTCTTTCCATTAACATTTCCTGCGTGGGAACTGGTTTGAAATAAACTAACTCCTTCATTCTACCCCACAAGTAAAATTCAAGAGGAGTTAGATCTGGCGAACGAGCTGGCCATTCTGTAGATCCCCCGCGTCCGATCCAGCGTCCTTCATATTCGTTGTTCAAAAATTCTCGTACATCTCGATGATAATGCGAAGGACAACCATCATGTTGAAAAACCATTCTTCTTCTGATCTCTTGTGGAACATCGCGTAGAAGTTCGGGAAGTTGATTTTGTAAGAAATCCAAATACGCTGCTCCATTGAGCCGATCAGGTAAAACATATGGCCCAATGAGGTGACCCCCTACCAGAACTGTCGCTAAACTTTTTTTTACTCGTTTGGCGTGGGGATTTTTCTCACTCCAAACGTGAAGGTTTTTCAAGTTCGAAACTCCTGCTCTGTCAAAATGACACTCATCTGTCCACAGCACTCTATAGAGGTATTCTCTATCAGCCGCAAGAGCTGCTAGAATAAAATTGCAGTAGAGCCATCTGTTTGGAGGATCTCTTGGTTCCAATTCTTGGACAGGAGTGTAATGGTATGGGTGCAGTCGATTTTTGTTCAGCGTTTTCCACACCTTCCATTGGGATACCCTGAATCTGTAAAAGCAACCTTATGCAATAAATGTGTGCATCATATGGACAGAGATAATACAAACCTTGATGCTTCTTGTCTCGTACTAGTAGTAGGATCCACAATAAAAAAACCGTTTTACAATTTTCTATCTTATCCCGTGCTTCGAAATTGACGTGTTTTGTTTTTTGCTGCGTCGTTTTCGCGAAAAAAAATCAAACAATAATTCGTAATTTAACTTGAGCTAACAGTGAAATCATAAAATCTCCGCGAAAATTGTGTAAGCCGTAGTGAATATAATCGATTCCCTCTCGAAATGTGTGAGTGTCGGTAGTATTTCCCCGTTTTTTGTTTGTTTTTGTGCTTCGCCCCCGCACCCGGAAGAAGAGTTAAATCAGCTTAGTTGTGGTTATTAGTGGTAATATTGTGACACTCGGGCATAATTTATTAGTTTAGAGGGTTTTTGCGCTTTGTCGCGAGTGAATCGATGATTATTAGCAGTTTTGAAGCTCGATATAAAGTCGCCACATAACGGGGATTTGCATTATTGGCAGAGTGTGGAGTGAAAAAAAAAGAAGACTAGTGCAATGTAGAGAACGGCCATTTGCTGGTCAGAAGCAGCAAACGAAAACAACGCGCATGGGCGGGTGAAAAGCTTGCACATAATTTTAGGTGCATTCACCACGGGGTGTACAGAGTTTTGTTATGCAGGTTGCATATCTAGCGGGCGGTTTAGTAATGTTAACTTTTGCGTATATTTAATCGCGAGTGCATGAAATTAATCACGAATCAACGTCGAAAATTTTTATTTTAACGAACGAACAAGATAGTGTGATTGAGGAGGCGGACATGGGTGAGATGTATCTAACTATATAACAAAAATCTTATTTTCTAATAATACTAAATACGTGTCTGGTTTGGAAATTTTAAATTTCCAAATCTGGAAGTGTGTTGCAGTGCCCTTATCCAAATGATATCGGTAATGTTTACATGCGGGGCTTATTGTATGTGAAAGTAACCTCGGAATGGGCGTGACTCTCCAGACACTCTGAAATGGGCTGCTGGATCTGCAGTAGAGCTATCACTTTCTAGCTCCCGGATTAAAGCTGCTTCCAATGGTCACTTGAATGATTGTTGTAAACAGATTTCTTCCATAATACCATTGCCGGCCGATGGGTGTTAGATTGGTCACACACACACAAGAAATGTTTCTATGGCAGTTCAATACCCCTCCCCATTTTGAAGGGGAGGGGGGCTCCCATACAAATAAAAAGCAAATTTCTGCATAACTCGAGAAATAATCAAGTAAATGAAACCACTTTTATCAAATGGGGGTTTTTGGAGGCAAGATTTCTACATACATACATAAAAATGAATTTCTGTCTGTCTGTCTGTCTGTCAGACCCTTATAGACTCGGACAGTTCTGAACCGACCAACGTGAAAATTTATATGAAGGGGTTTTTGGGGCTGGTGAAGGTTCTTATGATTGTTTGATCGTACTCTCTCAGGAAGGAGGGCTCACATGAGACACAAATTTCTTCATAACTCGAGCACTAATCAAGCAAATCGAATAGAATTTGACATGTGGGGCTTTTGAAGGCAAGAATGGTTCTATGGTGGTTCAAGACCCCGCCCCTTTCTGGAGGAGGGGGGGGGTCAAACAAATGACACTCACATTTTTATTATAATCGAAGAGCCCAGTGTGATGGTTCGAGAACTAATCAAGCAAATGGAACCAAATTTGGCATGTGGGGGTTTTTGAAGGTAATGATTGTATGGTGGTTTGAGAAACCACCCCCCTTTGGAAGGGAGGGCTCCCATACAAATGAAACAAAAATTTCTACCAAAAATGAGAATTATCCAGGTTACTTAAACACAAAACGTGGATTTCTCGGGTAAGAAGCATATTTTGATAAAAGTTTGAACCCCTGCTTATTCAAGAAAAAAAAACTCATTCCGAAAAAAAACCATAAACGTGCCAGTTATATTAAATTTTCCTTCATTTAGTTGCAAGCGTAGCAGCGCACGCATCGGGTTCAGATAGTCTGTATATAAAACTGAATTTCTGTCTGTCTGTCTGACCCTTATAGACTCGGAAACTACTGAGCAGATCGGCGTGAAAATTTGCGTACAGGGGTTTGGGGGCTGGGGAATGTTTTTATGATTGTTTTAGACCCCCGCTTCCTCTGGATTTTGGGACTCTCATACAAATGAAACACAAATTTCAATCAAACATAAGAATTTTTCAGGCAACTAAGACACAAAATGTGTGTTTTTTTTTCGGATAAGAAGCGTGTTCTGATAGAAGTTTGAAACCCTTCTTAGTCAAGAAAAAAACTCATTCCAAAAAACAACCATAAACGTGCCAGTTCTATTGAATTTTCATTCATTTAGTTGCAGCTCTCGCACCGGGTTTAGCTTGTATTCACCATAACATTAAATGCACATATTTTTTGTTGCATGATACGCTGTAAAAATACTCAATTTGTTTTAGATATTTAGCTATCAAACTAAATTTCCCGCAACACTAGAACTTTTTTCTTAGATATTATTAGCTATTAGCAGTAAATGAATCAGAAGAGCAGAGAATCGAACAAAGCAGAACAACAAAAACCAACCACGATATCACAGTGAAGTTTGACAGCTGTGGCCATTTTGCCGTATGCTGGTTTTCATGGCAGCCAATAGGTTTTATGAAGGTTCTCATGTGGTCATAACATCTTTCACTAAAAATCTTTCACGTATTCAAAATGTTTACGGTCTTATAAAGGTTTTATTAACTTGTTTTCACAACCATCTATAGAGTGGACCACTTTGTACAAATATTGGCTCTAAAGAAGCATTGCGAAGGTGTTGGTAGGCAAAACAGTTTTGAATGTAGTTTTATCAACAAGCCGGGAGAAAATAACGGAATAAAACGGAAATTGTTACTTGGGCAGTAACCACGTGTCCAATCAAAGCTCAATAAGTCTTAAATTATCCGTGAATCGACACCAATAAAACATTCCCTCTAGTTGGCGCAACTTAGATGTCAATATTGAGGCTGATGCCTCTCCGGTTCCCATCAGATCCATCTTCTAAGATGGAAAAGCGTTTCTTTGCGTGGATGCACGAGTCCTCGGAGCAACACCAATTCTCTGAGCAGAAAAGTGGAAATCGTCCATTAAGCCAATAATGAGTACGACTAAAAAAAAATCCCATCTCCTGCACTAGCACGTTCGATAATCTCCTATCGATTCGTTGAGTGAGTTCCATGTAATTGACAGCCCAAGAGACCAGACGCTGGTTTGCTCTTATTTTGCTATCTCCACTGTCACCGCGCCGAGCTGCTTTGGCCTCTAATAAATATTAAAATCGACAATAATTAAAACACAAATTATTCACGGAAAATTCAAAGCACCGTCGTCGTCGTCGTCGTCGTCGTCTTTGCCGTGAAGCCAGAGCTCAATCCAAGAAGGGCGATGAGGTTGCGTCTTCAAAGACGACGGTGGTGATGACGAGGATCGCCCGATTGAATTATAGGGTGAAAGCAGGGAAAATTTACGGCAGAATAAATAGATGGTGGTGGCACTCCCAACCCAACACCCATCGCGACTAGTTCCCGTAAGTGACGGCGACGATGATGCTGATGATGACGACGATGATGATGGAGATGACGACGGCGACAAAGATGCTAGGAAGTGCCCGTGCTAAAGGTGGTGAAATTCAAGAGCGTCTGGGGTGTCAGGGCAAATTTACGGTTAATTTTGAGGTTGAGCGAAAGGCTAAGATGGATGGCAGTGTCGGCCGCCTTGGCACATTATCGCATCGGTGGGGGGTGTATTCAAGGTGCTCGGTACGCGAGGGGAAGGAAAATGCGATACCGAAGCGTGTACGGTTCATTGCCGGAAATGAGCGAAATTAATTTTGGAAATAAATGGCTTTAAATTTTCCGTTGGCAAAGGGGGTGCGGGCTCGTGATGGGTTCGTAGCTGGAAAACGTGACTGATGGTACATTTGGGATCTATATTTCGGGAATGAGAAGTGGGTTTTGTAACTGGGAACTTTTTTTTGCTCAATTTGCTGTAATCGGTTGTCTCACCGTCGGGTTATCTCGTCTACGATTGAAGACAAAACAAGTTAAGGTTGAGGAAAAAGAGCGATTCAGAAAGGTTTACAAATTCACAAGGACGGGTAGATCAATCAATGCATTATCCGGTTGAAGAGAGATAAATTGTCAATGTAAATGAGAAAAATTACGAAAATTCAAGTGAAATTCAGTTTATAAAGATAGAATTGGATTTCCCTTTTCAATCTATCAATCACCAGGTAACAACTGCAAAAGCAACAATTAAGTTATTTCATTATAAACCGAATCACTAACCTGAAGAATGCATTAAAGTTCACACGAACTTTTGCTTTTGATTACACGCAGCAAATATAATTGCCTGATTTTTACTTCCCAGAAACCCCCACCGCCCCTCGTCCCAAAATTGTCACTTCAGCTCTCCCTCAAAAAGACAAAACACTCGCCGCGCCGGCAATTCGATACGCAAACGAGAAACCCCGGGACGACCGCTTCTTCCGTGAAGGTCTCATCCATTTTAAAATTCACGCAGATCGATCCCCACTTCCTTTCTCCGGGAGTTCCACGAACCCGCACGCAATCATGGAGTTCCACAATTGAATAAACTTCGGGTTTCAATCATCAGCCTTGTTTTGTTAAGCGGCGCCCACTCGCTGTGTGCGATTGTGTGTTCCTCCAGACCAATCTCGAATTCGGCAAGCTCGGAAGAAATCTCGGGCCAACAAAGCAACAGCAGATGTCACAGATGTGATGAAAAACTGAGCAAAACCACGGCAGCGACGCGACGGTGGCGGTCGGATGTGTTTGCCTTTCACCGCCAGGAACCGCCCTCTTCCGCCCCCCCCCTTTCTCCCTCCGCACGGAGGTCGGGGATTCAATTTATCACCGAAACTTGAATTGAATTTTAAAACTGTTTTCCCATCCTTCCGTCATGCAAATGGAAGGAGATTGATGTGTCTCTTTGCCTTAGGTTGATCCCGATCCGAAGTCGCACAATTTTGAATCAGTTGGATTCGCATATTTCGAAAAAAAAAAAAGAAAGTAACGTGCAGGAGTAGCTATAGCTATTGTCAAGCTTTTTGAGTGATTTGGAAACGATGGCGACGCAGCAGGAAGGTGCATCATCGCCATTTACTTGAACGGATCTATCGTTTACACTATCTCAGCAAGCGTGGCGACGGACGACAGCCTTGGATGGTGACTGGATTCGGTGGATGCATCTCTCAATCCGTTTGATACAGCGTGGAGGATGTTGATGTTGATTTCCGATTGAATGATGGATTGTGAGTGTAGCTCCGCGGGGTGCATTATCCAAATGTTTTAGCTCTGTCGTTTTCCGTCTTGCTTGGCATTGATTCGTGAGTCGTTGACGATGGTGACAGATTGAGACGGATTGAGATTTTCATGGGTAAGTGGGCGTTTGGAAGTTGTTCGACATTTCAAGAAGTCTAATCTCCATCCGAAGCAGCAGCAGCAGCTGTTTTGAATGACATTTTAATACGGAATGGCGCATACGTCAAGTGGGACTTATTTTCCGTCGCATCTCTGAACTTCCGATCGGTCTACCCGGCAGATGAGGTTCGCGGAAAAGTTTTCCGAAAAAACGACACGAGCGACAGAAACACTTCATTCATTAGAGCCGGACTGGGAATAGGACTCGCAACGGGCAGTCGGGGAGAACTCGTGGGAAAGTGAGGAAAGAATTTTAAACCACGAAAGTTTTCCGCAAAGTTGCTCCGGTTACTTTGGAGGAAGAGATATTATGCAGAACGTATTTCGCTGGAACGGCGTGACAGCGTGAGGAGTTTCCTTCCCTCAGGGTATATATTTGAGGCAGCGCTGGTAAGGGTTGTTGCATGTTCTGTGATCTGAAATTCGACAGGATGTATCTGGCTGAGGGTGGAAAGTTTTACACCCCCCCCCACGCCAAACACCCAAACAAAACCAACACACAATTAAAAAAAACCCCTTTTTCAACAAACCCCCCGCCCCGCTTTTCCCGGCCCCCCCAAATCCCCCCAGACTCCCTCATTTTCTGTTTCTCCAACCCCCCCACAAAACCCCCGCACTATAAAAAACCAAAACATGGGTATTGATGAAAGAGGAATCTACACGGTGTTCAATAAGTTCGGATACACTTTCAAAATTTGTTAAAAAAATGAAAACATGTTTTTTTATTTTTTGGATTTATGTTATTGAAAGCTATGTTTACAAGGAACGTTTACAACATTTCTCTTGGAATGACCCCCCCTTTGTACTCCTTAACGAGCTTCAAACGTTTCTCGAACGCGTCGCAGGCGGCACGCACGGACTGCATGGGCATTTCGTCCCAGATTTTGAGAATTACCGTCTTGAAATGATCCAAAGTGCTGACCTTTTATTCGTTCAGCTTCGCCATCATATAGGACCAAACAAAAAAGTCGAGAGGATTCAAGTCCGGGGAGCTGGGAGGCCACAAAGTTTTGTCCAGAAAGTCGGTTAAATTGTCCCGACACCAGGCTTGAACCACATTTGCCGTATGGGCTGGTGCACCGTCCTGCTGGAACACGTAGTGCTCATCGCCGTAGAGGCTTCGGAGACTGGGGGCAACAACCTTTTCCAAAACCTCAGTTTTGTAGTACGCCGCGTTGATTTTGACGTTTTTTTCAATAAACACCAAGGGTAGCTTACCACGTTTGCATACTGCCCCCCAAACCATCACCGACGCGGCACTTTGGAACCGAGGGATGTTTATATTGGATTCAGGAATGCTGTCCCTCGATGGCGCCCACACCCGGTCATTTTGCACATTGTGCGGCTGCTGCAGCACGAACAGTTTCTCGTCCGAAAAAACAAACTCCTGACCAGCGTGCCGAGAGAGGATCCTCTTAGCTCGATCCAACCGCTTTTTGCTGGTAGCCTCCGAAACGCCATGGACCTTACGTTTTTTGTAAGGCCTGAAACCAAGGTCCTTGGTGAGTATGGTGTGAGCGGTTCCAATGGAAACGTTGAGATCTGCAGCCGTTTTCCGGATTGAGCGGTTCTTTTTGCGCCGAATTCGCTCCCTCACGATCTTGATGACCCGTGGCGTCCTCGCTGAACGCGGCCGACCGGATCTCGCACGGTCATTGGTCGAGGACGTCTCCCGGTATCGCCTGATGGTCGTGTAGACAAAGTTCCGCTTGACCCCATGCGATTTCAGCAGCCGGAATATATCGCCGGGTCGCTCACCGTTCAAAAAACGCTTAATTACGAAGTCCCGATACTCTTTCATCGCGCGTAACAAACAAACAACAACTAACAGAATGTCAACACCGCGCACATTCGGTAGCGTATGAATGAAGCTAAAGCTGACACCAATACCAATGCAGAATATGTACATGGCGCATACCTACGCAATGGTGAAAACTTGTATTCGAACTTATTGAACACCGTGTAACTGCAAAAACAGGCATCTATAGCGATTCATCACTCTAAATATTTCTGTGACACGAACAATCCTAGAACTTTCTGAGAAAAATCATACCGTAGACACAGATCGCATAACAGGACACGATGATGATGATGATGATGAAACACTTTTGAAGCAAATCAGCACTAGAATTATAGCACTGAAATAATCTGAAATGCGATTTGATCAGCATTACAATGTTGTTTGTGACCGCCAATCTCCTGAATGAAGGATCAAAACCAAATGAATGGACTCGTAAGGTTTCCAAAATGTTTGCACCAATCGATCGGAACATTTTCTACGCTTCGATTTTACCTTCACAAACCCAAGATTTCTTTTTCAAAACTAAATCACCTTTCCTCCCTCAAAAAAGATCCCACCCCAATAAAAGGGGACACCTTCAAATTCTAACTTTTTCAAACTTCTTTCACCATCCCCCACCCCATAAAACTCCCACCCATAAAAGGACACCTTCAAATTCTGAACTGCAAAATATTGCGAAGAACCCCCCGCGACCGATTGCTGTGGCAATGACGCGCAGCCAAAACGACGCTGCAGGACAGCGAGCAGCAATGGCTGCCGCTAACAAACAAGCCGTCGGCACCAAGCGACTGCGAACCGATGATGTCTTAGCCGGACCGTCGGACCTCAATGCCAGACTACTGGCAAACAATAAGTTTGCTGCGTTGCCGGTACAAAACGTGCCGAAGAAAGCGAAAATTCCCCCGCTTTTCACCACCTCGAAGGAAGTTGCGTTGCTTCGGAATAAGCTTGCTGCGGCTCAAATCCACCCGCTTTTTAAGCTGTAGTAATGTGCTCTACGGAGGAAGCTTTCTGAGCCGTAGGAAAATTCCTGGCGACGGAAAATTTGGAGTTTTTCACACACGATGCTACTGGCAGTACGCCGCTGAAGGTGGTGATTCGTGGTCTCCCGGATTACGACCCGGAGGAAATAATTTCCGAGCTTAAATCGGTAAAATTAAAACCGATCAAAGTGTATGCTTTCGGGCGCAAGGGATCCGAAAACTATCGGGACAAGCTGTACTTGGTCCATCTGGAGAAGGACTCCACCCGTCTGGACGATCTCCAGAAAATCAAGGCCCCCTTCAACATCATTGTTGAATGGGAGCGCTACCGTCCGCTCAAGAATGACGTCACGCAGTGTGGAAACTGCCTATCCTTCGGGCATGGTACCAGGAACTGCCACATGCAATCGCGTTGTGGCAAATGTACTGGAGCGCATGTCACAGCTAAGTGCAGCCAAATGGACGAAAGTGTTGAACCAAAGTGCGTCAACTGTGGTGCCAACCACGAAGGAAGTAACCGTTCGTGCCCAAAGCGATCGGAATACGTTGAAATCCGCAAGCAAGCAACGATCAAAACGAGCAAAAAATTCCAGTGAGGACCGCCTCCACCGGTGACAGAGGAACACTTCCCGCAGCTACGGTACAACGTACCAAATTTACCACCTCTAGAAGTAAACCATCGACAGCGAAACCGCCAACCGACCACAACAGTCCAACACCGACTTGTAGCCGCCGCGACAGCCCCACCAGTACAACATGTCCCTCCTCCAGTTTGGGGAAACCAGGCAACAAGTAATCCAGCTACCCATCAGTCTGATGATGACCTTTACACGCCGGAACAAATGATGGAGTTGCCGTTCAAAGGAGCAACAAATCAACGCTGCCAGCATGGTGCTGATGAACTTCATCAACAAGTATGGACCGTGAAGCCACCATCAAGATACTGAATTGGAATGCTTGTTCCGTTCGGAACAAAAATATAGAGCTAACGAATTTTCTCAACGGCAAGGAAATCGATATCGCCATCATCACCGAAACGAACCTCAAGCCTGACGTATATTTATATATTCCTGACTTTTGGATCATCAGGCTCGATCGGACTACTTCAAGAGGAGGAGATGTAGCCATTGCTATGCAATACAATATCAACTGCCGCCTGCTGCCGAGTTTCCAGCTTAAAGCAATCGAATCCATCGGTGTGGAGGTAGACACAACCGTCGGACCAATCGTCATCATCGCGGCCTACTGCCCCAAGCAAACGGCTACGTTCCTACGACAAGACACCGTCAAGCTAACTCGGCGGCGGGGGCAATTCATCATCGCTGGCGACCTCAACGCAAGACATGAAGGCTGGGGAAACACTCGTCGGAACACCAACGGATCCATCATCCAAAACGACCTGGAGGAAGGCCACTACACGTTGCTGAGTCCGGATTCTCCTACCCGTTTCAGTCAAGCCGGGGCTCATTCAACCCTCGACATTTTCCTCACGAACATGGCAAACAACATCGCTCAACCGGTCGTATACCAGGAGCTCAGCTCAGACCACTATCCGGTGGTGGCCGAAGTTGGCTCCTCGGTCAATCGGCACCCCATCGTAAGGCGCAACTATCACCGAGTCAACTGTGAACTTTTCCAGCGATGTGTCGACGAATCTGTCGACGAATCTGTCGACTACGATGCACTCCCCGAGACGCCCGAAGACATCGACCGACAACTGCGTGCCATCGACGAAGCAATCGCTCGGGCCCAAGAACAGCATGTTCCTTCAGTAAACCAGGTGAGTGATTCTCTGAACCTTGACAGGTCGACCAAGTACATTATCGGAATCCGCAACTCGATCCGTAGACAATTTCAACGTTCCGGTCTACCTCACCTTAAGACCAATTCGAATCGCCTTACTAAAATTATCCAAGCCAGGATGATGGATCTCAGAAATCGGCATTTCGAATCAAAAATTCGCACTCTCCCAGATTGCGCAAAACCCTTTTGGAAGTTGACCAAAATCCTAAAAAATAAGCCAAGACCGATTCCGCCGCTTAGTCCGCTCGACCAGAATACGGTTCCATCTCAACTTATCACCCCTGTTGAAAAGGCCAACGCAGTAGGTCAACACTTTGTAAACTCTCACAACCTTGGCCAATCTATTGTGAGCCCACATGAGCCTACGGTTATGGAGGCAATGTCTAGAGTCGCCGAAACACCCATAGTTGTCCCTGACCATTGTAGTATATCGGCTGACGAGGTGATAAAGGGTGTCCACGATGAAATTGCCACACTATGAAATTGCTCTAACTTTTTAACCGTTGGGTAGAATTTAATGAAAATTTGGGTGGATTTAGTTCATAGAGCATTATTTACATCCTGCAAGTTTTAAAGTCCTGTGATCAAAACTCGCGGAAATGGACTCGAACGAACAGCTCGTGCGTGATAAAATCTTGCGCATTCATCACGAGAACAAGGAGCTCTCGCATCGTTCCATCGCTAAAACGTTGGGAATCGTGAATTTCACGGTGTCGCGAATGATTAAGCGGTTCGAGGAACGGTTGACCACCGATCGGAAGCCCAGAAATGAAGGAAAAAGTATTCCGTACAACACCAAAAATCACAACCGCGTAGTTGGGGCCTTCAACCGAAATCCGAACGCTTCCGTTCGGGATGTGGCTAAGAAGCTGCACCTAAGCCGAAGTTTTGTCCAGAAGGCCAAAACTAAGGCTGGACTTCGAACGTTCAAGGTACAAAAGGCCCCTAATCGCAACGAGAAGCAGAACAAGTCCGCCGAAACCCGTGCCAGGAAGTTGTACCTCAACATGCTGACGAAAGTTGAATGCTGCATCATGGACGACGAAACATATGTGAAGGCCGACTTCAAACAGATCCCCGGCAACCTGTTTTTCACGGCCAAGGATAAGTTCAGCGTTCCGGAGCATGTCCGCACTCAGAAGATGTCCAAATTTGCGAAGAAATTCCTGGTTTGGCAAGCCATCTGCGCGTGCGGGAAGCGGAGTGCACCTTTCGTGACCCAGGACACGATGAACGGACAGGTGTACATAAAAGAGTGCCTCCAGAAGCGGCTGCTTCCTCTCCTGAAGGCCCACAACGTCCCAACAATCTTCTGGTCGAATTTGGCCTCATGTCACTACTCCAAGGACGTGCTGAAGTGGTATGCGGACAATAAGGTCAATTTCGTGCCGAAAATGTTCAACCCTCCCAACACTCCGGAGCTCCGCCCCATCGAGAAGTACTGGGCGATTATGAAACAGCACCTTCTTAAACGACCTAAGGTAGTGAAAACAGTCGAGGAACTGAAGAAAGTATGGGTTTACATGCAAAAAACGGTTGATTCACAGGTTGTGCAGAATCTTATGGCCGGGGTTAAGGCCAAGGTGCGGGCATTTGCGTATGGACTGTAAATAAAAAACGAGTAAAATGGTAAAATGAAGTTTAATAGTTATTTCTCAATCCCTGAAAATTTGATGGCAATCGGATGAAAACTCGAATTTTGCGAATCAATTTTGTGTGTGGCAATTTCATCGTGGACACCCTTTAGCTGCCATCAAGCGAACCAAGAACATGAAAGCCGCTGGTGTCGACGGAGTCATTAACCTCGAGTTGAAAAACTTGAGTGTTGATTTCTTCCGTCACCTTGCAGTGGTTTTTAACAGATGTTGGGAGCTTGGCTACTTTCCATCTAGCTGGAAAATAGCTAAAGTTATCCCTATTCGCAAGCCTGGCAAAGATCCTACCAGCGCTAAAAGCTATCGCCCCATCAGCCTTTTGTCCTCCATCTCGAAGCTGTTCGAAAAGCTGATCCTCAGCCGTTTACTGGACTTCGCAAACCAGAATAACATCTTCCTTCAGGAACAATTTGGGGTTCGGGAAAGGTCACTCTACCATCGCCCAACTGATGCGAGTTACTAACATCTTCAAACGGAACAAGTCCGTTGAAAAGACATCTGCCATGGCACTGTTGGACGTCGAAAAGGCGTTCGACAATGTCTGGCATGATGGTCTGGTGTTTAAGCTGCATCGATACAACTTCCCGCTATATCTTGTTAAGATCATCAAGAATAATCTATTGGACAGATCATTCCGGGTCTTCCTGAACAATTTCCATTCTGAAACGTTCAACGTTGATGCTGGTGTTCTCCAGGGTAGCCTTTAAGGCCATATCCTATTCAACATCTTTGCATCTTTTCAAGATGTTTGCGGACAACACTTCCATCATCTACAAGGGTCGAATGATTCGTGGAAGATTTGTATCAATGCAGATAAAACCCAGACGAATCTGTTTCCATATTCGAAGTCACCTCGACTCATTCCGCCACGAGATGTCAAAGCCCACCTCTGTAACACTCTGATCGATTGGTCCGGGGAAGTAGTCTGCCTCGGTCTCACCCTAGATAGCAAGTTGTTGTTCCGATCGCATGTTGTCAAAACATCAAACAAGTGTAGAACCTTAGTAAGATCTCTGTATCCGCTGATCAACAGAAAGTCCACTCTATCGACCAAGAACAAGCTTGCGGTCGTTAAACAAATCATTCTTCCCGTGATCGAGTACGGTTTGCCAATCTGGGAGAGTTGCGCCAATTGCCACCATCGGAAACTGCAGGTAGTTCAGAACACCATCCGTCGGATGATTCTGAACTGCCCTCTAAGAACCAGAAATTTAGAGATCCATCGCCTGGCTGGTCTACTGACCCTCGACGAGAGAAAAAACATAATCCTGGAAAGGTTCAGAGAATCCTGCCTGAGGTCGCCCCATCCAATCATCAGACAGCTGTTTAATTAGGCTTAATTTGTTTTAGTTAGGTAGGTTATCCAATTTTTTAAATTAAATACATTCCCAAGAGTTCCCTCTTGCTCGCATACATATGACATGTAAAACAACACAACAAAAACAATCATTAAAAATATTAAACTATGTAACAAAGATGTAGAGCCCCTCTAGTTTATCAATTAAAATGATAAATCATATGTAAAAATTAAAACAAGAAATAGAGATACATTTTAGTTGTAGTAATTTTCTTCATTCGCTCGGCAGCCATTGAGCTGTGCAGAGCGGTAATGAGCCAGTACTGCTCTGGTACGCGGGCGAGCAACCAGCCAGAATGATGGCTCAGCGGCTGTCGCTAGCGGGTGGCTGGCTGGACAGCCATTTTTAATGCAGTCGTGTGCTATGCCAAACTCGCACAGTGCTTTGTCCCTTGGACAAAAATGGAAAAATCGACCCTCGTATTTAGTCGAATCAAGTAGGCCATGATATTAACACATGTTTAAACTACGCTGTATGCGCATTAGTATCTTCGCGAGGTCACTGAGACGATCAAAACAACTCGTGTTTGTAAACAGTTCCATCGCTGAAAGTGGGTGATTTATTACTTGTTAGTGAAAAGCACCTTTTTCATTGCCTAAGTTTTCGAACGGTACCGTTCACTGTGAAAATCGATATGGAAAGCATAAAATCAAGTAAGTAAAATCCAATTCAATGTGTTTCAGTTGGACATATTTCGATCATTGTGATAAGTAAAGCTTCCAAGTCATGCGCATGAAGTTATATAGGAAGAAATAATCTACAACTTCAAACAGCAAATTTAAAAAAAGTACATCAAAACACATCTCTGAAAATTGCACCAGATCTCACATATAGTATTCTAAAGAGAATGGAAGTGATTCCAGCTGCTCTTATTTGCTCTATTAATAGCTGTTAACGATTTTCTAGGTGATACTCTTGCGCTCAATAACATGGATATATATAAATAGTGGCTTTCCGTTGATCCGTCCCAACGAAAAGCTCATGTGTCGAAGTTTCTGTCTGGTTTATATAACCCGGATGAGTTCTCCGAGGAACTTGAGAATGAGTTAAAGCAGTTTTGCAAATTCTTTTGTTTAAGAATTGATCAAAAATGATCAAAGTGCTTTCGATCATTGAGAAATTCGAGAAGTAAAACATTGGCTGGTTGTCTTCGCCAGTAAATCTTCCTCGCAATCCGAATACAAATATTGAAGGAATTGCTGAGTCTTCATTCAACATCGTCAAGGGAAGACCTCAAAAACCGTTTCAGATATGTTCAAATAAAACCAAGAAACGGCGTGTTGAAGAACTCATCAATAATAATGAAACGGAGGAGCTAGAATTTGCGGTCAATATATCAAGTAATCAAGTAAAACAGCGGCACAAGCCCTGGCGTTGTACATTGACTTGGATTCATCCGAAAAAAGTACAATCTGCAATCGCATCTGAAACGTCCGCTGAAGTTCATTTGCAAGACCTAATGAATTGTACCTCGCTAAGCATTATGCAGCAACTTTCGGTAGAGAGCTCAAGGACGGTAAAACTTATATGCAATTGGGGTTTTGATGGAAGCTCAGGACATAGCACCTACAAACCAAAATTTTCGGAGGCTGAGAGCTCAGATGAGAGCCTGCTTGTCGTGGCTCTGGTTCCATTAAAAATTATCGACATTGAAAACAACACTATCCTCTGGTCAAATCCGCAGCCATGTTCAACATCCTTCTGTAGACCAATCAGGTTTGTATTCATTAAGGAAGATTCCCACACAATTTTGAACATCCAAACAGAAATTGAGGATAAAATCATAGAGCTGCATATTTTCACAATCACCGACAACAATGTGCAGATTGACGTCAACTTTGAATTTCTTCTGACGATGATTGACGGAAATAAAGCTTCTGCTAAATGTTTCATTTGTGGAGCCCCAAAAGTCCCCAATAAGGAAAACTATAAATTTGGCGTTTCACCACTCCATTGCTGGATCAAAAGTTTTGATTGTTTCATCCACATCGCTTATAGATAAACTAAACATTTTGTATTATAAAAAAAATATATAACTGTTTTTCATTTACACAGGCTGGAATTCAAGGCATGCCAAGTGAAAGCAACTGAGCATAAACAAATATTCGAATGTAAGAAAAAAGAAATACAGGACAAGTTCAAAACTAGGATGGGTCTAATAGTCGACAAGCCGAAGCCAGGATAGGGTTCGAGTAACGATGGCAACACTGCACGGACATTTTTCGCGAACCCAAATACCGGTTTGGAAATTACAGGAATTGACTCGGAACTCATTGGAAATTTTGCAACGATTCTTCGTATTTTGTCATCAGGAAGGAAAGTTGACTTGTATAAGTACAAGCAACTTGTATTCCGTACAAAAGAACGTTATCTAAAACTGTATAGCTGGTATTATATTCCTGTAACTGTTCATAAGTTATTGCTGCACAGTTCAGACATTATGGAAGCCTGTGAACTGCCCGTTGGCCAATTATCCGAGGAAGTGTTGGAAGCCACACACAAGATTATTAGAGGAAATGGTTTGAAGCATACGAGAAAATCTTCTAGAGTGAATACCAACACAGACCTGATGAATTATATGCTGCTCTCTTCTGATCCATCAGTATCTGGAAAGCGGAAACCAGTTTCGAATAACCACCATTCAGATAATAATGATATTTCTTCATACTTTGTTGATGAAGTAGACGATGACGATTCCTTTGCTCTGTTCAGTGATGATAAGTAGTTGACAAAATAATTGGAGTAAGAATAAAAAGAAATAAAATATAACATTGAATTTGGCATTCATTTTATTTATTTATAATAAACATCGGTGTGAAATCTTATAAATAGGCGTATTGTACAATTTAAAATTAACAAATTCCAATGATTTGCGATACCGTAGTTAAAAAATAATCCCTCAAATCATTTCTAAGGATATCCTGATTCTATAGTATAAAATATAAGAGCTGGCGTTTACGTCACTTATGAGATGGTCCATTGGAAATTGGTCAATTGTTGTAATAGAAACTGTTATCATACCTCATATTTTTCCTAAAGAGATCCTGATTCTTTAAGGCATATCGTGAAATCTGGCGATTACGGAATGCATGCAATTATCAGTTCAACATAGGTAAATTTCGCAAATAGTAGCTTTTATCATAAGTGACGATTTTCCCGAATGGATCTCGGTTATACGATGCATATTACATATATGTTATGAAATTTGGCGTTTACGCCACCTATGCAATTATCAGTTTAACATAGGTCAATAATGCAAATAGTAGAAAAACTAGTTCACAACCATTTTCCCAAAGACACCATCGAGTTAAAACGTGTAGAGCGCAAGTTATCATTTTCGTCCCGCAGCTTTACGTTCTGCGCGACGTCTCGGATGGAAAGGTTAGGATTCCGCTTATATTTCGCCGCCACTGTCTTCGCCGTCGCTGCCACGTCCGGATTACGATTGCCGCCGCTTCCAGGCTTCCTGGCGGTCGACAGACGCTCCCCGAACATTTTTAAAACGTTTGTCACGGCCGATTACGCTACATCCAGCCATTTTGCCAACTTGGCGTGCGAGGACGTCGGATTCTCTTGCTTTGCGAGCAAAATTTTGACACGCTCCTCTTGCTTGGACGTCATTTTTGAAAACTCGAGAGCAAACGGCGAAAACTCATCCTAGCAACCTTTGTATATACACTGAACTTCCAAATGCAGCATTTCAGGTTTTTTTAATGCATTTTTAACAGAAATACACCAATTTGCAGTTGACCAATTTTTGCGCGTTCCAGACTTTCGCAGAATTTTTTTTGGGATATTTGATTTGACATTAAGTTACACAGTTTGAAAGAAATATTTACTTCTCTGCGTTATTTAATGCACATAAAGGAAACGCTTAATTTGGCGGAAATCAATGGGATATTTCTGGGAAATTTAAAGCATATAACGCCTGAATCTAGTCTATTGTGTGGAATATTGCAAACATTGCTGTATGGCGTATGAAAGATTACAAACAATTGCGTTGTTTACACATCCTTTGGCTCGAAATCGAACGAGGGGAAATTTCCCGTGTTAAAATTAATTTTTTTTTCTGTGTTGTCAAATGTGAGAGTAATTAATGTACATCAAAAGGCAAATCGTTTAAAACTATTTTAATCCCAATTAAATGGAAAGCATCGTCAATTCACATGCGTTCGCTAAATGTAACGTCAGCAGGGTAAATGCACCCTTCTTTTTGGGGAAATGCTCCTTAAACTTTGGAAAAATGCTCCTTAGATGCGTTTGCCCGGTATAATGCAATCGGAGGTATTAACCTTCTGGTTAGCGCTTGCCGGGTGTTTTGACGGGTCTTAAGTTTCTTCAAGATTGTATAGCGGAGCTTCGCTCCACAATCTACTGGGTAGTTTTGACGGGTTTGAATTTCATTTTGACGAGTCTTAATTTAATTTTGAAGAGTCTTACACCCCGTTCGCACTACAACGTATATTACCTTATATAGACTATCTTGATATCAGCATCTATGCATCTAGTTTTCACTGGAAATAATGTGCATGGCATTTGATATCAAGATACTCTATATCACGTAATATAGGTTGTAATGTGAACGGGGTTTTAATTTCGTTATGACGACTCTTAAATTCAGAAGCTCAAAACCCGACAAAACTATACAATCTTGAAGAAACTTAAGACCCGTCAAAACACCTGGCAAGCGCTAACCAGAAGGTTAATACCTTCGATTGCATTATACCGGGCAAACGCATCTAAGGAGCATTTTTCCAAAGTTTAAGGAGCATTTCTCCAAAAAGAAGGGTACATTTACCCTTTGCCAAATGTAACATATTCTGAAAAACGTTGAATTTTACTAATTTATCAGCTGGTTTCGAACCAGTCCTGGCATGAAAAACAGGAGATGAAGGCAGTCACTTTTTTTTGCCGAGTAACACCTGTCCAAACTGATAGAGCGGTGCAACGCAGCACAATGTAAAAAGCTGATGAATTGTACACATAAACCAGTCGGCAAATAGCAGAAATATGTTCGCCTAACTAATTGTAACCCACTGTTGTTGATGAATATACGAGCAGCCAGTAAGCGTCGGCGTTCCTGGCGAGATGTTCATTCTACGTCGCAAGATCCGTCGAGCTTATTCAAAAGAACCTACTTACTGTGCGGAGCTAGAAAGTGCCTCTAAGACTTTCTTGGCCATTATTGTAGATCCCATGCCCAAGCGTCGTCTCCCGGGCTTTTGTTCTGCCAGCGCTAGTCGTATTTAGAAACCTGCATTACCCGGTACACACATCCATCCCACTGTTTGCACATCCATTAGGCAATGAAAGTCGTCGGCAGCAACAGTCCGCTCCGGCCCCATTCAGCGCCGAGCACATACCACATGAGTGTGCAAATTACACGAGAGGCAATCTTTTGTTTTCGAATCGGCTTTGTCTCGGAACCGAGAATTGAAATCCTAGATGGGGCGGCTCATGGCACACAAAAAATAAACCGGGCTTCCCGGCTGGCTTGTGCGGCCTTGAATGTTACGTTTCACAATCGCTGCTGATGGGAAAACCTGAAACACCGGAATAGAACCCAAACAAACTTTGAATTCCATTCCGGCGAATGAAAGCGCTACCAACACGCAATTAACTTCCGCAACGTGCGGTGGAAAAATCCGAAATTCTTCCGACCATTCGATTACGGTTCAAGTACTATGCGGGTGGGGCAAGTGGGAGGCGAAATTGGCAAACGAAATTGCTAACTTGAGCCCAATTTCGTTTCATCCGTTTGTCCGTCAGTCCGTCAGTCATTCGGGGGGCAAACCCGTCTCGTCTTTTCAGCGACGTGGAACGACGGGAAAGTTTTACACTTGCTTCACCTTCCGCCTTGGTATTATGCAAAAAAAAAACCAGCATGGTGAATCGATCCAGCAAGATGAAAAGAGTTGAAAGTTTTGTGAAAACACTAGAAGTTTCTTTGCTCGCAAAGTATTTCAGGGGAAGAAAAACAAATGGTCGGTCGGTCGGTCGGTCGGTTGAAGCACTTCTTAAAGTGTGTTCTTGGAATGGTTCGAGTCGCCGTTAAGATTTCGATCAAATTTAATGAACTCACCTGCAGTCGGTTTGGAAGAGTGCCTAAATTTGCGGAATGAATTGAAATAGACGACTGGCTAGTTGATGCAAATTATACTTTTTCCGCTGCAAAGTTTGGCGAGTAATGGCTGGCCCACAATTGATACGTTGCGGGTGCGTTTGCGTGAATTTGACAGTTTTCCCACAGATTTTCTGTCAAATTTGCGTCAAAAGAACGCAAACGTATCTATTGTGGGTGACCCTTAAGAGATGCTTAAACCGGTAACTTAGCAACTCTGTTTTGATTGTCTCAATCTTCCGGATCATAGTGTGCTTTGGCTATACGAGTTGACGCGTTTTCACTATTGACAGTCATTTTCACTAGATTTGAAATAAATAATTGTTTTAGTTTGAATAAATTCATCCAGTGTCTGATAAATCAACCTGTTGACTCAAAGTATGATTTGTCCATTACAAAGTTTGGTAAGTAAGGGATCCTTCAAGCAGTATTTTGAAATCATTTCAGGAACCGATTGTTACAGTCGACAACAAATCCCCAACCAACGATTCAGAAACAAAACACCGAATCCGTTTGACGACACTCAAGCTAATGTGCTCCCGAACACAACCAAGGATCGGCTTAGCTGGGTCCGTAATGGCTTAGTAAAAGACCACTTAAAAACGGCACTTTGCTCGATCGGACAGCCAACTGTCCGGCATCATTAACCCGAAATGCCAAACAGGAGACGAGGGTTAAATTCCATTCCTGCCCACCGCAATACAAAAACAACAACGTGAATCCAACAACGTTCAAAAATGAGACACGGAATTAATACATAAATAATTCAGCTGAACGTATGCGAAAAACCGCCCCGCAGCCCCAACAACATCATAATTCGTGAGGGTGTCATCCCCTGTCTTCCCCCGATTCCACCGTGGCGGAAACGAGATTCGAAAGGATTTGATTCCATTCTTTTTGGGCCGTCGTCCCACGACCGGCAGGGCTATTTTCGCGATGGTCATTCCGCTTTGTGTGTACGAAGTAACACACTACGGATGGGAAGTTGTAACAAGCTTCGTCATCATCATGATCATCACGGTTGGCTCCACTAACAACCTCAACGGAGTTTTTCGGTCCTTCCGTTATTGCGCGCTGTGTGGTCGTTTTGAAGGGGAATATGATAAAATCCCACCTGTCTCTCTCTCGGTCTCTCTCGCCGGGACATTCCCGGTTTTTCCGGCCACAACAAACGCGCTCTGCTGGCTGGGTGGGTGCAGCTTGAAACAAAGTTGCGGTTTGCCAGCATGTAAAAAAGGTAGCTGGAAAGCTTTCCCCGGGTTAACTCCAGCGGAATGTGTGTGTGTGTGGGATCTTTCAGAGGTGAAGCTGTGAAGTTCGTTTGAGAATTAGGAAAATCCGGAAGTAAATTTGTTTTGTTTGGGAATATCCTGCTTGCACAGTTTGAAGGAAGCATGTGGTTTTTAGCGTAATCTAATGTACAAACAGTGACGGATAAAACAATAAGACCAAAGCCCGATATTCATACAAAATGGTCATGTTTGGAGGCTTGTCTTCAACTTTCCCGTGAAGTAATTGAACTGAAATGTTGGCAACAGCCTAGAAATAACCTGAATTTTCATCTTTAATAAATTCATAATTTTTCGTTCACCACTTCAGAAACTACTGACACCACCTACGACTAAACAAAAAGACCTCCTTTTGATATCCATAGTTTAGGCCATGTTGATGAGTGTGAATTACAATCTATAGTTTAATGATTTTAAAATGACCCGTCCATCAATAATCCAAATTCAGAGCCTCAAATTCGAGCATCTTTTATGGAAATCGTATTGTTTTGTCGTATGTGGTTTTTGTAACTTTTAAAGTGGTGAATGAAAAATGATGGATTTAATGCAGATGAGAATTTAGGCTACTTCTGGACCACAGCCGAAATTTCAGCTCAATTGGTTCTCGAGAAAATGAACGGCAAGCCCCCTAACATGACCATTTTGTATGAACATCAGGCTTTGGCCTTATTGTATTGTCCGTCACTGTATAAAGAATGTTAGATTTGACATTGACTCACTTTCATAAGCCATATATCGCCTAAGGCTGTGTTCCAATTCGCGAATTAATTTTATTTTTTCGTAAACTTGACAGATGGAAAATAATCGATTAATCGATTAAAATCCCTCTGTTATTGATCAACAAACTATCGATTAGATGTCTGTCAAAATTTAGTTCCCGTCTGTCAGAAATAAGTCAGCTCGAGTAGCAGACATAATCGATTATTTTCCATCTGTCAAGTTTAAGTGCAAATTAAAATTTATTCGCGAATTGGTACACAGCCTTTGTCAGGTTTGTTGTATGAATGATTTCAAACAATTTTGTTTTTTACGCTTGCTCTGGCTTGCAATTGGACTAGCGGAATTGTTAAGTGTTTGTGTGTGTGTGTGTGTGTGTGTGTGTGTGTGTGTGTGTGTGTGTGTGTGTGTGTGTGTGTGTGTGTGTGTGTGTGTGCAATCCAACGCCCCCCCCCCAGCAGTGTTTTTATGGAACAAAAAGATTTGCAGTTAAACGAACTGTTGTCGACTCGACAAATATGTTTAGCCCAGGAGTTGGAAGGTGATAGCTCTGTTGGGTTCCAGTGACCCATTTCAGAATGCCTGGTTACTTACGTCTATTTCGAGATCACTTTCACTAACAACAAGGTACTGTGCATACACTTCCATCATCAAATCTTATTGTTTTGAGGATGGCAGTATCGTTCAAATTTAGTTATAATCAGATAGATCTCACCGGAATTTGTTGCTGATGTACAGGCTTCATTTGAAAGGCTTCCCTGTGATGCTTAAGGATGCATTTATGTCTCTACAGAAGTAGCACTCCGCTATTCGGCAAATATTTTCACATCATCCTTTTCGAATAAAACAGCCCGAATACAATTAGTACTTCGCGCACAAATGCAATACAATGAAAATCACAGGTAAAAACAGCACTTCCGAGAAATTTTTTTTTTTTGAAAATCACAATCATTGTACAACGGAAGAAAAAAAAACTTCACAGCTCTCCATCTATTCTGAAATTATATGCCAGCAACTCACGCGCGCATGCGAGTTAGCTTCGTTCTTTACTTCTGACCAGCAAATGGCCGTTTTCTACATTGCACTGATTTTCTTTTTTCTCTCTCCACACTCTGTTAATAATCAAATTTCCCTCGCTATGAGGCGATTCTATATCGACTTCTAAACTGCTTATAATCATCAATTCACTCGCGACAAAGCGGAAAACACAACTAAGCTGATATTAACTCTTTCTCCGGGTGCGGAGGCGAAGCACAAAAAACAAAAAAACGGCGAAAAACTACCGACCATCACAATTTTCGGGAGGGAATCGATTATATTCTCTACATCTTACACAAAACACGTGAAGATTTTATGATTTAACTGTTCGTGTAGGTTGAATTACGAATAAATCTTGAATTTTTTTTTCGTGCAAAGGACGCAGCAAAAACAAAACACGTCAGTTTGCAAGCACGGACTAGCGGAATTGTAAAGTGTTTGGTAAAATTCATCGGCTTAACAAAGGAGTCTCATTTATATTAATCGCGCATTTCAGAAACTTGGACACCCCTTGTTTTGAAGGTGTATGCGTGCAGAATGATGTCTTTCTCTTGATTATGTTATTAGATATAGTTTTCTTCAGTTATCAAAATGGCGTCCATGCAAGAGGAGCAACACCAAGGGTGAGTCACTCAGCACAAAATCACTTGTGCCGATTTTTTAACTTTCTCTTTCTCTTTTCTATACCGGGTGTCATTTCAAAATTTTGAAAAATGAGAGCGTTACGCAAAAGTGAAAGGTTTTTGAGCGCTAATAACTCTCGTTTGACTAAACAGAATGACTTCATTTATACACCATTTGATCAGAAAAACTTACAAATGTTTTGCATTAAAATTTCAATTAAGTAATATTAGTATAAGTAGTTCAATTTATCACTTAAAGATGACCTACTTTTGCTCCCATACAAATCTACACATGAACATGTTGAAAATATAGTTTTCCCTCTCCAGGTCCTCAAAAGCGGGTAACAAATTGTCTTCGTTATGGCAACCAGGCGATTGTTTTGTTTTGCTTTGCCAAATTTTTGCAGGCGATTTGGGTCTCAGTCAAGGTTTTTGTTGCGGAAATCGTATTTTAATAACCTTGTGTTGAGACAGCAAGTTTGGGTGACAAATGGAGCGGAAGAAGCTAATCGCTGGAAGTAAGTGCGAGAATTCCTATATGCTGTTGGTCATTTATGATTGATTTATCCACTTTCTCACCAGTCCACGTACCACCTACGAAAACTATGTACGCGTCGCAACTCCACTCTGATAAGTATTTTCCAAAGATGTTCCTCTGTCTGCATTGCTGAGGCCTACGAACTGTGCTGCAGCAGGAGAGTGACGAGTTACACTTGATGCCGATGTGTCCGGATATGTTCGTCATCGTTTCCTTGAAGAAATTCTGGCATTCGAAAATGAAAATTATTGCTATGCCGGGTGAGATTGTAAATGTGCCCGTTTCCTCCATCGAAAACGACAACTTCGATATTTGCCCACCCGGAACTTTCCACTGCCCCTAGAAAAAACTTTGGTTTAAATGTTTTTCAGTTTTTTTTTTACAAAAAGCATCAAAGGCTGAGCCGTTAATATCTCTGGTAACAGAAAGTGATTGTGAGATCAAGTTATGTATTAATCTTAGATACACTTTATTGAAAGCAAAATGCAGCATAATTTTCTCGTACAATACACGTGAGTGCTGTTCAGCATCTTTGTCGAGCAACTCGATGATGTTGGATGTGACGGTTGTGGAATTGATACCTTTTCTGCACATGATATTGGCGAGATCCAGGAGGCACATCACTTTTCCGCTTAGAAACCGGGATTCATCTGGGTTTCGAGCGTAAACAACACCACAAACTTAAAACGTCAATTTTCCAGTGCTGCCAGATTATATCTTCGAAAAGTACATCTGTCAAACGTCAAACACAAATATCTGCATAACTCGAGAACTAATAAAGCAAATAGGACCAAATTTGGCATGTGAGAGTTTTTGAAGGTAAGATTTTTTCGTTGGTGGTTTGAGACCCTTCCCTTATCTGGAAGGGATGGATCTCATACAAATGAAACAGCAATTTCTGCATAACTCAACAACTAATCAAGCAAATGGAACCAAATTTGGCATGTGGAGGTTTTTGAAGGCAAGAAATGTTTCTACGGTGGTTCGAGACCTCTCCCATCTCTGGAAGGGTGATGGGTGCTCTCATACAAATGAAACACAAATTTCAACCAAACATGAGAACTATCCCTACTGTTATAAATCTTGTATGTCCGAGTTTTTGGGGCCGGAGAAGGTTGTTATGAATGTTTGAATGGATGATTGTTATCCAGAAAATGTTAAAAACCATTTCAGTCACATAACTAAAGGCGACTGCAATGAAAGATGTTAATTGCGCAGTTGCAAATTTTCACTGACCTTCGAATAGCCGAACTATTTGAAAATTAAAATCGAAAGACGAAAATGACGAAAATATCTCACTCTCCAGAACTGACCAAGGGTAAAAGAGGTATGAAGCCCATTGTTTTTGGGTAGGATTCGCGGCTTAAAGTTTATGTTCGAACCATTTCAAATCGCGTTCGTTCTTTCTTTCTGGTGGAGTGCGTGCTAGTGAAGAGCATAACATTTCCAAAGTGCAAGATAATTAAGCGTCCGCGATTTTAATTAGTTCTGAGTGAATTACTCACTGATTTGTTTCTTGTTTTATTTAGCTGAATTCAAATAGTTCACTCAAATTAAATTTGAAATAAAGTGACTTGAACTTGGAAGGATATATTAGGTTTATCCGGGTTTATCCGGGTTCAGAAACTGTGGTTGTCATCATCACTAACCACGTGACTCGTTTCGTCAAGTTGTGAGCCACAGAGTGACGCTACCTAATGCTCCCAATCCACCGAAGCCCGGGAACGCCTATACCCCGAAGAACGACGCTCACACTCGAGTTGACTCATTTGACCACCGACCATTCGGATCGCTTAACGCCTGAAAAAGCTTTTCGGAGAATCACCGACACAAGAACGACGCCTGGGGACAACGCTTGAATCAATTTAGGAAATGTTTATAATTCAAATCAAGCTTCTCCAATTAGACGTGACGTCACTAAGCCACTAGGGTCGCCTAGGCTTATAATATTAAATTGAATTTGATAATTGATCAAGAAATTGGTAGAACTTTTTAAATTCAGCGAGTAATTCCTCGAGACCGATTAAATAAAATATTTGCCCTAAATTACTACTTCCAGTTTAGAATTACTTTGCCAGATCTCGGTGGTCGATAGTGTTTAACGAAGTTGTTTGAATCTTGTTATGTGAGATTAATTGCTTCCTGTTGTGTCTTCCGTTTAATAAATTGCTCCGTTTAATTCCTTCGTCTCAATTAGAGATATTTATTTGTACAGCACCAAAAATAGTACCTCTGGTCTATTCGTCTCTCCGCGTACAAGTCCCCTCTTCCCCGCTCGCTCCCTGCTTCAGACCTCTCTACACTACCTATCTTCTTACCAATAATTCAGTCCAATCTACACCGAGGGGTAAGACCCTACATCCCACCCTTCTTTTACAAAACTGTTGTATTTAATGAGGTACATAATCTCTAAACTTCTTCGGCTCAACTCTTAACCGTTTCGTAGATGGAGGAAAATTACTCTTCTTCACCTTGTGCCTATCTCTCTGCGTAGATTCATCCGTCAGCGATTCTCCGTCTTCCTGCTGCTCACTCCCATCTGGCTGCGAATAACTTAATGCGGCCTGCTCTAAATCTACCTCTGCTTTCTTCACATGAACAACGTTACGTTTCAGATTCTTACCGGATATTGTTGATCGCAAACTTACTTCTGATCCTACTCTATCAGTTACCTCAAACAGCTCTGGCGAGAAATCCGTGGATAGCTTATTCTCCTTTTTCATTCGCTTAACAAAAACCAAATCACCTACCGCTATTGGATTCGCCCGAGCCTTGCGTCTCACATCAGCGTATACCCTCCCTTTCTCTTTCCATAACGAGTCCCGATCTCGTGTTTCACCATCATCATTAATAACTGCAGGAACTGTTGGTAATTTGCTTCTAATACGGCGACCGAACATCATTTCGGATGGTGACTTCCCTGTAACAGAGTGATCAGTAGCATGATACGCCAGTAAGAACGTCCGTAGCTCCCTGCGCCAATCCTGACCTAATTCTTGCGCGATGCGTAAGCGCTTCAGGATTGTCCGATTCTGACGCTCTACCTCGCCGTTTGCCTGGGGCCAATATGGAGTTGTATTCACTAATTCGATTCCGAATTCCCGACAAAATTGGCGAAACTCCTCACAATCACTGCTGAGCTGTGGTCCGTTGTCTGCCCTCAAAACTCGAGGGATACCAAACCTACTGAACATGGTAGCCAACTCACCAACTGTATCCTTCGCTGTTATAGTCGACATCTCAGACACTTCGACAAAACGACTATAATAGTCAACTGCTACCAATAAATATTGACCTTCCGGCAGTGGCCCCAAAAAATCGATCGCAATTTCCTCCCAAGGACCTGAAGGTAGCTGTTTACGGAACATGGGCTCCGGTGGATCCGGTGCGGCTACTAAAGTACAAGGCTGGCATTTTTTCACGTACACTTCGATCTGCCTATCCATTTTGGGCCACCAAACCACTGCACGTAAGAATGTTTTCATCATGCGTATACCCAGATGGCCTTCATGCGCTATCTGCAATACTCGGTTACGCAGCTTATCCGGAACCACCACTCGATCAATCCGCATCAAAACTTCTCCAACATTGCAGAGCTCATTCGAAAAAATGCGAAAATCGATAGGCAACTCCTGCACACTATTGTCTCTAAGAATCTTCATCACCTGTTGAAGTTCTGAATCTTGCTTTGTTGCATCCACCAGCTCCTTCCAGTCGATAGCCACAGCCTCCGCAGACAAATTTGCTATTTCCCTAACCAACACCTCCTCCAATTCATCGAATGCTACTGGTTTGAGAGTGGACAATCGAGAATTAGATAATAATAAGAAACACGGTCGTTTTGGGAGCCTAATGAATTAAATAAATCAATGTTGAGTTTGGGTTGATTTGAAATGTTTGAAAAGTACACATTCGTTTTCTAATTTTAATTGTTTGCCACCATTCAGATGTAATGATGTAGAGAAAGCAAAGCTTCATAGAGAATGGGTGATCTGGAAGCGAGCCCTGGAGTGCTATTTCGAATCTGAAGACATTTTCGACCAGAAGAAAAAGCGATCCAAGCTGCTGCATTTCGGTGGGCCGCAGCTGCAACTGCTGTTCCAGAACCTACCAGATGTGGAAAGGTTTTCCTATGTGACACCAGAAAAGCAATACTATGATGTGGCCATCCAAGCTTTCGATGCGTTTTTTCAACTAGGGCGCCAGGATGTATTGGAACGTCACAAACTGAGACGTTTGAAACAGCTGCAAGGAGAGCGTTTTGCTGAGTTTGTTGTCCGTGTGCGGCAGCAAATTGGTGAATGTGGCTTCGAAAAGTACCCAGAGAAAGCGCGAAGAATTTTGTTCGATATTATGCTGATCGACACGATTGCAGAAGGCTGTCGCTCAGAGGAGCTACGGAAGCGCATTCTTCAGAAGGACCGTACCGTAGAAGAAATCGAAGAAATTGGAAAGTCCCTGGAAGAAGTGGAGCAGCAAATCAAGGATTTCACTACGGTTCATGAGGAAGAATATGGTGGTGGCCGGGTGTACAAAATTCAGTCCCACAGGCAGCGGAAATATACTTCAGCAACAAGTAACGAGGACTACTCCCGTAGAAGCAACGAACAGGTGAAATGCTTTAAATGTGGATTTAGTGGTCATATTTCGTCAGAAGCGAAGTGCCCGGCGCGGGGAAAGATGTGTAACCATTGTAAGCGGCTGGGGCATTTTGAATCACAGTGTCGCATGCGAAAATCACAGCCTGTAGGTCAAGCTCAAAAACGTCTAATTTCCAAGAGAATTCGCTCAGTAGAAGCTGCGAGTACGAAGGCAGACATATCAACGCGAGATGTTTATTCTGTGGTGGCATCCAACACGGAGGAATCAAACAAAACATACTATGCGTTCTACTCTGGAAATGATGTTAATATGATGGAATGCAAGGTAGGTGGCGTAACCCTGGAGATGCTGGTCGATTCCGGAGCGGAAGTCAACTTAGTATCGGAAGCGGCTTGGGAATTGCTGAAAACGAAAAATGTACGCATTAAAAGTTCGGAGGTAAAGCCAGTTTTCCAATCGGTAAGAAGACTGCCGGTGGCGTTGGAGGACGCGGTTAGTCGGAAATTGGACGAGTTGATAAAGAGGGACATAATAGAGGAAAAGAAAGGTCCAACGACTTGGGTTTCTCCTCTGGTGGTCGTCGGTAAAGCGAACGGCGAGCCTAGAATTTGCTTGGATCTGCGCAGAGTGAACGAAGCAGTGCTTCGTGAAAGGCATCCTATGCCATTGATTGAAGATTTTTTGGCTCGTGTCGGCCGTGATATGATTCGGAGCAAGTTGGACGTGATGGACTCATTTTTGCAGTTAGAACTGGATGAAGAATCGCGAGATATTACGGCCTTTATTACTAGTCGAGGAGTTTTACGCTTCAAACGGATGCCTTTTGGACTGGTTACGGCCCCAGAGGTATTTCAGAAGACCATGGACTCTATCCTGGCCGGTTGTACTGGAGCTTGGTGGTACATCGACGACATTTATATCGAAGGAAAGGACAAAGCAGAGCATGATACTCGCTTGCAGGAGGTAAGAATGTTATCAGTTTACTTTGTTTTACTATTTTATCAGCACAAGTAACTTAAAATTAGGCGTTTCAGCTTAAATTTGAAATAAATGAAACTACAATGACATAAGCCATTTCTTTATTTGATTGGGCGCAGGTACTCCAGAGACTAAAAGGGCGAAACGTGCAACTCAATTCCAACAAATGCGTTATTGGGGGTGACTGAGCTCGAATTTCTGGGACACAAAATTACTAAAGCGGGAATCATTCCTGCAGATCCTAAGACTGAGGCTTTGCTCTCTTTCAGAAGGCCAGAAAATGCGAACGAAACGCGCAGTTTTTTTTAGGAATTGCTAATTATTTAAATCGCTATCTTCCCAACTTGGCAACGATCGATGAACCATTGCGGGACCTAACCAAGAAGGGAGTTGTTTTCAAGTGGACGGTCAAACATGAAGCAGTGTTTCAGGAAATAAAGACAGCCATGACAGAATCCACCGTTCTTGGTTTCTTCAACGTACGTGATCGTACACTTGTTATGGCCGATGCTAGCCCTTCTGCTTTGGGTGCCATGCTTATACAAGTTGATGAAGAAGGAGAACATCGCATAATAAGTTATGCTTCCAAATCATTAACAGAGACAGAGCGGCGATATTGCCATACAGAGAAGGAAGCCCTTGCACTTGTCTGGAGCGTGGAGAAGTTTTATATCTACCTTTTTGGGAAAGAATTTGAATTGCTAACCGACTGTAAGGCTTTAGTTTATCTTTTCACTCATCGTTCCAGACCATGTGCAAGAAAAGGGGGGGGGTTTTTTGCCCCACAAAATTTAAAAATATAAAATGACACACCCCGGAGAACAAAAAGTTGCAGGTGGGGTGTTCTGTTTTTTCACCCCCAAACCAGTAGCATTCGATGAATTGGAGGAGGTGTTGGTTAGGGAAATAGCTTAGTTGAATTAAAGAGGTGTGTTCACACCGCTGGTGGTGCAATCGCATAACCCCTGGCAACTGACAGCACGTCGGTTGAAGAAGATGAAACAATGCATGAGAACGAGACAATAGGGAACAAAAATAAAACAATAATTGGCAAAGTTGTCTAGAAAATTTAGCTGTTAATTTGTTTTGGATTGATAGTGTAAGGAGGCAAAAATCGTTAAGTAGAAGTGCGGATTGTATTTATTTCAACAATATCTTACGTCCCTCTTCCCCCCCCTTAACTGCCCCAACAATACCGTATGTTTAACCCTTATGTGCTCGACAAAACAAAACACCTTTAAGTGTTCGACAGGGTACCCGGGTACCAACAAGTTCAAATGATTGTAACTCTGGCAGTTATTGACCGATTTTCATAATTTTGGCATCGTTAGATTCAAAAACTCATCCGCTTAATGAAAATTATAGGCAATGTCTGTTTGGATTCCGAGTATCCGGGGCTATGGTCCGGTATGGAGACACTATTTGGAAATATCATTTGAATTTCCGGGAACAATCTTTGTTCACAATTTACTATTTCTTAACGTTTTGTGGCTATATGTTGATTTGTCCTCAAACCAGTCATTTCGGAAGGGGTTCCCGTTTCGTCTCGAGTGGTCATTAACATATTTAAAACAAAACCCTCACAATATTCTTTTCAAAATTCATGAAATTTCTCCGGAAGGCTTTGTCTCAACGTTTAGTGGCCATCTGACAATTTGTCCTCGGAACGGTACGGTCATCCCGAAACAGCTTCCTGTGGAGACTCGAGTGGCCATGAACAAAAATAGCTATAAAACGTTGGGAAATATCCTAATGGAGAAATTTCATGAAATTTGATACCCATATTGCCAGGTGTTGTGTCTTCCGTTTAATAAATTGCTCCGTTTAATTCCTTCGTCTCAATCAGAGATATTTATTTGTACAGCACCAAAAATAGTACCTCTGGTCTATTCGTCTCTCCGCGTACAAGTCCCCTCTTCCCCGCTCGCTCCCTGCTTCAGACCTCTCTACACTACCTATCTTCTTACCAATAATTCAGTCCAATCTACACCGAGGGGTAAGACCCTACACTTCCATTTAGGTTTGGAGTGTATTCAGTTCAGTCGCAATTTTACTCGGAATAATACTGGTTTCGTTAAACGATTGGGTCAGAGCGGAAATCGGTTCTGCTTTAAACTGTTTTCCTGCCCTAAGGAGACAGTCTCATGCCAAGATATTTAGCAGAGGTAATGGTCCTTTCTCTAAAGGTGGCACTTAAGCCGTTAGCTTAATCGAAACAGAACGGAACGTTACAATTTTTAGTAAAGCTTGACAGCTAATTTAGTCTGATTTATATCAACACCAAGTGTGATGAAGATTTTGTTTTAAAAGGAAAACAAAAATTTATTTAAATATTTCTTTTGACCCGCTTTGAGCTGATTTCAACCAACTGTAAGGATGCTGTAGCCCAACATGCAACTTATATTGATTAAAGACCAAATATGTTGTTATTAAAAAAGGTTTTAATAACAATTTATGTTGGAAACTGCTCAAATCTTCCAAGCTCATAATGGACCAGAAAAAAGGCAGTTCTTACTGCTATTCGGAATCAAACGATATATTGGGATTTTTCTGTTTTATCTCAGAGAATATTTACCCACATAAAACTATTGAAATTTGATGGATCATTTATCAACAATCACTGGTAGAAAGTTACGAAAAAACGGCTTTACTAAGTGGACCAAAGCACTTGGATTACGAGGTTTGTCGCGGTCTCAGTAATCTTCAAGCCAGTCCGGGTCAGTTTCCGGAGATTGTAAGAAGAGTTATTAGATTGCCTATGAATAAACTATTGGTAATGAAGAAATTCTAACTTTGAGGCGAGCAACAATCCACCTAGCATAAGCTGGCAGTACGAACAAACCATCGCTCGTAGTTGCTTAACTGTTTCCGTCATGGCTGCTGAAAATCAACTGATACCGCTGTCAATTTGTTCTGTTCACAACAGCTTGCTATGAGGCCAATTATAGAAGTCGAGTCGAGCAACTTGACTCGAAACTTGTCACTGTCGAGTCGAGCAAAATTACGCATGATAGAAGTCGACTGAATCTGATCGCGTTGACAACCGTACTCAACTGTCAACTGTAATGTTGAAAATTTTCAAAATGTTATTGAAATATATCACCATCCAGAAAGTAAGGAGTTCCATCTTGAATAATAAATGTTCACAATTTTAATGTTTGTGTTATTCTGGAAACCTTATTTGAGAGCTGTTTCAAAGTTTAGATTTTAAGTATTTTTCGAGGAAGTGTATTGTAATTTTTAGATGAGTTTGTGTCCTAGCTCATAGTACGTTGCGTACGGTTAGAAAGAAGGTGGTAGTGTTTACCATATTTTAATAAGGCGTCTTGGGCAAAGAATATCTTTACGGTCCTTTGAATGTAGTTTGTATAGGCTGTCTCTACGGTTCGTCAGTCAGATTATCTGTTGAATTTCAGGTATGTTTGATTCTGAGCTTCTTTGAAGCTCGTTGCTGAACTTCTAGGAAGCCACTTCCTTAGGTTTTGGAAAGTATCATCATGAACTTCTTGACAGCCGCTCTTAATTTTTTTTTCTGAAATTCACACCTAAACTACGGAAAATTACCTTCCATGCATTCTGAAAACCTTCCTCATGGTAAGATTTTTCTTGGACTGGGAGAAGGTTGCTTTCTTAACATCTGAGAATTTCCATCCTGAAATTCAATCAAAATCTCTCCAAAACTTCGGGAAAGTTCTCTCCAGAACTTCTAGGAAAATTCCAAGGATCTTCTAAGAAGTTCTCTTCTGAACTTTAGGAAACTACTTTCCTGAACGTCGAAGAAATATTTTCCTGAATTTCTGAGAAATTTCTGCTTGAACCATTAGAAAGTATCCTCTATACTTCTGGAAAATTCCGTCCAGTTCTTCGGGGAAGTTTATTCCATAATTTTTGGCTGTTTCTGAACTTCTGGGAGCTTCCTATTAAAGGTTTGGGATGTTTCCTCCGGAACATCTGTGAAGTTTTCTCCTGATCTTCAGGAAAGCTCTCTCTGGCACTTTTGAGAAGTACGATCTTGAACTTCGGGAATGTTTGTTCCTGAATTTGTAAGATATTTCTACTCGAACTACTAAAAAGTGCCCATTAGACTTCTGAGAATTTGCTTCCTGGCCTTTGAAGAAGTGTTTTCAATGAATTCTCTTCCTAGGCTTCGGTAAAGTCTTCTTCTGAACTTCGAGGAAGCTCTTCAGAATGTCTATGAAGTGTCCCTATACATCTGGGTAATTTCTTCCTGAACATAAAAAAAAATCCTTTTAAAGCTCTGGGAAGTCTCCACCTGAATTTCAGAGAAGCTTTTTCCTATACTTCTACGAAATTTCTTCCTGAGCATCTGGGAATGCTCCTTCTGGAACTTCGGAGAAGTTCACTTCCAAACTTCTAGGAAGTTCTCCATAAAATTTTGAAATGTTTTTTCCTAAACTTCTGGAAAATTCCCTACTAAACTTTGGGAAGTTCCATTGTGAATCTCGAGGACATTACCTAAATTTTTTAGGAAATTCCCATGATTTTCGGCAAGCTTAAGTTATGGATGACTTTGCCAACATACGGGAGTTTTTTTTTTGAAAGTTTGACAAGTTCATTACATTTACGACTTGGCTGTCAGTGGAAAGTTCCCCCAAGTTAAGAGCATTATTTGTATCTCGAGATGTATTTCTAGGATTTCCTTGCTGAAGTTTCTAAATTTTGGTACAACTTTCAATAAATAGCAAGTAAAATGTCAAAAAGTTTTTATAATACCAACTAGGTCATGTAAGTTTGCGTTGTTTAAAAAATACGCACACAACTTCCGAAAAGATTTCAATACTCTTTGAAAAAATCTGAAAAGAAAACTTGGTATACAATTTGTCCATAAATCTTCCCAAAACCTTGCAAAACTTTTGATAAGTTCGTAGAACGTGCGTGAAGTTCTTCGTTTATGCATTCTGCAAAGTACTTGAACTTTTAAGCCTTATTTCAAGTTGATCATTTAGTTAAACTGTTTTGTGGAGATGATGAATTTCCAAAAATAAATGCATGTGTTGCTTACACCTTACTGGAAAATCCCATCGGAAGTCAAGAGGTCGTATTTCAATAATAAGCACAGCCAAGCTTGAAGTATAATTGATAGTAAATGGTATACTGAAGTCTTGTTCAGACACGCACACATCAACACTCTGACACACAATCCAAACTCTCAAAAGCAAGGACCTAGCAACCCTATCCTATTTACTAGCGTTTGACAGCATGCAACATTTCACGGGCCTTATTTGAATGAGGCCCCGTCTGACGTTTGTTACTACGGGTAGGAACGCCAGCATTGTTTATCAACAATGCGTCTTTTGACGTTTGGTTGTTAGAGATGTTGGCTACAGGAAAATCGCTGTCCGCCAGGTCCCTGCTCAAAATAAACTCTTGCTTGACAGGATTTGACAGATCAGTCACTAATTTTCGAGCAGTCGACTGAGTTGGCCTACTCGACAAAATTTTGTCGATCTCAGCATCTAGACAGCTGTACATAATAGCAAAATAGACCTGTCGAGTAAAGTGACGGTCGACTCGACTTCTATGATTGGCGATTCACGGTGAATTTACCACCAGATGGCAGGATAACCATTTAAAAAATCGCTAAAATATGTCCATGTTTGTTTATGAGTACGTAATTTGGAGCGAAAAGGATCGTTGGTTGTTGAAAGTAATTGAAAAATAATTGATTAGAGAAATTCGGTGGTCCCTAAAACAATTTTAATGGATAATTATGTTAATTGTTATAAACTCGGAGTTGGTTTCTTGAGGAATAAAGCCTCACTGAAATTAAACAGCAGTGAAAATATTCGTGACCTAAATGAAAAACGAGTTGATGAGTTACAGCCAAAGGATTATGATGATTTCCAAGAAAGCTCTAAAATCCACATGAATTCCAGAGAACAACCAACGTAGAACACAAGAAAGCAAATTCACGAATAACGTATTCGTCGAGAGCCGGAATGATTCTGCAAATGTTGGAGGATGCTCATATTAAGCGGATACGTGTTTTTCAGGAATTAGTGGAACAAGGAGTAGTGGAAATTCTGCGCACCCCCGAAATCACGACCACGCGAACACCCTGACTCCACCACTGGCAGTCGCAATCCGGATTTCGGGCAACGTCATAACCGAGAGTATTTTATTTTACGCGAATGAACCGGACCTCACGGCGGGCATTCCCGATCCGTTTTGCTGCGCCCGCTGCTACTTTTCTGCTCTGCCATGCCAGGACCCGGTGCAGTTGCGGCAATCTTGTGAATTGCAATAGACGAAATGGACACACGTTTGCCGCACATTCCCCTCGGCCGAATGCTGTACTGAAATAACAACAATTGTCTACGGAGGCAGCAGCGCTAGCAGTGAAATGTAATAAATCCTGTCTAGTTCGGCGTACGTGGTGGCGGAAAGGGGCAGGGCGGCTCAAACCCTGCCGAAAACCTTCCGAATCGAGATTGTGGTTTCCCTCCGACTGACTCGCTATGGGATTCATGTGGCTTTTGAGTTTTGCTGCTCCGGTTATGGTCGGGGGGGAGTGGTGGTATTAAATCGTCTTAAATTCTAGTGCATGTAGGACTCTCGAGGGCTGAAACTGATTAGCTTGTGCGGTCATCCTGGGAGACTCGGCGTATATCAAGGAGATTATAGACCTTGGAAAACCGAAAAACGAAATCGACACACCAGAACTCCTAAAATATTTAGACAGTCTTGATTTCACTCGCAGCATATCGCTCCGGCCGCCCACGTTGTGGCATTGTTCTTCGCTTGAAAACGGCAAAGCAACGAGCTTTTTTCTGCTTCGCTCAAAGAACGACAATAAATATCAACGATGAAACAACTTCACTTTGCCACTATTATTTATGATTGCGACGGTAGACTTGGTTCATTATTCACTTCGCGCGAATCGTTGCATTTCTCTGTCTTCCCGAACCTCCCACTCGGCTCGGGAATGCGCACAGTTAGTCGGGGGATGTTTCTTTGTGATGTCTGAGCGGGAGTGCATTGAAACATTCAACCGCCTTTTGCTCTGAACTGCTGGCTGGCTGGCGGGAGCTTTTGTTCGCGATTGCGAGTCCGGTTTTTTTTTTGTCTGGTTTGAAGCCCAGAAGTGTTAATCAAATTGCATACGTACGGGCGGGTGCATGCGAGATCTCGCTTTGTTCCGGGAATTTCGTTTGCTTACCTGGAAAAGGAGGAGATAGAAAAATTTCTCAATTATTTTGAATTATTAAGAGATGATGATTATTTCAGAGCATGAAACTTGAGAGTGAAGGAAAGTGCTTTCAACGGGAGTTCAGAAGAAATTGGCGAGTTGGGTTTGTCTGGAGTAGAGTTAAGCTGAAGCAAGATGCATTGTAGAGATGGATGGGGGTCGAATATATCATCCATGTCAGAAGTGAATGGCTGAATGATAATGTTACTGCATTAATTCTGTTAAAGTAATTTCAAGGAGTAAATTCAGTAATGACGGTAAGTATAATTTACAGTAGGATCCATGAAAATAACATAGAAGGCCTTATTTGGTATTACACATGTCGAGTTTGAGGAGATGCTGTCGAATAACTAGATTCAGCTTAACCAACCTCGTAAATCGCCTGGTTGGTCATGCAAAACACTTACATCTAAGCTCAAAAATAGTTTGGAGTACCGTAGATATTCTGAGAATAATGTAATGTGACTATTATTGTGCAATGGTGTCCATTCTTCATTATAATTATCACTTACGTTTTCGAGACGCAAAACAATAAACAAAACAAAACAAACAACTTGCTCAAAATGCCAAACAATGGATGCTCCAGTGGAGCAAACGATTCTTGAAATCTTCACGCCTGAAGTCCAAATAGTATTTGAGGTTTGTGCTCAGAAAACTTCGCAGTGATTGGGACTTGATCCCATTTCACGTAAATCGAATTTGACAGCCAATTTGCGTTATTTTTTTTTTTATCATCGAAAGCATTAAACGAAGTAAATATGGACATAATATCAATTTAAGGAGGGTGTAGGTGTGGAAAATTCCTGAGATCTTTGAATGCTTTTATCTTCGTTAATATCGTCTTTAGTTCGAACCATTTGAAATTTCCAAAATTGAGCTTGGATTATTGCTTAGATCCTCGAATTTATTTATATCCAAAAATATGGCTTTAATATTAGTTTTAAGGACATTCAGATGTCTGAAACGTTCATACCCAATTTAGGCCGCAAATTTGTGTTATTTTCGAGTAGCTTAGATGCATTTATCTTCGTAAATAATGCAACAATTTGCATTGAACAGCTCCTAGAAATTGACTTACTCAACTTTCTTTACTTTTCCTGCAACTTTAGCAGTTGGAATGGCAGCAATTTCCTCAATACGTTAACCCTATTTTCTCCAAAACATTGATTGAATGTTGAAAGCAAAATATACGCACTAAAGTGTTAAGTGTCACAAATGAAACTAAAATACCGAAATGTTCAGCAAGTTTTATCGATCATGAATTGTAAATCACAAAGTGGTTCAGTTTTCTGGATTAAAGGTACTGACATTGCAATGAATTATTGTTTTGTTAATTATATAGTAACAAAATCACATTCCCCGAATTTTCATAGTAACAATTTGATTTTACGGGTTGCAAGAGAACGACAATCATTATTTGCAGGCATTGTAAAGGCTGTCCCATAGCAAATTGCATCACGGAAAAAAACGCTGTAGAAAATAAGCTAGTTGATCGATCCTTTTCAAACTTTTGGACACTAAAATAAACCATAAACCACGTAGACTCATTTTTGTAAATCTCAGGCCCCTTCTCCGTCCCCCCTCGTAGATTTTTCTCCATACAGTTTGTTTTTGGAATTTTGAATTGAACGCAGACTTTGGTCAGAAACCAAACCCCCACCCCCCCTAAGAAAAGTCACCTTGATTTATGCATAGCCCTTTTTTGTCTTTCTCAGATTTTACCTGCTTGAGATGCTTCCGTATTGCCTGCTTCATAATAGCCCAGTATTTTTCGATGGGCCTTAGGTCCGGTGCGTTGGGGGGGGGGGGGGGGCTCATGTCGTTGGGTACGAAATTGACCTTGTTGGTTTCGTACAACTCCTGGACAACATTAAAATAGTGCCACGAGGCTAGATCTGGCCAGAAGACCGCAGGGCCATCATGTTGCTTCAACAGAGGAAGCAGACGCTTTTGTAGACACTCCTTGAGGTAGATCTCCCCGTTTACAGTCCCGGTAGTCGTGAACGGGGCACTCTGTTTGCCACATATGCAGATCGCTTGCCAAATCGTGAACTTCTTGGCAAACTTTGAAAGTTTCTGCTTCCTTACTTCCTCCATAACATCAAACTTGTGCTGGGCGGTGAAAAACAGTAGCCCCGGACGCTGCCAGAAGTCCGCCTTGACGTAAGTCTCATCGTCCATGATGAGACAATAAGGCATCGTCAGCATCTGGGTGTACTGTTTCCGGGCCCGTGACATTCCCACCGTATTTTGGCGTTCGTCACGATTTGGAGCCTTCTGCACTTCTGTACGTATGCAGTCCCTCCCGGTCCTTGTCTCTCTGAACGAAAGACTTGGACAGATTCAACTTTTTGGCCACATCCCTGACCGAAGCGTTGGGATTCCGCTTAAACGCTTTCACTGTTTGGTGTGCATTTTGGGCAGGAGGCGTCATCAGGTCCGTACTTCTTCCGGTAATGTTCCGGTTAACTGCCGGAAGGCCGCTCGCAAGGGCGTAGAATTTGTTTGCAAGTAAGCTTAAATAATTAGCTTCCTTGGGAAATTTATCAAAAGCAATTATCTGTCTTAGCTTGTTTTTATCACCATCCGAAAAAAGTCCATTTTTTAAATGCAAACGTTAGGTAAAAAAACAAAACATAACTTTCCCTACTGTAAACTGATGAACAATAAATCCCAAAATATTATTTTGGGTTTTTGCGCCAGACCCGTATGCGACTGAACTATCATGTGTTTCCATTAATTTATGGGGACTGTAACATAGTCATATTATCTAATTTATTTTAAGTCGGCTTTTCTTGAAATTTTCAGGGAATGAATTAATACATATGGATTATGTTTCGGCATAATTTTTTTTATTCAATTTTCTTTCCATCGCTGAAAGTCCGCACCTTTCCCTTCAGACCCGTCATTATATTTTGTGCAATGGTGGAGCCGACCTTTTTCATCCATTCTTTCTTCAACTCCAGCTCGTTCTAAAACACCTTGGACGGTTTTCGAACTTTGGCCTTCATTATGGCCCAAAATCTTTCCACCGGACGAATCTCTGGTGAATTTGGGGGGTTGGCGGTTTTTGGTACAAAAACAACATTATTGTCTCTGTACCAATCCAACGTCGATCGCGCGTAATGGCATGATGCCAGGACCGGCCAAAATAATGGCTCACCTCCGTGGAACCGCAGAAAGGGCAACAGACGCTTCTGGAGGCACTCGGTGCGGTAAATTTCGCTGCTGATGGTACCCGTTATGATGCACGGTTTACACAGTTTACCGGATTGGCATATGGCCTGCCAGAGCAAGTATTTTTTGGCGAATTTGTCCACTCTATTCTTCCTTGTCTTCCGGAACATCAAACCGTGATTTGGCAACGTAGAACTCCAGCCCCGGTATCTGCGTTGCGTCTACCTTGATGTAGGTTTCGTCATCCATAACCATACCCCTCAGTTTCGTTAACCACTCTCGATACAGCTTCCTTGGACGGGATTTGGCCGCCGTGTTTTGTTGATCACGCCGGTTCGGTGCCTTGCAGACCTTGAATACACAAAGCCCAGCTAGTTTCATGGTTCGCTGAACGAACCAGGCGGAACACTTTGCCATCAGAGCCGCGTCGCGAATCGAAAGGTTCGGATTACACTTGAAATAATCCAACACCTTCCGGGCCTTCACAGGGTCAGCTGTCTTCGATTTTCTTCCACTTCCAGCCAGCCGCTCGGTTGTCTGGGACTCCTTAAACGATTTTACCACCCGAGACACAGTTGTATGGGTGATTCCCAGTTGTCTTCCGATCCATCTCATGGTCGCAGTCGGATTTTCCATGACGGTGCGCAAAATTCTCCGGCGATTTGAATCTTGTTTCGATGACATCCAAATAACCACTGAACCGATTGTTATTGCACATGTAAACAATTTACTCCAAACTAGTTATACCCAGATTTTCATCAATTTTTACCCACGGACAAAAAAGTTACACACGGATAAAAATGGTGCATTTTTTTAGAGTACAGGCCTAACCATGGATTTCCGTAAGACTTGAATCAAGTTTATAGATTGCTGTTGGGTATCATAAATTGTCACAGGGATTCGTAGAATTGTAAATAAAGATGCAAAGGGTATCAAATAGAGTACACTAAGGTTATTTTTTACACGGTTTGTTTTTGGCGATAACTCCAGAATGGAACAACTTATCGTCCTAATTCGAATTGCATTTTTCGTTTTGGGAAAAAAGAGATAATATGACAGTTTTTCAAAAGAAATACATTGTTTTGTGTAAATACTTAAAATAAAAAAAAAACTGTATTTTGACCACGAAAAGGTAATGCATGCAAAAAAAACATCGAAAAAATATATTTAAAAAGTTTATCCTAGTGAATTGATCAACTCTATTTAGTCTTTTTTTGCGCGGTTTTATAGTAAAAGTAGAACGTATCGCGGGATACGTTCACGTTCCCCCGTGTGGAAAAAACAAGGGGTGAGTCGCTCAACACAATATCGCTTGTGCTCATTTTTTTTAGAGTGCCTCTAAGCGTTACTATGAGTCCTGTTGTTCCGATCGTGGTCAGGGATGCCACATATACAGATTTATCTGTAATCATACAGATTTTTTGAGGTTTTTGGATACAGAATTCTGTATATACAGATTACAGATTTTTAGAAAAATACAGATTTTACAAATATATAAATAACCATATTTGGAAATCTCATTGAGCTGCCTACAGAATATGTCAGATATTCATCGACATATCGGAAGGATGGCCGCTTCGAGGGCATTCAGCAAATTAATCTTCGTGGGCAGCATCCATTTCAATTCTGTGTTCAAACTTCATAAACATCGGTTAAGTCAGCTTCGGTGGATAGCATCAATCTATACAATGTGCGTTTTTGTATGTCTAGTACGCTTTTGCTATTATTATCAACCCTACTGAATAACTTGATAAAACCACTAGAAATTGTGCAAACGTAGGTCTTAAATGATGACAGGGGGATGGACAATTTTCAGTAGTAAATCCAAGCACCCTCGGTGGACAGCATCCAACTCAATAATTAACTGGTATGGGCTACTTCTTTTCATGTCTGATTCGTATACTTTGATTTTAAAGTTTGATGTCAAACAATGTTATTGTATCGATAGCATAAGCTACCGGTTCTTGTATAATATGAACAACAACAAGAACAAACATAACATTTATATTTTGATCGTTTTCACTAATATCTTGATTTGGTGAGCAATGCATAAATTGAGCTTATATTCTTATTCATGAACTTTTATTTCTACCTATTTCAACTCACCAAATGAAATACAATCTGATCTTTGTACGCTGTCCACTCGAAAGCCAAATTATATTACTAGTATTTGCAAAATAGTGTTTTACTTTTATGTTGAATATTTTCTCTCACTGCTGCATACTTGGAATAATCAACAGATTTTCGGTATTTTTGTTTGTTTAGTTGCAATAATCAAATCAGTTTGATTAGAACAATAAAAACCAATGAACTGATTTGAATAATGATATCTTTTGCTTCAAGCGGAGTACTGCGTTATTCGAAATATTTTTAAGAATTGAATCGATTGGAAATGTCTTTATCTACCGTAAGAAAATATTTGGATGATTTACCACCGAGTGTTGTTTTCAGCGTGTTCTATGAGATTCTTGAAACTGTCAACTATATTTACAGAAGTTCTTAGTAAATCACAGTAATTCGATGAAAAATTGTCATTTCACCATACTATCCCAAATGTTGTTTGTGTTCACCAATCTTTTCGTAAAATATATCGATTTCACAGGAGAATCTGTAAAGTTTTCTTTTGAAGATCAAATGCCGTAATTTTTTCACCGAATTCTGTGATCTGTTTCAATGGTGGTAAGCTCCAACTCGATTTAACTAATACCGTCCCTATTCGGTTGATCTGCAAAATGTTTGCTTGGAGCAAGACATGCATAATCAAGATTTAAGCCAAGGATAATACTTTTTGATACTCACTACCGGAAGCTTGATAACTTTAAAATGTTGGAAAAGCAACTTTTTTAGATGTCAAAACTAATTTCAAAACTTGTTGCAGTGCAAGTTATTCAGGCTAGACTATTTTCAATATCAAAACATTAATATTCTGATAAAATATGTAAGCTATTCGCATTTAGTTTGCTCGTGAAGTATATATTGGAGTGTATATTTCAAGTCTATTTTCTGTGGTAAATTAAACCCTCGATCGAGGATGGGCTTCCACACACTGCTCATGTGTAAACCAATGGGGAAATAAGCTTAATAGCTAGGTATGAAGTGTCCCTTGACTCAGCCTAATATGCAACGATCGATTACATTTTTTATTATAACTCATAAAGTATTTGAGCAGCAAGCGATATTTAACTAGTTATACACTTGCTTCGATAAATTTAATAAGTCATTTGATAGCATCCCACTTGATAGATTTGTGATTAAATGTAGTCTACGTACAATTTTTTTTCCTGATTTTCTGATTTAAGGCCAACTGTATTCGCTTACCCAACACAACATTTCATAAATCAAACTGCTACGAAACACTTAAGTAATTTTCACGATTGATTTAGTGGTCACTTGATAATCAAAACATTATAATTCACTCTACACAGATTTCGTTTTTAAGCCATATGAAATCATACAATCGAAACTCAGACATTTTTATTATTTTTTTTCCATTAACAACATTTTTACTACGCTATTCATACAAAAGGCCATAGTTGGGAACATAGAATAAAATATGTTTCTAACATTGAGTCTACGGTTTTCTCGACAAATCATTGTTATTATGCCAATGTGAACAGTCAATTTATAACCTGTGACTATTTTCTGTGCATATTGGCTGCATTACTCGGACAAATTAATAACAAAAGTATATTCCCCCCAGACCAAAAAAACAAACAAAAACCACGGGAGCACACCAAAAAATTAATAAAACTCACTAACTTTTAAAAAAAAAACAATCATCTGAAAAAAAATTTTTTTTTTACCAACATAAAAAATATTTTACAACACCGAAAAAAAAAGAGGGAGACACAAACCCCCCCCCCCCCTTCTTCAACCCACCCAAAAAATTTTTTCCCCCCCAGCGGGGCCCCACACATATAAATAACACAACACAAATTTTTTTACATATTTTCCCCACACCATACACAAAAAAAAGATTTTTGGACAAAAAAAAAAAATTACCCAAAAAAAAATGTGGCAACACTGATCGTGGTGCCAATATGTGCCCATGTGTGCCATGGTAATTTGACAGTTCAATCGTTATGTTTTGGCTACGCATGGTAGCCAGGTGAATGATTTGTTTTGATAGCGATTTGGGTCTCGGTCAATGTTTTTGTTGCGGAAACTGCGTTATGCTCTTGTGTTGAGATAACAACTTTCAGTGATGGATAAAGAATGGAGCTCAAGATGCTAATCGCTGGATGTAAGTGCGAGAATACTTATAAACTGTTGTATGTTTAAGATTAATTTATCCTCTCCCTCAGCAATTCACGTACGCCTGCGAAAACAATGAACGAGACGCAACTCCACCCTATAACACCCTTTAACTGGCTTGATATCTATTCAAATCACAATGGCACATTAATTTGGAAACTGTAGATCTTAGAAATTTGGTTTTATTATATAAGTTCCTTGATGACTTCCTCTGAATATTTTCCCAAGCTTTTTGAATCTTGAACACAGAACAGATCCGAGTGGACCCCGCCCTGTATTGTATCATCCACAGTATTCGAATCATCTGTAGTAATATGAAGTGGTTAATTGTAACCGTTTAATGTAATGCGTATTTTCTACATACCATCATAATCTTCTTCAATCCTTTCTTCTTGCATGGTATCTTTTCCGCTCGAATTATTTGGCATATCATTTTCTGGACCCCTCAATAGATCACAAGAGATGATATCTGAGGCGTTGTGTGAGGTACTAGTAGTAGTCTCCAAAGATATTCCTCTATCGGCATTTCTGAGGCTTGCAAACTGCACTGCAACACTCGATGTTACACTCGATGTCGAAGTGGCCGTATCTTTTCCTAGATGAGCAATCTGGCATTAGGAAATGAACATTATTTCAGGCAGGCAGTGGCGGATGTGACGGTTGTGGGATTGAAAAATACATGATACCTTTTTTGCGCATGATATTGGCAGGATCCAGGAGGCACATCACTTCTCTTAGACATGATCCGCAAGTCCTCTTCAATATTTCGGATTCTCTCGATAGTTAGCTGAGCCAGCGGCAGGCTGCAGAGGTTTTGCTCTTTCAAATTATTTCGAATATGGAGGTTGATGGTCCCATAATACGCCTCCAATTTTCTCCAAAGATTGAAACTGCAAGTCCTTTAATTGAAACTGCAAAGTGATATCATGTCACGACTTATTAATGTAATCATTTACCTCATCCATGGTTCCATTCAAGATTTTGCCTCAACAAACAGGAAACTCAAAAGTTCACTTATAATTAATTCTTTCTGAGACTTTTGTGTTGCGTATCGAAACAAACAAATCAAAACAACTCCACTAAAAAGTAACAACGCCATTTTTCCAGGGCTGCTAGGTTTTATCTTCAGAAGGTAGAAATGTCAAAAGTGTGCCACAGAGTGCCACACATGTTCCGCTATGATGTAAAATTTTCTACTACGGCGAGCCTGGCACACTGTTCTAAGCGACTCACCCCTTGGAAAAAAAAAAAGCTTATAAAAAAAAAAAATAAAAAAAAGAAAATTCTACGGCCCAAACAAACACCCCCACCCCCACCCCCCCCAAAAAAACAAAAACAACAAACAAAAAAACTATGTATTCAAGCTTATTTTCGACTTCTGCTGTTTAAGGCTTGGTTATAACCAAGCAACACTGTTTGTTTACGTTTGTTAAACCGCTCGCTCTACGTTTTATTTACTTTTTAACCGCGTATTCACATACGAATAATATTCTGTTCTTTCAATTTTACATTTTTTCACCTTGTGCGATTGTGAAATATCCGTTATTTCCATTGTGTTTTACCACCGTTCAGTGATTGAATTTGGGTTGTGCTGTTCTACAGAAATCATTGTCTGCTGCTCATTCCAGCTCACATATTTAAATCCGCGAGAAATCTACATTAACGGACATTGTTCCACAAGCCCGACTTAATTCCTATTCGGTATCCAATCTTTCCATTCAGGCCACAAATTGTCGCGACCATCAATCCTAGTCACATCATGCGTACGAATTATTTTATTTCAACTTTCAATCGATTCAAATTAAATTAAATAGAGATAAAAATTTATGGCACCAGCAGCACTCAAATGGCTTGGAAAGTGATGCATTTATACAGAAATTCTATGTAAAATTCCACCCCGATCGGGTAAAAAATCGCAATAATTGAAGAAGGCAACCCAGTCACCGACCCATTTTGATGGACAGCACAGCAGACATAAAAAAAAACCTCGAAACACGACACATGTGGACATGTTTTTGAGGGGATGGAACAATTTTTTGTGCCGCTACTGTCCCTTAGAAAAAAAGGCTACCGATGACCACGCGCTGCCATGCATCGTTCTGGTCAACGAGCCGGAAAGAAGCCACCGTAACTCGGAAAAAAATAACCGGCATGATAAACATTTCAATTCATGTTTTAATTACTTCAAATGTTCGCGTCATGAAAATGATAGGACAACTTTTGCGACCGAGCTTTGGGGGTCGGTTCGCTGCCCATGGCTGACGGGGGAGGAGGAGGCTTGTGTACCCAGGACACAAGCATGATTCCTGTCGCAGAACAGTTCGCGCTGAGGGCTAACGAGGAGGATTCGGTAGGTTAACTATCAGAGCTGTGACGCGTTCAGGGTGAAATAAACTGAGCGTCAGAAATGAACAGCTGTCGGAATGTTTGCCCTCGGCCAGGGCTGGAATTGCTGCGGTGCCAGGGTTGAATGCACTCGGCAAAGTGGACGGTCACCACTCGGCCACCGGACTCTTGTTGTAGGATTGCACCCTGCCTGTAAAATATTACAAGTGATGCGGTAAATTTTTCGACGTGTATGTACATTCCAGCCTAGTCCTGAATGCAAGTTGCGTCCGGTTTGTTTGTTGTTGTGTTTTTTTGTCCTCTCATATGTCCTATGCTCATGCTCATTCCCGGAATGGCTGCAGTAACAGCACCGGCAAAGTGGCCACAAAAATTCCTCTCGCTTCTCTGTTTAATTAGTTTACCAAACACGGTGCTACTGGTTTTTGGGAACCTCCGTGATCTACACACCCTTGCGACGACGACAACAACAACAACAATTGCAGAACACAGAAAAAAAAATCAATTTCTGTTGTTGTGTCGTGTTGTCTGGTCGTGTCCCGGTCAACTGCATCATTCTCAGAGAACGTAGTTGGCTGGGAAAAGTTTATGCAACTCCCTGTTTCTCGGTGTTATCTAGCAAAGCACAACACACCATCAAATCACCATCGTCGGGGGCTGAAAGCTAATGAGAGCTTAAACGATAACTGCAGCAGCGGCAAACCGAAGCTAAGCGCCAAGGGACAATTGAATTTGCTCTGTGTTGTCTTACTCGGTCGGCTGGCTGTCCTGAGCTGGGTCAACTACGTCTCAGCCCCCATGGTGAGAGGTGCACATGGGGATGAGCTGGAAGTATTTAAAAGAACATTTCCCCCGCTCCACAGTCGATTTCGATGTTGGGGAATGGCTTCTTTCTTTGTTTGGCCATTTGTGGAACCGAGACGGGAGAAAGTGCATTCTGATGCTGTGAAGGAGGGGCGAGAAAATTATCTTGTACACAAACACAAGTCCGAAGTCGAATGGAACGGATTCCGGCCAAGCAGGCAAATGTGATTAAAAATAATGCCTCCGGAGAAGCTGAAGAACGACGGCATGCATTGTTTAGTAGGATTTTCCAGATCAATATGCGACAACAGAGAATCCTTGTGGGGGATTGTTCTGTGCATTTTGAGACAGGGGTGGGGGCTAAGCTTGTGAAAATCGGCAGCTGGTTGAGATTCTTTGCAGGATTGGGACAGTGTCGTGTTTCTGTTTTTCGGTTCGCATGTGTTTGAGGTTTCGGAATCGTTCAAGCATTCATTGGTCGGATTTGAAACATGATGGGAGTGAAATTCTCTGTAAGGAAGCAATGATTCTACAATTTTAGACCTGCTTCATTAGCTGAACCAGACTAAAACAACAAAAATGAGGTGTTTGTTTCGAAGACAGCAGCAACAACAAATCGCCTGCTTCGCCCGGGGAATAATTTTACATATTTCTCCATGACAACAAATTCCCAAAAGTTTTTTTTTTTCTCAACACAAGAGCAACAAAGATTCTTTTCCTCCGCATAAACAAGAACAAGAGAATTCTCCACCACCACCAGCGAATGGTTTTAAAGCAGCACATGTCAAGACAAAGTCGTTCGATAACCACGATGACTCGACTCATTTAACCGGAAAATTATTTTCTCATTTGTTTGGCGTCCTTCACATGTCGCTTCCAAACCGAAGAAGGAAGAGAAAACTTCCAACAAGACACAACTGGTAACTGGTTTTGGCAGTCGGGACAAAGTTTCATTCCAGGAAGAAGGATAACAAAAAACCCCTTCAGAAAGGATGCGCGCAGCGTTTTTTCGTCCTCTTTTGTGTTTGTCGTTTGGCAAAGTCAGTTGCTGGTAACTGGTGCTTCGAGAAATTAAGAAAATTTACTTCAAGTGGTCATTACGCGCATAAATATTAATTACTGCTTGGGAGTTGTTCAACCGGACGGTCGGGACAAAAACAGAATGCGGTTGGGAAATGTTGAAATGTTGTCAACGACTTTGGCAGGGCGAAGATTGTCAGTTGAAATTACACTTTTGAATGGGTCGTGTCTGAAGAATAGTCAATTATTCCTTGGATAATCTTTTGTAGCGTAAGAATGGGAAAAACAAAGTTATGATGATCGGCACAACTTTGCTGACATGTTTTGAGAAGTTCGAATTTCGCATTTACCTTGTGATCCGATCCTTTTCGGGTGTTTTCTTAAACAATCTGAATATTTATTCGTTGTTTGTCGATTAATAATGAAAGGTTGTTTAAAAAAAATTGCCATGTCATTCAATGGCTGAAGTTGGTTTAGTCTTTACATAAGAAGCTGAGCTATGAACTTCAAAGCACCGTCACATAGTCGAATAGGATTTAAAGCAGCTTCTTGAGATTTGTTAAAATATTTGTTCTGAAGCAAATATTTTCTTATGAACATGATGAAATTTATTACCTAGAGAAAAATATAGAGAGGATAGAATGTTAGTGATATAAGGTATTGAAATTGCGCAAACAATCATTTCAGTGGTAGCTGAAGCACATCTAACAGCTTGCTAGAAAGAAGTTAAAAATACCTGAAAGTTTTATCTGTTTAGAAAAATGTATACCATACATTTAGCGCAGAAAGAGCGCAGAGCCTTATAAAACATGAAATCTGTCCAACAAATCCATCAAAATATCACAAATCGCGTTTAGCAAGACATGGTTGAGGTAATGTATTTTTTTTTCCTTGATTATTGAGAGTTTCAGCCTCGGGCTGGTTCATCTCCCAGCGTAGTCACTCAAATACCTTTTTGGGTATTTCCGTAACTTGTCCGGGGGTGAGATTCAAACTCCTCACTTTGGCGTGAGAGGTATGGATGTTAACCTCTACGCCGGGGTCGCTCCCAGGTAATGTTATCTCAACAGGGTTTTCAACTATCCATAAAAATTTGTTCTGTTTATGTTTTATAAATGTATGGAGCGGTTTGTCAAGAACACTAATCAAGAATAAATCACTGGCACCAGTGAAAACTATATTGTCAGCTCAATCTTGACAAACTTGCCAAGTTTTCCAAAACGATGATAACACATATAATAGTAACACTTCCATGTCTTCTTTTTTCTATACTAAGGAGGCTTACAGCATACAGCTGGTTCACCACCAAAGGAAGGCACCTCCATCCTACATATCACACTCATCAACATATGAGCCGGGACCAACGGCTTAACTTCCATTCCGAAAGAAGACGTGACAAGAGATTTTTTCGCCGTAGAAAAATCTCTCTGCCAATCAACTGGAAAATATACCCAGCTACACCTTTGTTTATCAATATTACAATATTACAAGACGTAATCAACTTTTGCGGAAAATTTGAGTACACAGATAAAAAGAAACATTGAATTTTCTGCGTTATCTAATGCACATAAAGGGAATGCTAGATTTGGCAGAAAATAATGGGATATTTCATTTAAACTTAAACCAGATAACGCCTGAATCTAGCCAGTTGTATGAAAGATTGCAAACATTGTTGTATGGCGCATGAAAGATTGCAAACAATTTCGTTGTTTACGCTTGCTTTGGCATGGAATTAAACGAGGTGAAGTTTTACGCGCTTGTTAAAATTAATTATTTTTTTCTGTGTAGGCTTAAGATTAGTTCAAGAAAATTGCGCTCCTATTGCTAACTAATAGAATCACACAGGCCTTCCAAGAGTTTTATACATAATGACAAATTGAGCTCCTGTGCAAACTTCTAGCAATTTTGGTGAGAGATTCGAGATTTTGACAAATACTGCCAAAGATTGTCCAAAACATGGGAGAGGTAGCTCATGCAATCTTCCAGTCTACTCCTAAGCATCTTGCGTTGATGGACCAATTGGTTTTGACAACAAATTCTCAAACTTTCCGTGGTACATCCGCCATCAGATTCCGGACAGTATCCTCAGATAGGCTACCAGTGACAATGCTCCATCCTTTCGATTGAAATTGTCGATCCCATTTGATTTCTTCTTGGTTTAAAAGCGTTTCCGCTTAACCAGAGCCCAGTATTTTTTTATCCGGCTAAGTTCCGGACAGTGGTGGATTGGCTGTATTTGGTACGTATTTGACCTTTTGTGCCTTATACAATAACAGGACGCATTTTGCAAGCAGCCAGAGCTGGAGAGTCGTTGCTTCTTATAAACGGTTGCAACCGCTTTTGCAGACATTCTTCATCTCTCACATCTTTGTTGATATAGACGATAGAGACGAAGCTTTGGGGTTTCCGACCACAACTGCATATGGGCTGTCAAACCAAACCAAAAATTTGACACCGGAAGCTGTTGAAAGTTTTTGAGCAGATATGTTCCGTCGTCCATTATGGTACAAAAAATTGTATGCAAAAACTTGGTGAAAGCTCCTTAGCATGGCTTTTTGCAGTAAAATGTTGCTTGTCATCACGGTTGGACACCTTTTTCACTTTTTACGGCTTCACTTCATGTTTCTGCTTTACTTTTTGCACATTTGATTTTGATTTTCCAACTTTGCGAACCACATTTCGCACAGATCGGTTGGTATTTATTTTCTCAATAATCCATTTAGCGGGAGCATACTCTTCGGTTTGTTCCGCTTCCAACCTTTCGATCCACAGTCCATTTGCAAACACTTTTTAGTAGTTTTAGTTTCTGGGCAAGATTGCGTACCAACAACGTGCAGGGCTGCAAAATGGTGAGTCGACAATGGGCAGGGAGCGTGCGTCCACGGGTCAAGAGATGACAAAGACCGCCAGCTAAGGGTTGCGTACTTGGCTGGTAGTGCAGCCTGGGCACTGTTTTCCTTCTGACTTCAGCTAGATTGAGGAGGTGCGTGCCTAGCGTCTGTGTCCACCAAGGAGGTGCGGTCTGTCCTGGCATCGGCAGCGCGACCCGGTAAGGTAGTATGCTGAAATCTTACCCTGCCACGAAAAATGGAAGTATTCTTAATACGGTCCGACGGTGCTAATTTCAGATAATAATAATTTCAGTGCTAATTTCTGGTATAATAATTTAAGATTATTTTCCCCCTCGTGGCTATGATCATGCAAGTCCGTTTACAATTGTAGCAGGACCACAATCTGCAGACATAACAAGTGTAATGGTTATTATAATTTTATATTATCACAAAACCTTCAAAATATTTTTAATGCTATTTTCAGCTTCGCATTTATGCATCGTTGTGAGTCTAAGCCAACCTAACTCACGCTATGTATGTGAAAAGATACGATGGTTTTTAATGCAATTTTTTCCCTTCTTTATCATAAGACAATTAAAAATACAAAACCTAACATTGATCCTACATCTTCTATTAGACAGGCATAAAGAATCATTTATGGGCCCAGTAGGAAACAAAAGTTAGCGGATAAATCAAATTTCCTCTTGTTTTTATTTTTATTTATTTTTATTTCAGATTTATTAAGCTTCCGTTTTTAGGCAATAATCATATTCATAGGGAATTTATTTCGCCTTATTGTTTGCTTACATTTTCCTAGCAGAACGGCTGCCAGGAGATCAACTATGTTTCATTATATCACATTGGAAATTTCCGTTATTTCAGAGTTCAAAGCAACTAACACCGCTGCCGAAGAGGCAAATGGCTGCATTTTATAATTATATATACATTCTTTAGTATTTTATTGCAACATCGTATTATTTTCATCATTGTATATTATTAAAAACATATTGAAATTATTATTAAAATAATAATAATAATAATAATTAAATTTTATCTGCTTCAAGGGTACAAGGAAGTTTGTTCCAGATAGTATAGCTATTTTTTTGTCATTGTAGCTCAAGGTTCTTTTCTATTAAATTAGATCATTGGATATTATTAAAATTAATAAATGCTTTTCAATTCTGCTGATTATGACCCATATGTTATAAATACGAACATATGTTTTATTATTTAGTATAAACTTAAATGCCATAATGCATGTTTATACTTAATTTAATTACGAAATGGTTTGGCAAAAAAGGTTTCACATTCCGGAGTTACATTCAACTACCAATGATTGAGCTGTAATGAGGCACCAAGCAGCATATAATTTTCATATGTCTATCATTGTTTCAGTTATTTCATCATATTATATTATTTACAACCAGGTAGACCAGGGAA